>JAMPIV010000062.1:0-203276 GCA_024509875.1 Oreohelix idahoensis | reverse complement strand
CTACTTACTTTTATTCTTTCCTGTATGATTTGAGCAGTAACCTAATTGCATGACTCATCAGGCTGATTGTTCTGAAGTCTGAACATTCTGTTGCATTTGGTTTTTTGGGCAATGTTATAAAAACTGATGTCTTCATGTCGTGTGGTATATATCCTGTATTGTATATATCGTTGCATAGATCTGTTATTGTATCTATACCAAAGCTCTCCAGAGCTTCTATCATTTCAATGTTTATGTTATCCATGCCTGCTGATTTTCCTTTTTGTATCATATGTATGGCATTCTCTACTTCTGATCTGAGAATGTCTGGGCTTTCATTAGAATCTGGTGATAGTTTTTTTACCTCTGTTGTCCTCAAATAGTTCTTTTACGTATTCTGCCCATCTGTTTGATATGTCTTTCTCATCAAGTAATATTACACCATTTTTGTTCTTGATACAGCTTCCTCCTTGTGCAAACCACGACCGATTTGATAATTTCTTTATTTCTTCATGCATATCTCTTGTCATGTGCTTTGCTTCCAAATCTTCTATTTCCTTGCATTTTGTTTCTATCCACCGTTATTTTGCTTGTCTACACATAGTACGTATGTCATTGTCTATTGTTTTATATTCTGGAGTGTTTTTTGCTTTCTTTCTTTCTGCCATTTTATTCAAGATGTCATCTGTCATCCAAATTTGATTTTTCTTAGACTCCTTTTTAGGTAAATTTGCATTTGCTGATTGTATGCTTGTTTTTAAGCATTCCCATTTTGCGGTTGCTTTTTCTTCTGGGTTTTCTCTTCTATACTGCTCCATGCTTTCTGTCAATAACTGTTGATATTTATTTTTGACGTCGATTAAATATTTCTGTTTTATATCTGGTTGTTTCAGCGCTGATATTTCTATCTGGGGTTCCTCCTGTCTTCTGTTTCCTGCTCTTTTCAGCTTTTTATTTACTTTGATGACGACTGATTGTGATCTGAATTTATGTCGGCGCCAGGATGTGTCTTTGCACTTGTGACACTGTTCTTAAATCTATGTTTTATCATGATATAGTCAATCTGATTTCTTGTTACATCTCCTGGGCTTTTCCATGTGTATAATTTCCTTGGGTGGTGTTCAAAAAAGGTGTTACATATGACCAGCTGGTTTTTTTCACAGAACTGGATAAGTCTGTCTCCTCTATCATTTCTTGTCCCTAATCCATACTGTCCTATATTCTTGTATTTTCCTTTTCCTACTTTTGCATTCATATCACCCATTACTATCAACACATGTGTAGATTTGACTGGTTTAAGTGTGTGTTGTAGCTCTTCATAGTATTCTTCTATTTCTTCCTCGCTGTGATCTTTAGTTGGTGCATAAGTTTGTAAGATTGATATGTCGAATGGCTTTGCTCTCATCTTTAGTAACATTATTCTGTCATTGTGTGTCCAGTATCCACATACGTATTTTTCTAACTCCTTCTTTATCAACATTCCTACCCCTCTTTCCTGAGTGTATAAGCGTGTACTGGTCTCTTTTTATGTAGCCTGTATCCAATAGTCTTGCCTCTGCAACTCCCAGTATATCGAGTTTCATGTCTGTTGCCTCCAATATAAGATTGTCAAGCTTTCCTTCTCCGTTTAGAGTTCTAACGTTCCATGTTCCTATTTTTAGGCTCCTCCTACTAGTTTTTAGGTGGTCTTTCTCAGAATGTTCCCTTTCAAAAGAATTTAAGGAACACTCGTCATTTACTCATTAGAGGAGTTTCCTCTTCCCTGTTACTTTGTACAGTAGATTCTTCCCCAGGGGACAGAGAGTTCTCTACATATCGGTTCTTATCTTGTTGTTGTGATCTCATTACGTTCTGTAGGAAGTACGTGGTAAGGCCCCAATCTCTTCCACGGTGGCTAACCGTTGTCTTTTTCTATGTCCGACACGCCTCTAGTGAGCCACACACTTTGCTGTTCCGCTTTGCGAGCCGTTGATCTTCTCAGATTCCTCCGCCTCACTCACCGTCTCAGTCTTTGTGTACTAGGGATGGACATTCCCTTGAGTAAGATTACTCCTACTCCACTGTCTGTAAGACCCTTCTATGATGGCGTCTCGCAAAACGTCAGTCCACTTCGTCCTTCACTTGGTTCCAGAGATAGTACTTTCTGCTGCCACCTCCAATAACTGGTAATAGAAATAGAAACGAAACGCTCTTCTGAGTATGGCGTCTTTCCGATACATTTATGTTCCCCCCCCCCTTTCTTCTATTCTATCATCCCATGTCAGAATTTACCCTCGATGAGAATTAAATTTAATCCATCGGGATAAAACTTCCTTTACATTTAAACTGAATAGCTTTACCTTTACATTACATTTAAATGAAAAGGTTAACCGTACAGATATAATATGTTTTACATTTACATCTCCACTGTTTGAAAAGTGTTCACAATATAAATTCATTTACGTTTCATTTACATTAACACTTGTGGAAAAGTTTGAAACTTCTATTAATTAAAATGAATATTTTCACATAGACATTTACACTGGTTTAAAGCTTGTAAACTTATATTAATTTTAAAGTGAATATGTTTTATATGGACATTTACACTGCTTTGAAAATGTAAGTATTATACTTAGAATGTACATTATGTCTTTCATCTTTCCCTCCCAGCTCCATGGGGAACCTGGAACTACTTTATGCTTTTAGTTCTTTTTACGAAACTATCAATAAAGCAATCACCAGCCCTTTCAGTGGTGGTTCATGAATCATCATTTTAGATACTGAGGTTGCCAGCCCAAAATGACTTTGACATCGAATAGCGAGATTCACACATTAAACTTCACTTGGTAATACATACATATATATGTTAGTTCACATGTTAGTAATAAAATATGAAATGTAAATCACAACTTACGTCAATCCTGGCTACAGACTTGTTTGCTCAGATGAATAAAAGAGACGAATCGATCTCTTACACGCGTCTGGGATATCTTTAATTAAGACCATAGATTCCCCCTCTGACTACGTGTTTCTTCAGTTTCTTAGTCCCGGTGTTCCTTATTAAAATGTAAAGAGTTCCTGTGCTTTATAAAGTCCGGTTAATAAAAAAGAATTATGAATCTATTCTTCACTCAGGCGAGGTTTGGTGTTGTCTTGGCGAGCGTGCAATTCACAGTGAGATAAAACTGCGAAAATAGTCAGGCTATATTCCTATTTTCCCAAGCACTGTTATCATGAATCTAATCAGAAAGATCCAATCATTTCAAATCATGCAGATAGGGTGTGATATTTCAAAACAGTCCCACGTGAAACAAGGTGCGTGCCTGCTATGGTCACGTATTACCATATATGGACATCTGATGTCTTGCACACACTCTCACAAACGCATTTGTAGACTCATATTGTCTAAAATGTAATACATCCATCATTACTTTTTAACAAGTGACCGGAAGCGATTATATCACACTTGTCTGCCCACAGATGTCACACATACAGTAACATCGTCATCTGTCGTATGAGTGCGCAAACTCGGTGTTTTATCGGTGATTTAAGCCGACAGCGCTGACCAATGTACGTGTTAATCTGCCGCGCCTATAACCAACAAACCTGGGTAGCGCCAAGCAAATGTGATGTATCATATCAGCCGCTCCTGCAAATGTGATATTTATCACCTACAGTGTGATTTGATAAAATCAAATATCTGCTACTTAGCAGCAAAATAACGAGGAAGGAAAGAAAGAAAAAAAAAAACACAAAGTGCCATAATTGACAGCACATAATAAAAATCAGTACCACAAATGTACCGATATTGCCGGAGAGAACCAAAGATCGAAAGAGGTCGTCCATTTCGTCACAAGAAGGAACGTATTAAATTAACGACACCTCAGTTGCGTGTAAGAGGCCGATTCAAGTCTCTTTTATTCATCTGAGCAAAAAGTCTGTGAGCCAGGATTGGCGTAAGTTGTGATTTTACATTTTATATTACTAACATAGGACATAACTTATACAAATATATATTGCCTTGTTAATTTTAATATGTGAAAATCGCTAGTGGATGTCCCAGTCAATCGAGGCTGGCAACCTCAGCGTATAGAATGATGATTCTTGAACCATCACTGCACGGACTGGTGATTGCTTTATTACTAGTTTCGTAAAGAGAACTAAAAGCATAAAGTAGTTCCAAGTTCCATATGGAGCAGGGAGGAAAAGATGAAAGAAATGATGTAAATTCTAAGTAGAATACTTACAGTTTCATACCAGCGTAAATGTCTGTGTGAAAATATTCATTTTAAAATTAATGGAAGTTTCAAACTTTTCAATCAGTGTAAACATAAATGAAAACTTATTCAATTTATATAGTGAACAATTTTCAATCAGTGGAAACGTAAACGAAAACATATTCTATCTGTACTATTAACCTTTTCATTTAAATTTAAAGTAACTATAAAAGCTATTCAATTTAATTGTAAAAAAAAAGTTTTATCCCGAGGGATTAAATTTAGTTCTCATCGATGGTTAATTCTGAGATAAATGGGATGGTAGAATGAGAAGATAGGGACCCATAACCATGGGCTGGAAAACGCAATACTCAGAAGCGCGTTTCGTTTCTATTGTTTACCATAGTTATTGGTGGTACCAGCAGATAGTACTGCATCTGGAACTAGAAGGGAACAGTGGCCTGAGCTTTAAGACGAAGGACCAGCTTTGTAGACTCTCCCTGACATTTCTGGGAAACGAGCAGCACCCGACAACCTCGACCAGCGACGAGTGTGAGCAGTGTAAAAAGAACCAACCCATCAGAAGGAGCAGAACCGTCATTGGCAGCTAAGTTCAATATATGCTGTCACTTGATTATCTTGTAACAATTTACCTCCTATCACGACCGTGAAGATTACTTTTTCTTGATCCATAACCAGTCAAATTATTTTCAAACGGTTAAAACTTAAGTGATTATTAAATTTTGTTATTTGTAAATTTACAAATTTAACTTCGATTTAATCATTTTAAAGTTACTGCATGTTTGTCTCAGTCAATTTACTACACACACTCTAAACAGAGTTATACCAGAATAATAAGAATTCCACTGAGTAAATCAGAGGTGGGGGCTTAACAAAAATTAATCATTGCTTAATTCTTCACAAAAGTGGTCGGCAGACTCTAGAATTAACGTGCTGAGACAAAAAAAGCATTGTTTTTGCTTATCTGAATATTTTGTGAAGACTCCCTTTGTGATAGAAGTGTCATTACCCCTCTATCTACATCTCTGCCAAGAGTAATCTTGTGCGGAGGTAGACACATTTGAAGCCCATATTAGATACTCTTGAGTTTTGGCCACTGTTGGATCGTACTGCAAAGCGGGAGATGCAATACCGTCACAATGATGATGGTGGTGGTAATGATGATGGTTGTGGTGATGATGATGGTGATGATGATGGTGATTATGATGATGGTGATGATAATGGTGATGATGATGATGATGGTGGTGGTGGTGATGATGATGGTGGTGGTGATGATGATAATGGAGGTGGTGGTGATGATGATGTTGGTGGTGATGATAATGGTGGTGATGATGATGGTGGTGGTGATGATGGTAGTGGTGGTGATGATGATGGTAGTAGTGATGATGGTGATGATGATGGGGGTGGTGGTGATGATGTTGGTAGTGGTGATTATGATGGTGGTGGCGATGATAATATGATGGTGGTGATGATGGTAATGGCGACAATAATGATGGTAATGATGGTGATGATTGTGGTGATTATGGAGGTGGTGGTGATGATAATGATTGTGATGATGATGGTGACGAGGGGATAATGATGGCTGAGAAACGATTCAGTGTCAGGAACAGTACCGTGAGGCGAGAATCTATTCCATTTGTTTGTTGAAGTACTGGTGTTACTAATTGCTGCATGAAGTGCCCCAGCTGTGCTCTTTTGTGTCATTTTCGAGCCTAATCCTGAGATGAATCGTGAATAGACAAGTCATGTTTGATAACAGGGTAGTCAGCCATACATGTTTTGGGTAGTAAACGAATGCAAACTATTGTAAACATGGACAAACACTCGCAGATAGTTAGTCAAACATTAGACATGCAGAAAGTTTGGCAGGCAGACATTCAGATAGATAAGCCATGTTTTTCGTTTGTTGGCAGAGTGGTTAGAGTGCTTGCTTCTCATGGCAAAATTATCGGGTTCGACATTGCGTATAGTCACACTCCAAACTTCCCAAATATAAATGGGCACCTGATTCTATTCTTGATTTAGAAGAGGGAAAGGTAATGAGTGAGGAATTGGTCACCCCAACACATAAAACTGAGAGTTAATAATACTTCACTACCCTACGGCAGTATTTTCAATGGAACTACCTTAATGTCATTTATATATTTCAAAGGTCAGCAACAATGGCCAGTGGGTGGGATCTGGTACAAGTTGCACTCTCCTCCAACCATCCATCCACTAATTTAAAAAAATATTATGCACGAAGAAATAATCTTCTGCTCATACGTCCAAAGTGTAAACAATTCAATCTCGAGCCCGCTGTCATTTAATTTTTTTTTTAAAGTTGCACAAAAAAAAAGATAAAGCTTTATTAAGAGAGAAAGAGACATCTGATAGATATCAGTCATCAAGTTTGGATTAATCGTCCTCCTTGGCCATTGCTCCGTTCGACGTTGTCAAAACTTGTTTGTCTAGTTACGTCTATCAGATATTCCATAGTTTGACAAAAATCAGGCTGAAGAGAACCAGCTTCTTAAACGTCTCAAAACATCTGCATCATGTTATGAAGACCTCCTCCCAAAACAACCTACCAAAATGGAAATGTTAATCGATTATGAGGAGCCAAACTACTGCTATGAAAATATATCTATCATCACAGACGTCCCTGAAATAAAAAAGAAAGGCCACCAGGTCCCTCCACAACTAAAAACCTTGGCTCCGGAGATGATTGAAGAAAAGTACAACCAGAAAGAGTGGACACACGTATACACAGATGGATCTGCAGAGGGGGCAGTAAAGAATGGTGCAGAAGGCATTTATATAAGATTCATAAACGGGAAGATCATCCGTAAGGCCTTCCCAACCAAAAAGGTCTCCTCCAATTTCAGGGTAGAAGCTATGGCACTACTACGCTGAAAATCCTCACCAGATCAGAACAACAGCCACCAGCTAAGATAGAAATCTTCATTGACTGCAGGTCATTACTGGAATGAATACAGAACACCAGAAAAAAATCCCATCTCATTGTAACATCGCCGGCAACGAAGAGGCTGACAGAATGGCAAAAGAAGGTTCACATCTACCTCAGCCTGATGCAAGCATAACTTTTGAGGAGGCAAAGAGTTTTATCAGAATCAGTTACAGAAATAAATGGAATGTAGAACATCCAGGGCACACACAGAATGATGCTTACTACCAGCTCCACAGAAGAGAACAAGTGGTAATCTTCAGACTCCGCACTGGCCACAACAGATTGAGATACCATCTATTCAACAAGCTAAAGATAGGAACTACCGATCAGTGTAACTGTGGCACTGATAAAATGACTGCTGAACATCTGCTTCAAAGTTGCCCCTTATATGTGGTACAGAGAAAGTGCATATGGCCGACGCCAGCTCCTTTCGTGGAAAAGCTTTACGGGGATTCAAATAGCCTCAAACTGACTACTGCTTTCTTTGAGAACATTCAAGTGGACGTCTGAGAGTGTACGAAGAAGAAGAAAAAGAAGAAATGAAAACTAGACGCACGAGATATCTCAGCTTAACATTATCTAAAGGTCATCAGCCATTGCCCTTCAGTGGTTACCCTCCCATTGTAGAATCGCTGGAAATGAGAGAGCTGATGCTCTATCTAGAAGTGGCAGTAAAATGGAACAATTCAGTCACCCATTGCCCTATCGAGAAGGCTAAAACCATCATCCACAACAAGTACAAAAATCAGTGGAAGGAGGAATGTGATAAATACAGCAGAGATGACCCAATCCTTCGACTTGACAGACACTGCCCAACCCATGATGACCCACGACGTCTTACCTGCCCAAGGGGGCTGAGCTCAAGCAGAAGCTATGGGGCTACCGCACTGACCTGAAAAAGACTGTGGACTTCGTTCTGGCGACCTCCCTGCAGATTTAGCATGGCTACAAACTGAGCGCAGAAGAAGAAGGAACCTGCTGGCCCGGTGTTTATGATTCATCTTGAGTTTGCGCAGCAAGATACAGTGTTCTGCTGGATTTACCAGTGTCTCAATATGTTTTCAGTACATACAGCCCATGATCGCTGAAAAGGTAGGCAGTGGTGGCGTGGCTGGCTGTCCTTTTCAGGGCTTCCTCCTGCTAGCAGGTAGACACTATTCGTCCTTTTCAGAAATGATTGTCTATAACCGCTATAATTCAGATAACAGAGTTAACGTTTTTTTTTTAAATAGCAAATTGCGCTCCGAAATAACCAACAGACTAAAGTCTAGGTTAAAATGTACGTGCCTCGCTACAAGAAGGCTAAACTCGCAAGAAAAAACAGTGTTAAAAGCGCGTTCAATGTATCCTTGTACAATTTTGTAATTATTTTTTAAAATGCATTGAGCACAGTTATCGAGTTTTTTTCCTGTGCGTCTTGTCACTGGTGAAGACCCTGGGGCGTGCGCGAGTCTAGAGTTGCGTTGAGGGAGAGATACATCAGAATAAAAGGCTCCGCTCTCCTTATTTACACATATTTTTTGACAAAAGCAAAATAACGAATTTTGACAAAAATGTGGCAAATTAATAGTTTTTTTTTTTATATAGGAACACAAAATATTTGTTGTATATTATAATGGAGATATGTTACAACTCATTGGAAACCAGAGTAAAAATTAAAAATAAAACTTTATGACGCTGAAATATACAAGGAAATGTTATAAGTAGAGATAGGATTTTAGTAACATAAAAACTGCTAGAAAATGACCAATAAAGAAATGTATTTATGACCTGAAAAACCTCTTAAAAATGCCCCACAAAATATTTAAAAGTGACCTAAAAACATAACTTTATGTTTTAGTTCCCGAGCTAAACTAAAATTATTTTGTATTATCAAAAGAAGAAAATGAACGGCATAAAACAAATAAAAAAGAACCTAAAAACTATTATTTAATTTTTTTTTTTTTACTCTGTGCCCAACTGAAATTCGTCATGTTACTAACCCCAAAAATTATCTATC
Source organism: Oreohelix idahoensis (assembly GCA_024509875.1). NCBI lineage: Eukaryota > Metazoa > Mollusca > Gastropoda > Stylommatophora > Oreohelicidae > Oreohelix > Oreohelix idahoensis. The sequence continues at coordinate 194,131 of JAMPIV010000062.1, read as the reverse complement.
AAATAAAATAAGTAAAAAACGAAAAAATGCAACTTTATTTTTTTTTTTTACAGTTTCTGTGCAACATTAAAAGTCTATTTTATTAACGAAACACATGCAGTCTGAGACACACACAAGGACACCTTAAATATGCAATTTAAATTTTCCCAGTTCCTGTGCCAAACTAAATTTTTTTTAAAAATAATTCCGTATTATAACACAAACTCCCTCACACAAGACAAAACTACAACTGAATACTTTTACAGCTTCTATGGCAAACTGAAAGTTTTTATTTAAAGAGTTGAGAATGCACAATGAAAATCATGTGCAGATTTTCACAAGAGAATGAGTCTCTATTGTCTGCCAACAAAGCTTTTAATACTGAAAGTCTCCTTTCCATTACTACCGACACCACAGGATGATACTTAAAATAGGCTACGTCAATTGGTTCTAAGTACTTTGAAAATTCCCCAACATAAAAATGTCCCCCAGATAACACATCTGAAATTAGCACAACTATTAATTTCTCACTTTTTTTTTTTTTGGGTCAGACTGGCTAAATTTTCTTTTACACAGCTTTTCCCACGTCTTCATTCACATTATCTAAGTCATTCGCAATTTTCTTCATCAAATCTGTCTGATCCACTAACAGAACTGCTAACTTACATTTAACGATTACTTACATTTAAGTCCCAAGAGGGAAGAAAAATACTGGAGTGGTTGATATGAAAAAAAGGTTTTTTAAATCCCAAAAAAAAGGGGGGGGTTGCAGTTTCTTTGCCCTTTGTCCAAGTAAATCGTTTATTGCCTATTTCCTCTACTCTACTTTCGAATTTTTAATCTTCATTCACATTGTGTAAGTCATTCACCATTTACCTTTTTTATCAGAGAGTCTTTCACGTCCGGTTCCAGAAACTTGATTTATGCTATCATCTGCAAGAGGTGTGGTATAACCTATATTGGCGAAACTGGCATACATTTGGCAGACAGGTTTCGTGAGCACTAAAATGACACTTATCATGACAAACCTACACCAGTGACTCTTCATTATAATAGGCCTGACCATTCAGGTAATTCTGATATAAATGTTAATGCCCTCCTATTTTGCGTTGGTGATGACCGAACTCGCTTTTCTTTGGAGAATCGTCTCATTTTTCAAATGGGGTGTCTATCTCCCAATGGTCTTAATGTTCTGCATCATTTTGCATAAATTCTGGTGGCTTTTTTTATCTTATTCATACTTTTTTTTATTTCTTCTGTCATTGTTTTTTTCCGATCTATCTTTTTATGTTTTTGTTTTGTTTCGTTTCGTATCCATTTGTATCTTCAATTGTCGCTATCTTATTCGTCACTTCCTTCGACGCTTTTGTATAGCTATCCTCAATGTTTTATTCCAAGGATCTAGCTAAGTGCCTTTGTACTTGTTTTGGTAGTTTTGTTCATTCTTTTTTTTTTCGTTTCGTTGATTATTTACTTTCTTGTTTCTTTCAGGTTTTACGATTTTCTTGCATTATTATTGTTCTTTTTTCGCTCATCACCGTTGTTGTTTACATTTTCATCTGCTTGTATCGCTCATTCAGTGTATGTTCCTCATCATCGTATGTTTTTGTAGTACCTATATGTAATTATCTTGTCCTTGTCACCTGTTTGTAACTGTGGCTGACGAAGAGTAAAACCCGAATCTTCCCGTGTTTCCTGTTTACCGTTAACTTGTAAAACTGACTTCATACCATCTTATTTTTTAAATTTATATATGTGTTTCCTTACCAGTTTTACAGCAGCCTCTTCTCTTATTGCCATATACATAACATAGTGAATAAAGAGTAACATAGTGAATCAAAAGTAATACAGTAAATAAAGAGTAACAGTGAATCAAGAGTAATACAGTGAATCAAGAGTAACAGTGAGTCGAGAGTAATACAGTGAATCAAGAGTAATACAGTGAATCAAGAGTAACAGTGAGTCAAGAGTAATACAGTGAATAAAGAGTAACAGTGAATCAAGTGTAATACAGTGAATCAAGTGTAATACAGTGAATTAAGAGTAACAGTGAGTCAAGAGTAATACAGTGAATCAAGAGTAATACAGTGAATCAAGAGTAACAGTGAATCGAGAGTAATACAGTGAATCAAGAGTAATACAGTGAGTCAAGAGTAATACAGTGAATCAAGAGTAATACAGTGAATCAAGAGTAATACAGTGAATCAAGAGTAACAGTGAGTCAAGAGTAATACAGTGAGTCAAGAATAATACAGTGAGTCAAGAGTAATACAGTGAGTCAAGAGTAATACCGTGAATCAAGAATAATACAGTGAATCAAGAGTTATACAGTGAATCAAGAGTAATACAGTGAGTCAAGAGTAATACAGTGAATCAAGAGTAATACAGTGAGTCAAGAGTAATACAGTGAATCAAGAGTAACAGTGAATCAAGAGTAATACAGTGAATTAAGAGTAATACAATGAATCAAGAGTAATACAATGAATCGAGAGTAACAGTGAGTCAAGAGTAATACAGTGAGTCAAGAGTAATACAGTGAGTCAAAAGTAATACAGTGAGTCAAGAGTAATACAGTGAGTCAAGAGTTTTACAGTGAATCAAGAGTAATACAGTGAGTCAAGAGTAATACAGTGAATCAAGAGTAACAGTGAATCAAGAGTAATACAGTGAATCAAGAGTAATACAGTGATTCAAGAGTAATACAGTGAATCAAGAGTAATACAGTGAGTCAAGAGTAATACACTGAATCAAGAGTAATACAGTGAGTCAAGAGTAATACAGTGAATCAAGAGTAACAGTGAATCAAGAGTAATACAGTGAATCAAGAGTAATACAGTGATTCAAGAGTAATACAGTGAATCAAGAGTAATACTGTGAGTCAAGAGTAATACACTGAATCAAGAGTAATACAGTGAATCAAGAGTAATACAGTGAGTCAAGAGTAATACAGTGAATCAAGAGTAACATAGGGAGACCGAAGAACACACGGTAAGAGGAGTGGCTACAGATATGATAGGGAAAAAATCATCATGGAATGACCTTAACAGTTTGGCTAAGCCCATGAAGGCTTGGCGTAAACTGGTTGAAAGCATGTGCTCCAGCGGCAGCTGGAGGGTGATGATGATGATCATGATGGTGGTGATGATGATAATTGACACAGTTTATAAAAAAGTAAATTAATTAGACGTTGGACGTAGTGGATTTACAGCACCGGACAGAAACATGGACTAGAACAACGCTAAGGGAACACACGAACAGGGCTAAATTTGGGCATAAGCTAAACAAGCTAGAGCTTAGGGCCTCACAGTATGAAGGGGCCTCTCTAATAGTTGTGTAGCGAGGGGAGGAGGGGGGGGGGGGGGCCTTAGCGGCACAAAAAGTTATAGAAATAGTTGTAGCAGATGTAAGTCTATAATGTTCATTTTCATTTATAATGATAGTACCGCCGTTATATCATACATGATATGCCTATATGAAAAACTTACGCGCACAATGTGTCTGCTAACCCAAGACTGATTTTTCAAGAGATTCCCGCTTCCCAAGATACCTTGAGATCACACGATTACAACATGACCTGATATTCACGCAGTGAATCAAGCATTGTTCACTCGCGTCAACAAATTCCTGCCCCAACCGGAGCATTTACGTTTCGGTAGCTATACCATGACAATGATGATGATGATGCGTCCTTCCTATCATACCTTAAGTGTTACCACGTTTGCTCAGTGCTGCTTTTCTTGGCTCCGCTGGTGAAGCATCACTGTGGAAATAGTTTACAGCTAAAAAATAGACAAACGTCGTTCACTCGCGCCAACAAATTCATGCTCAAACCGGAGCATTTACGTCTCGGTAGCTATAACACATACCGTGACAATGTTGATGATGATAATGATGCGTCCTTCCTATCATACCTTTAATGGCGCCACGTTTGCTCAGTGCTGCTTTTCTTGGCCCCGCTGGGGAAGCATCACTGTGGAAATAGTTTACAGATAAAAAATAGACAAACGTACAGAAACGGTCGCCAGTAAAGGATACCTTTTTTAAACAACTCAAAAATTTGTCATTCCTGGGCACATTAATAGCATCAGATGAAAGGGGCACTTCACTGTTACAAAAAGGACAAGAAAAAGCTTTAAAAACAGAAGAGAACGATCATGTGAAGGAAACGCAAAAACTAAAGCCGTGCAGTCACATACAATCAATCAATACCATTAGCTCCCCTAAGAAATTCTGTAATCGTTTCCATAATGTATTCCCATTATCTGTCTCTTCCTTGTGTAATTTCAGACCCACTTGCTGTGACGTTACATCAAGTATTTTCATTTTATCCTGCATCCGGCTACGCTTGTGGTACAGAATAGCCAGGTCGCCCGCAAAATCTTGTCATCAAGCTGTTTAGTCAGAGTACACTAAATTTCATTCTATTGGCTGAACTCGATGCTTTCATTACTCAATCTTTATCCAAAAAGAAGAGAAATTGTGACAAGAGGCATTCCTGTCGCACTCCAATTCTTTTTCTTCTTCTTCATTCGCCCTCAGACTTCCATATTAATGACTCTAATAAAGGCAGAAGTCAGTTCAAGGTTCCTGACATCTCCAAACATTTTTCATTGAGAGAAGTGGGTTGTTGCCATATTATGCCCCTCCGTTCACTGCGGTAAGTTGGGCAGGACTGGAGCAGATGTTCGGTTGTCGTCGGGCTACTGCCACAGGAGCAGAGACCTGTTGGACCAATCCTGTACTTGTGATGTACTGTAGATTGTTTGTGACCAGAACGTAAGCGGAAAATAATGACCTTGTTTCGCCTAGATAGCTAGTCATAGATATGGCTTTCATAATTGTTTTAGCCAATACATATGTTATCTCTACACCGTTTTGTTGCGGGAACTCCCCTTCTTTAGCAAATTTATCTGCTTCTTCGTTGCCTGGAATGTTGTAATGGGCTGGTATCCACTGGACTGTGCACTAGTTGAAGAATTTGACCAGGTTTTCAAGTGAGTTTTTCAGATCTTTCAATCCTTTAGCAAGGTGGATCTCACTATCTGTTTTTCTGCAAGTGCTTTGTACTTAATAAGAGTTTCCGCTACCCGTTTCAGGGCTTCTAATTCAACATTGACGTTATTGCAGTATTCGCCAGTGACAATTTACAGAGAGTGAATTATATTCTTACATTTTCGATTGCATTTTTTGCCGAACATCAGTATATGCATGTGTCCAGAGCTCAAATTATCATCTCACACGGTTCTGTAATTTGTCCTACGTGATGAATTCAAACGGGACTGGATAAACGTAAAATTGCTTATTTAAATATATTTCCCTTCAAAGCAAATTTAAAACAAGGGAAAAATGTCACAAACTGTTTTAACAACCTCCACAAAGAAGTCCCTCTGTGATGAACCTCCAACGTCTTCTGTCTCTTGTCTTGGTGGTACATACTGACAGACTCTTTCCTGTCCATCTCTTGAGGTTATCTTTCCACTTATAGTGCTGTCTTTCTCTCGGACGTTTTCCTTCAGGAAATGTTAAAAACTAAAAACCTTCAGGTCTTCTGTCTAGTTTTGTTTCCAGCAATGCGTTGTGTTTTTTAAATGACAAAAATGTTGTTAGTTCTTGCAGTGATTACTATTACGCCATTTACTTGACATGGTGTGGTTACCAGCGTCAAGCACTAACTCACATTAGTCGTCTATTGCGACGTTCCTGGTGCGAGTAGAGGTTTACTCTTTTTTTTGTCTCAGTAGACACCTTCAGGAGCCACATGTGGTTTTACATGTATGTTCTGTAGCTTGGTATCATTTTTTTTTTTAAATAAAATTTTGCCTCGTTTTGGCGAGGCGCGTCCCGTTCAACCTAGTGGGTTATATTAGGGCGCTTGTCCAAATATAAAACACCTTTAGGTCTGATAACGTAATCTCTATCTCTAAGCTTGGTTTCAGAAGTTCCGTTTATTCTGACACCAGAAAACAGACATAATTTTATCAAAGTCGATCCTTAGAGATTATAGTGGTTCCATAACAGATCACCACATCTCCTAAGTTGTGCCTGCCGATATAGAGATATTCTACTCAATCAGTTGGCGGAACACTGAAACATAGGTAAATAAACCGCAAGCCAACTGAAAACTGATGCGGTGTAATGTTTCTGAAAGAGCTATACTAAAATGTGTGTCGCAGATTTTCGATAGGAGAATTAAGACTAGGTTTGGTCCCTTCTGAATAGGTTTGAATAGGTGATAGACTCAGTGAGAGTTAGTGAAAGGTAATAGAATTTCCACACACGTGAGATGATAGATTTTGATATAGTGGCTGTCTCTGAAAGCGAAAAGAATTCTTCTCTCTCTCACCTATCTTCTACAACAGTTGTTACAGCGTCAGACAGACTACACCAATATACATATTACGTATATTTCTATCACTCACAGGCACGCACATACACGTGACGACAGGTAAACACACAGACGTGGGAAAACTATAACAATGATATATATATTATCTAGAACGAGCTGACCAAACACTATTATTAAGTTCAAGAGCGATTTTAATATCAGGAAAAAATCGGCTCACAACATCAAAGAAAGTACATCAAGGAAAATACATATACACATAGTCATAAAAATTCAAGGAAATGTTGCAAGGATGATAGCCCCGTTATAGTGTTAACTCTAGGTTTAGCCCGGCCCCGTTAAGAGAACAGATGATGGCGCCAGAGTCACAGATACATAGGGTTTGAGTCTAAGAGTTTTCTTTGTTTTATCTCGTAATTATATGCACAGAGTTTGAAAAAAATCTGATTTAACCTAAGACAAAAACACAAGAACTCTAGCCTTAGCAACAAATTATGCAGATTGAAAAAAAAATAGGACAGCAACAGGGTGTCAAAGATATAATAGTGAAAATATCACTCAAACCAGCGTACACTCATTCATTCCGCCATGGCCTCTCATACATGTACTCACGACTTTGCTCGCTGCCTCTTGGAACACACTGATTTTAGATTTTCACACAGACTCAAAAAAATGCAGTCTTCTGCCAAGAAGTCCCCAGTTCCAAAAGACGTATTTAACTCGGAGTCTCCGGGAACGACTACTTGGGTGTGCAAATTTGTTCAAATGTCTGATTAAGTCACCTAACAATTATTCCAGGCGCGGGAGTTAGCAGAGCACAGTGTCAATAGCGTAGGTTTCTAGAAATGATGAATGTCAGGTCGGTGCCTTCCCTCAGTATAGGATTCACTTTAGTCACACCACAGATTTGTCCACAAAAAAATATATATATATAGTCGGGAAATGTTAGTTAATACTTGAAGTATTTCGCGCCACCAGGCAGAAAGATTACGTAGAGTTTTTCTAGAAGAAATTAAGATCTGGCTCCAAGGTCCAGTATTTATCATTACAGTCTTTGAAAACCCGTTATTGGGATATAGTATTTCTGGCTAACTCGGGTTGCATATGCACTGTTAGACCAGTGGTACTTAAGAAACCCACGTGGTTCAAAATAAGGACTGTCTATTTCTTCACAAGTATGGAAACTACTACTAGGTGCTGGTAAAGTTAGGGTCACCCCAAAACTTTCACTGTGTGGAGGAAAAATAACACATATAATATAATAAACAGAATCTGTACTGGTTATAACTTACATTTAAACTTGCAAGCAGAGAGCTTTGCTTATCATTTAAACTTCCCGTGACGTAAGTTATATTTAAAAATCAGCAATCCTCATGAATTAGGAACACGTGCGTATTCCGTCACCATTCATGAGGCTCGATTCTAGAGTTTATACGTTAGTTTAGAAAAATACACTCGACTGAGTATTAGCGGTTAAATTAAATTCATAAATAGCTACAATTGCCGTTATAAGCTAGAAATTTTAATTTTATTCTGCTTTCCACTGAATGCTTCCCTAGAAAATATAATAGCCTACCACTTTATTTCTCTTCTGCGCTAAAGAAATAGATTCAAATGAATTAAGCGATTTAACACTTTAACACTCACAAAATCTATATATCTATCATATTAATTACCTCAACCACAGAATTACAGGTAGTCGCACAACTTAAGAATAAAAATGCTGAAAATATTTCTGGAAGTCTAGAAGTTCGACAAATTGCCGAAACAAACTGAGATCTTCGCTAACAGCTATTCTGTTTACGAGCAACCTATCTACTGTGAGTCTATGAGCGAGAATGAAATTAAAGTTTCAAACTTGGCCAATATCTTTAAAATCGGACACAGGATCCTAATCTTATTTCGCCAAGCGAAATAGTCTCCCCTGTCCGTATAACACCTTCGTCCGCTTATCGCGTGACGTAACAGCCATCAGTGGCCGAGGGCTTGCATGAGTTGCAAATCTCAGACCACCGTCTGCAGTGCGGAGTGGATTTTCACGCTAAGCCGGGTTTTTCCTGACGAAAAACCTCATGCGTTTACTGAAATGCAGACTCTCTGTCTACTTTCCATGTCCCTCGGGTGAATTTTCACGCCCCAGGCCAGAGACCCTCAGACGAATGTCTAGCGAATGCTGTAAATTCACGCCTATCGTCCGACCAGCGCGACTGACATGTACGCAATACCACCCAGGTGCGATTCTCAGTTTTAGAGAAAGGAAAACAGGTAAAGTTTGCGAATTATATGAAAATAATATTCGCAAAACGAATGGATGAAAAATATACAGGAAAAAGGAAATACAGAGATAATAAAAGAGAGAATTCGGGTGAAAGAATAGGAAGAAGATGTAGGAAATTAAATGAATATAAACCCTACGTGACAGAGCCTCCCCCCTTTAAGATATGGAAGCACTCCATGTCTACGTTATGGAGTTTAATTTCCTATAACCGTAGCTTCGGGGTGTCTGTCTTCTTCCCTCTCCTCTTCCCCCTCCATCTCTGTCCAATTCCTACTCAAGTCCACTCCTCAAAGTTTCCTTCCCCTGGAATGTCTCATATGCGCGCTTGAAAGAGCGTCGCCGCTTCTGACATTTTTGAAAGATTTCCTGTGATAGCGGTGGAATATCCCTGCCACTATCGTCATCTTCGTCAGTTTTGGCGATCGTCAGGAGATGGTCGGAGGTTGGCACTGGTTTTTCCAAGTATCTCTTTAAGAGATTTAAATGGAAAACCTTCTCCTTTCCTTCAATAGAGATCTGGTAGTTAGCCTTAGAAATCTTTTTCAGGACGGTAAACGGCCCTTGCCATCCGATCTTCAGTTGGTTGTTCTCGGTAGGGAGCAACACCAAAACTTTCTCTCCTGCTTCCAGTTCTCTCTCTTCCGCGACTTTCCTGTATCGGTTAGCGTGCTTGGTGCGTGCTCGCTTAAAGTTAGTCGTTGCTAGGTCCCACCCTAGTTTCAACCGTTCCTTTAAAACCGACACATATTTACTGGCTGAGACAACTGTCTCATCAGCCTTCTCGTCTGTCAGAGACTGAAGTAAGGCTTCAAGCGGGCCCTTAATGGGTCTGCCGAATAAGAGTGTAGCTGGCGGAAATCCTGTGGAAGTATGAGGAGATTCTCTGTAGCCAAATAATGCTGCAGGAATACAGAGATCCCAATCTTCAGGTTTCACTTGTGCCAGCTTACTTAGCATCATGGTGAGGTTTCCATTAGCACGTTCCACGAGCCCATTTCCGGCCGGAGTATATGGCTTAGTGTGGATGTGCTGGGTCCTCAAGATCTTAACGATCTCATCCATCAACAGGTTTCGGTATGGAGATCCATTATCCGTCAACACTTGCTGAGGGAATCCCAACCGAGTGAAAATCTGCACGAGGGCTTCTGCGACATGCTTGGCATCTGCGCATGTTAGCGGGATAGCTTCTGCCCATAAAGTGCATGTATCGACTAAGGTCAGGATGAACCTGTTCCTTCTTTTAGTCCTTTCGAAAGGCCCTAAAATGTCGATCACAACCCGTTCGAATGGTGTTCCCATTATTGGCATTTCACCCATGTGGACTGGGGTGTGCCGTTGCTTGGGTGGTACACGTTGGCACTGGGCACAGGATTTGACATATCTGATAATATCAGTATTTACTCCTGGCCACCAATAATGAGTGGTTATACGTTGGTTTGTGGCGTTCTGTCCCATATGTCCGCTAAAGGGAAGAGAGTGCCCCATTTCTAGGATTTGGCTTCTGTACTGTTTCGGTACTAGGAGCTGGTTGTAACCTTGGTCAGGCTTGCCCGTTCTCCGATAAAGTACGCCATCCTCAGAAAAAATGTCCCCGTGCTGTTTGGGTTCCTTCGCCATGGGCAGTTTCCTAAAGCAGGGTGCCAAAGTAGGGTCCTTGTATTGCGCTTCTTTAAGTTCCATAGGTAACAAATTAGGCGCAGGCTCCCGTTCCTTCTTGGTTTGCCCTCTTGTAGTTACTGCTGCCACAATCGGCTCTTCCGGTTTCCCAATACACACGTATCTCCCGCCAAGTATGACTGGGTAGATGGGATCATCCATAACAGCCGCTTTGATCACACCTCTGACAAAGTCAGAGTGTATCTCCACCAATGCGATGGGAAGCGCTGTAGGTGCATCACTCTTACGAACTCCACAAAGTTTGACGGTCTCTCCTGTCTCTTGACCGGGTTTAACCAGGTTTCTGGCAACAATGCAATCGTAAGAAAGCCCCGTGTCAAATAAGCAAGAAGTTTGAGAACCGTTCAAAGTAACAGTACCTCGCGTTGAGGGTCTATCCCCAACAGGTTGGGAATCACTGTCAATAATTCCGCCTTGCGAGACTGTCAATAAGCATCCGATGCGTTTCGGCTCGGTGTGCTCGGTCTGATCATATGTCCCGTGCTCAGGGGTTCTCCCTTTGCCACCTTGTCCTTTCTGGCTACGCTGCCATGTAGGGCGGTCGGGTTGATCAGACTGTTTGGGGTGGTTGGGGTACTTGTTCTTGTAGAACTTGGATTTTTCAGGAGGGGGGTTTTGAGGTCCAGTTTCTCTGTGGTTATTTTGGTTAGAAGCCTGAGAAGATTGCTCTAGGTTATGTTTTCGAAAATGCTCCTCTGTCGGTTTCCGCTTTGTGGCCGGTAGTTCAGCCAGCGCATTGTGATAACGCTCAGACTTTTCCAAAATGTCTTCAAGTTTTTCTGCCCCCTGCTCAGCGAGAAATCTCCGGGTATCAGCAGACAAAGTGTTCTTTATTTGTTCAGTTAGAACAAGTTCCTCAAGACCTTCATAGGTAGAGGGGAGCTGCGAAAGCTCAAGGCACTTTGTTAGATATCCCTTAAGACGAGATGAGAACTGGTGAAAAGTTTCAGAATTCTCTTTCCGGCTGTTGCGAAACAGTTGCAAAAACTTGCGAGCGTTCATTTCAAAGCGCTCCAGTAACGCTTTCTTCAACACATCGTAGTCGTCTTGTTGGCTACTTTCCAGCTTAGAATAAACATCATAAGCAGAACCTTTTAGGGCCTGGGAAAGTTTCATATTCCAACGCGACCTCTCTAACCCGTACAGAGTTGCAATTTTCTCAAATTTTTCTAACCATGTGTCAATCTTCTCATTTGGACAAGGAAAAGATTCAAGAGTGAAAGACATAGCATTTAGTTGAAGAGATTGAGTGTTAGCAGGGTCAGTTAAGGAAGAATGAGGAGAAGACTCTCCATTGCTGGAGGTAGAGGCAGCACCACGACTTTGGAATTCTAGAGTTTTAAGAGCCAACTCGTGCTGTCTCTCTTCTCTCTCCTTCTCATGCTGTCTCTCCTTCTCTCTTTCCTCTCTCTCCTCTCTCTCCTTCTCATGCTGTCTCTCCTTCTCTCGTTCGTTCGCCCTGCGAATTTCCATTTCTTCATCCATCTTCTTCTGCTGTAAAGCTTCAGCTGCTTTCCTCTCCGCATCATATCTCTCAAGTTCGTCTCTGACAAAAGCTTTCGCTTCCTCTCCTTCCAGTCCCTCCTCTCTCGCTTCGTCCCTGAGGAGTTGTCTAAGCTTTGCCCTCTCGGCCATATTAGGTCAGTGACTGAGACTAGTGGAGAAAGAAAATAGGAAAAAGGATACACTGGTTCCTACCACTTACGAGAAAAAAAAATTACCAAAAATCAAAAGATGATATCCTCTACCCTGGGATACCTCCTCCAAAATAAAATCTAACTATCGCTGCTATTATCGGCAATAAAGCACTCAATGCAAAACACGACTACGCCAACTAAATGGTAGTTAAGATTACTTCTGAAAAATAAGTTGCTACAGTGGAAAAGCAAAAGAATATTGCAAAAATTAAAGAGAAAAATAATCCCTTAATTTTTAAAATCCACTATAAGTTCGCCCCTGAAGTCAGATCGGGTAAGGGAGGGAATTAATCTGGACAAAAAGTCCGAAACACACTCCTTAACTTAGTTCAAACGCCGTTCTGCCTCAGTACCCAGTGAATGTTATACACTCACCACTTTACCAGCATTTAGTATTACAATCAGCAGTTAACATATATCCCGACAAAATCAACCTGTAACCAACATGTATATTATTCAAAGATGCTGTGGAAAAAAAACTTATTAGTTTGTGTGGTCAGCACGCCCGTAAACAGATCGCTAGTCTAGGGGGTAATATTTTAAAAAGATACAAAACTCACAAGACATCACACTCTTACTCTATATCAGACTACAGAATCTTAAGTTCAAAATCCAGATAGACGAGTCCAATTACCGTTAACGGGCGACCATTTGTCGTACTCGTCTTCCTCTTCTAAGTTCAAAGACCGGAAACGAGCCCTCATTTGTCGTATCGCCTTAGGATTTTGGGTTCAATTCCCGGTAACGAGCGACCATTTGTCGTAGATTTTCGATAGGAGAATTAAGACTAGGTTTGGTCCCTTCTGAATAGGTTTGAATAGGTGATAGACTCAGTGAGAGTTAGTGAAAGGTAATAGAATTTCCACACACGTGAGATGATAGATTTTGATATAGTGGCTGTCTCTGAAAGCGAAAAGAATTCTTCTCTCTCTCACCTATCTTCTACAACAGTTGTTACAGCGTCAGACAGACTACACCAATATACATATTACGTATATTTCTATCACTCACAGGCACGCACATACACGTGACGACAGGTAAACACACAGACGTGGGAAAACTATAACAATGATATATATATTATCTAGAACGAGCTGACCAAACACGATTATTAAGTTCAAGAGCGATTTTAATATCAGGAAAAAATCGGCTCACAACATCAAAGAAAGTACATCAAGGAAAATACATATACACATAGTCATAAAAATTCAAGGAAATGTTGCAAGGATGATAGCCCCGTTATAGTGTTAACTCTAGGTTTAGCCCAGCCCCGTTAAGAGAACAGATGATGGCGCCAGAGTCACAGATACATAGGGTTTGAGTCTAAGAGTTTTCTTTGTTTTATCTCGTAATTATATGCACAGAGTTTGAAAAAAAAATCTGATTTAACCTAAGACAAAAACACAAGAACTCTAGCCTTAGCAACAAATTATGCAGATTGAAAAAAAAATTAGGACAGCAACAGGGTGTCAAAGATATAATAGTGAAAATATCACTCAAACCAGCGTACACTCATTCATTCCGCCATGGCCTCTCATACATGTACTCACGACTTTGCTCGCTGCCTCTTGGAACACACTGATTTTAGATCTTCACACAGACTCAAAAAAATGCAGTCTTCTGCCAAGAAGTCCCCAGTTCCAAAAGACGTATTTAACTTGGAGTCTCCGGGAACGACTACTTGGGTGTGCAAATTTGTTCAAATGTCTGATTAAGTCACCTAAAATTATTCCAGGCGCGGGAGTTAGCAGAGCACAGTGTCAATAGCGTAGGTTTCTAGAAATGATGAATGTCAGGTCGGTGCCTTCCCTCAGTATAGGATTCACTTTAGTCACACCACAGATTTGTCCACAAAAAATATATATATATATAGTCGGGAAATGTTAGTTAATACTTGAAGTATTTCGCGCCACCAGGCAGAAAGATTACGTAGAGTTTTTCTAGAAGAAATTAAGATCTGGCTCCAAGGTCCAGTATTTATCATTACAGTCTTTGAAAACCCGTTATTGGGATATAGTATTTCTGGCTAACTCGGGTTGCATATGCACTGTTTAGACCAGTGGTACTTAAGAAACCCACGTGGTTCAAAATAAGGACTGTCTATTTCTTCACAAGTATGGAAACTACTACTAGGTGCTGGTAAAGTTAGGGTCACCCCAAAACTTTCACTGTGTGGAGGAAAAATAACACATATAATATAATAAACAGAATCTGTACTGGTTTTAACTTACATTTAAACTTGCAAGCAGAGAGCTTTGCTTATCATTTAAACTTCCCGTGACGTAAGTTATATTTAAAAATCAGCAATTCTCATGAATTAGGAACACGTGCGTATTCCGTCACCATTCATGAGGCTCGATTCTAGAGTTTATACGTTAGTTTAGAAAAATACACTCGACTGAGTATTAGCGGTTAAATTAAATTCATAAATAGCTACAATTGCCGTTATAAGCTAGAAATTTTAATTTTATTCTGCTTTCCACTGAATGCTTCCCTAGAAAATATAATAGCCTACCACTTTATTTCTCTTCTGCGCTAAAGAAATAGATTAAAATGAATTAAGCGATTAAACACTTTAACACTCACAAAATCTATATATCTATCATATTAATTACCTCAACCACAGAATTACAGGTAGTCGCACAACTTAAGAATAAAAATGCTGAAAATATTTTTGGAAGTCTAGAAGTTCGACAAATTGCCGAAACAAACTGAGATCTTCGCTAACAGCTATTCTGTTTACGAGCAACCTATCTACTGTGAGTCTATGAGCGAGAATGAAATTAAAGTTTCAAACTTGGCCAATATCTTTAAAATCGGACACAGGATCCTAATCTTATTTCGCCAAGCGAAATAGTCTCCCCTGTCCGTATAACACCTTTGTCCGCTTATCGCGTGACGTAACAGCCATCAGTGGCCGAGGGCTTGCATGAGTTGCAAATCTCAGACCACCGTCTGCAGTGCGGAGTGGATTTTCACGCTAAGCCGGGTTTTTCCTGACGAAAAACCTCATGCGTTTACTGAAATGCAGACTCTCTGTCTACTTTCCATGTCCCTCGGGTGAATTTTCACGCCCCAGGCCAGAGACCCTCAGACGAATGTCTAGCGAATGCTGTAAATTCACGCCTATCGTCCGACCAGCGCGACTGACATGTACGCAATACCACCCAGGTGCGATTCTCAGTTTTAGAGAAAGGAAAACAGGTAAAGTTTGCGAATTATATGAAAATAATATTCGCAAAACGAATGGATGAAAAATATACAGGAAAAAGGAAATACAGAGATAATAAAAGAGAGAAATCGGGTGAAAGAATAGGAAGAAGATGTAGGAAATTAAATGAATATAAACCCTACGTGACAGTTGTCATGAATCAACTGTTCATCTGTGACGATTTTCTTCCTGTCAGCGGGGACATCAATGTGATTGGCGCTAGCAAAGTATTCTATAAATGCATTTGCAGCTTTTTTGCCTATCAACATATTGTCGCCGTGTTTGAGTGTGATTTGTTTATAATGAGATCCTTCGTGGTTCAAGGCTCTAACCAGTCTCCATAGCTTATTGCCGTCTTTATCTAAGTTTAGATTTTCTGTTTTTTCTTTCCAGCAGTCTCTTGTTGTTTTATTTAATGTTTTTCGGTATTTTGCAGTGGTGGCTTTGAGTAATATGTTTGCTTCAGTTGTTTGTTCTCTTTCTGCTCTCTTTTATACATGATTTATACAGTGCGAAAAGTATGTCTTTTTCTTGAATGATTTGTAAGTGAACTCACTTAACCTCCAGGCGCCATGAAAATTGTAGCTGCTCCTACGGGAACCATCATTGGTGGATATGTGACATCTCGGCTCAAGTTGTCACCAAAAGCTTGCCTCAAGCTGATCATTGGCTCCAAGATCATCGCGACTGCTGTTTCCTGCCTGGGCATTGTCCTTGGTTGTGACCAACCAGTTGTTCTCAAGGGGTTGGAGATTGACAGGTGAGAGCTGTGGATTTTCTTTCTTTTATTTAAAAGTGTCTTCAATATGTTATGGCATTATTATTCAATATTTAGTGGATTTTTATTATTTCTTCTATACTGTGTTTTTAATACGGCACCTTGTACGGAAAAACAATACAACTTGCGACAACTTGCAGATATCGCTACATTTGTTTTTTAATGTAAAACTTTTGCCTCGTTTTGGCGAGGCGCGTCCCGTTCAACCTAGTCGGTTATATTAGGGCGCATGTCCAAATATAAAAGACCCTTAGGTCTAGGGGTTACTTTTTAAATGTTGACTGTTCACAAAAAGAAACGCAACTTTTTTGGTGTTACTTTTATAACAGATATTCGCTGACTGGACATCAGTCAACCTATCGACTGTGTCCACCTGGTCATTAACTTCTCGTGGTTACCTGAATTGTACTCACCTCATGATTCGTGAGGTCATGAAAGAGGTCAAGGTCAAAACAACATTTTTGACAATAACTCGTGACAGGTTCATGAGAATTCCGTGAAACTTACTGAACACAAAACTCTCTCACGATATTATTGAATGCCTATAAAAGATTGACGCTCCTCGAATAAATTCAGTTGAACATTCAATCTGCAAGTATGGCTCATCTCACTACAGAACAACGACTCATCATCATTGGACGTTTACAGACTGGACAGTCACAAAGTGTAGTGGCCAGACAATTTAATGTGGTTAGAAGCACCATTAGTCGCCTTTGGAGGCGATTTCAAGAAACTGGCTCACTGGCAGACCAGCCGCGCAGTGGAAGACCCAGAGTCACAACGCCTGCCAAAGACCGCTTCATACGGCTGCGTCACCTCAGGAATCGACTTGCATCTGCGTCCTCCACAGTCCAGTCAATGTCAGCATCTCGTCGTATTTCAGATCAAACGGTCAGGAACCGGCTGCACGACTCTGGTCTTTGGTCTAGAAGACCCTACAGAGGTCCTGTTCTTACGGACCGGCATCGCCAGAACCGACTGCAGTGGGCGAACCAGCATCGTCAATGGACCGTTGGGAATGATTGGAGACGGGTTTGGTTTAGTGATGAATCATTTTTTGTGCTCCAGCGACACGTTAGACGGAGAAGAGTTTACCGCAGAGTCCATGAGCGTTACGCCCAGAACAGCGTTGATGAGGCTCCTCCACATGGTGGTGGAGGTGTACTGATGTTGGGAGCGATCAACTTCATGGGAAGAAGTGACCTGGTGCAAATTGAAGGACGCCTGAATGCCCAACGATACGTCGCTGAAATTCTTCGTCCTCACGTCCTTTCACTTCTGGCTGCACGAGGGTCGATTTTTCAGCAGGATAACGCTCGACCTCAAGTGGCACAACACACCACCCAGTTCCTCGCTGACAACAACGTCCAGACCATTCCGTGGCCAGCCATGTCATCAGACATGAACTCCATAGAACACTTATGGCATGAACTCGACAGACGACTCCGCCAGCGAGACGTGGCTCCAGCCAATCTCCGACAGTTGTCTCTTGCACTGCGGGAAGAGTGGGCAGCCATCCCACAACAACAGATCCAACGGCTAATAGGATCCATGTCAAGGAGATGTCGTTCTCTGGTAGAGGCCAAAGGAGGCCATACACCTTACTGAAACGGAGGCCTCAGTCGAAAAGAATAAAAGTCCAAACCAAATTTAATGAACATCATTTCATTGTTAAAGTCTGAAAGTTTCTTCATGCCAAGATTGAAACATTAATTCCGTAAAATAAAATGTTGGTACAAGTTTGAAATTTGGTGTCCATTACCACTGCAATAATGTTGCGTTTCTTTTTTTTTTAACAGTAAATAGTATCGCTACATGACATTGAGCCGAAGGGCGAGAACCCAACACCGCTGGACCTGTAACAACAACAATAACTTCCGAATTTTGTTTTTTTAAATGCCTTGATAAAGTATGATGCAGTGTGAAAGTTGAAGACTTGATATTGACATTTGTAGGTGATACAGAAAATAGCCAACAGCGCATACCCAGAAAGAGCGCGGAATAATGTTAAATACGGATCTGTTATGTATTTCAAAAATCCGCACGTCACCAGTTAAATCGAAACATGCAAGCCGCAGTATTAATTTAGGGTCTCAGTATTTAACATAAAGATCAAGTGTACAATTATAGTTTAGAAATTTTGCATACAATAGTAACAGACTGTTAGACCTTACTAAATGGGAGATAAAATGGTAACTTGTGGTTGTTGTGAGCTAAGGGAGATAAATCTTTCTTTATGCCCCTTAAGAAAAGGTTGGAGGTTTTAGTTAATATAGAGTCGGATGTCGGAAATTATGATTTTGAAAATATGCATACGGCTTTTATAGTTCACTTAGGGAGAGAAGAATCTACGACTTATAGACTGACTTAGCAAAGAATGATGATATATTATTACGTCCCTTGCGAATTTAGCGGGAGTTGTTTTACGGACAGGGCGAAACGAAGCTAGTTTTGCGCGAGAATTGTTGTACGAGTAAGTGAACTGTACGTGACAAAAAATTGTAATGGGAAATCGGGGTTTTAGTTTAATCAGTTCAGATCCAAACGTGTTAGGCGTAAGATGGGAAATATTTTCTCTCCCAAGTGTTAAAGTTGCTGATATGGCGAGTGATGTTAGAGAGTGTCACCCAGATAACATGCCAATGATTTGGTTGCTTCTGTGAAAACAGAAGATGTACTGTTGTCGAGCTCTCTAATGACTTAATACGTCATCATGATAGTTAGTAGAGCTGATTCAGCAAAATCCAGAGACAGTGTTTATGTTCAAGAAGTTGTACAAGTTCTCAAGTTTTACAAGACCATCAGATGTGAATAAACTGTTGTAGAATTCGTGAGAAGAAATTAAGCCGCAGCTAGCCACAAGAAGTGTGAACCATAGACATGTTCCAAGAAATAGACAACCCTGGCGGTGTAGCCCAGTCTTATCACAGAGATACACCAAAAGGATCACACATAGACATTGAAGTTAGAACTCTGACAAGATCAAACTGTAACATAGCAAGTAGACGAGTGAACCGTGACAGTAAGGGTTACATGACAACAGTGGTTCTCAAGCCATTAATATTTTGACCCCAGAGTCAGTAGATGAAAATATAGAAGCAGTGACAGTGTCAAAAGGAATGTAAGGAGGATGCAAGGACGATGTTTTAAAATTCTCATCATGAATTACCGTTGCTGTACTAAAGTTGTATACCTCAAGTGGAAGGTTGGTCAGATTTTCCCCTTCCTAATTGTTGCTGAATTCTTACTTACTTAGTCGTTCCCCTTCTACCGTGAGGTGTAGAGGTTTGGAAGAGAGAGCGCCAGACTATCCTATCGGCTGTCTTCCTCCTGGCCTGGTTCCATTCTAGTCCCCGGTCCTTCAAAGATTGTTTAATGTTGTCCTCCCAGCGGACTCTGGGCCGTCCTGGGGGTTGGATCCCTGGCTCTTTGTTTCCCATGCTTGTCGTGGTAGCCGATCTTCTCCCATTCTGCAGACATGGCCAAACCATCTTAGTTGGGACTGTTCTACTTGGGTATGCAGGGGGTGGGATTTTAGGCCTTGGCGTATCGTCTGGTTGCGGACCATGTCTCTTCTTGTTACTTTAACCACCTTCCTCAGATACCTCATTTCTGAGGTTTGGATATGGCTTTTATGTGTTGTAGTCTTTGCCCATGACTCGCATCCATATATCAAGACTGGGACATAGGTGGAGCGGTATACAGCCATCTTCGTTTTCTTACCAACCTCTCTCTTGCTGAGGAATCCTTGATTTCTGGCCTGAAAAAGTCTCCCAGCTGCTGCTTTTCGAGTGGCCAACTCTTCTTTGATGCCTCCCTTTTGATCTATAATAGATCCGAGATATTTAAAGTGGTCGACCTGCTCCAGGACTGGTTCTCCCAGCTTAATCTGATGTCTTCTTTCTTCTCGTGATATCACCATGGATTTTGTTTTACAGCTGCTTATGACCATCCCTCTTTTCTCCAGCTCTTCCTTCCAGACTTGTAGGTTGGATTGGAGATGTGCCTTTGATTTAGCAATCAGGGCAACATCATCAGCAAATGCCAGCTCTGAAATACATACCTTTCTCATCTTTCAGTACCCCACTGAATACTTTCTTGTTCTCTCCTTACATGACTTGATAACATCGTTCATGAGGAGTATGAAAAGATAAGGTGACAGGATATCACCTTGTCTTACACCAGTGGTGGTCTTGAACTCTTCTGACTTATGGTTTGCTGTCCTCACATAATTTTTGCAAGACTTGTAGAAGCTCTGTATAGCATGAATCAGAGGTGCTGGAATGTTCTTCCTTGCCAAACAGTCCCAAAGTTTGCTCCAGGGGACCCTGTCAAATGCCTTTTCCAGATCT
This sequence comes from Oreohelix idahoensis, assembly GCA_024509875.1. NCBI lineage: Eukaryota > Metazoa > Mollusca > Gastropoda > Stylommatophora > Oreohelicidae > Oreohelix > Oreohelix idahoensis. Next base: position 173,816 of record JAMPIV010000062.1, on the reverse strand, counting down.
ATGAAACAAAGATGGATCTCACTCTTATACTCAAGGGCCTTTTCACTCAGCTGTCTGAGTGTGAAGATTAGGTCTTGAGTACTTCGGTTTGCTCGGAATCCGCACTGGACCTCATCCAATTGTAGCTCAGCTAGGCGTCGGAGTCTCTGCTCTAGGATTCTAGAGTAGATTTTACCAGGGACACTGAGAAGGGATATGCCTCTATGGTTTCCACATTGTCGATTGTCACCCTTTTTGAAAATTGGTGTTATGATGGCAATCTCCCAGTCCTTTGGTATGGTCTTGTTGCACCATGCTGCCTGTAGGACCCTTAAGATTTATAGGTCGCCTGATGCTCCCATGTACTTAACCATTTCTGGTGTTATACCATCATGCCCTGCTGATTTGCCCATCTTGATTTTCTCCAGTGCTGCCTTCAGTTCTTCCATCTTTATGTCATCTTCATCACCATTTGTTTCCTCTTCTGTGCTAGTGGTTATCATTTCTGATGCTTGACCTTGCTCACCATCAAGGAGTTCTGAGACATATTCTTTCCAACTTTCCATTACTTCCTTCGGGGCAGTAAGCAATTTGCCTTGCTTGACCTTTATAAATTTGAGAGGGCATTGTTTTTCCTTCCTCATGTTCTTTAGGTCTTATAGAACAATTTCTGATTTTCTTGCGAATCTTTTTCTAGCTTTTCTCCAAATTCTTCCCAGGACTTCTGTTTTGCTGCTAGCACCTTGTTCTTTGCTTCTGTTCTGGGTATCACATATTCTCTATATATCTCTATTTGTTCTGCTGTGTTTTTAGCTCCTAAGTATTGTTTCCATGCCATTTTCTTCTCTCTTATTTTCTCTGTGACTTCCTCTGTCCACCAAGGTGTCCACTTTCTCTTGTTCTCAAGTCGGGCTTCACCACATGCTTCTGCAGCAGCTGTCTTTATGATGTCCTTGAATTTAAGCCACAGGGTTTCCAAGTTATCAGGTTGTTCTTCTGTGTTTCTCACCGCTGTAGCAATAAGCCCTTGAAATCTGGTCTTAATTTCTGGCTCTATCAGCTTGTAGGTCTTAATGCTCATTTCTTCCGTTCGTTTACTTGGTTTCTTGCGTGATGCTGGGCAGTTCCTAGGCTGAGCAACTCTTTCAGTTGTTCTTTTGATTGTAAGCAGGTAGTGATCACTTCCAATCTCTGGCCCCCTCCAGACTCTAGCATCCCGGACATATTTGAATGAGCTCCTCCTAACAATGGCATAGTCGATCACTGACTTCTCATTCTTTGTTGGTTCACACTTAGTGTATGCATGTATGCGCTTATGGGGGAACTTTGTGTTGGTAATGATCAGATTCTGCTCACTGCAGAATCTAAGGAGTCGCTTTCCATTGTCATTCAGAGTATCTTCTCCATATCGTCCGATAACTCCACCCCATCTAGCATGGTCATTTCCAAGTCTGGCATTGAAATCTCCGAGCATGATAATTTCATCTAGGCAGTCATCCACTGTCCTTTGAAGCAGCTCGAAGAATTCCTCCTTGACCTCTGCTCTCTCATCCTCATTTGGCCCATACACAGGTTGACTATAGTTTCTCCTTCTTTTAGTTTTAGAACCATAATGCGCTCCGAGACAAAGTTCCATCTCTTGATACTATCTTTCTGGTTTTTGGCCACAATGCAACCCACGCCCCCTTTAGCTCTTTCAGATGTGGGTACACCACTGTATAGCAGCGTGTTGCCATCGAGATCCATGACTCCTTGTCCCTTTTTCTTTGTTTCCGTAATAGCCAGGATGTCTACTTTTGCTTTCCTCATCTCTTCCACCAGCTCCTCTTCTTTCCCATTTATACTTCTTGTGTTCCAAGTTCCATAAGTCGTAGTCCGTAGTCCGTTCCAGTTCGTCGCCTTTAGCATCAGTCCGGTTTTCTCTCTTATATTACTCGTATTCATAGTTTAAAGCAAACAGGTGATTGGCCTGTTGTGCCTTTGCATGGTGGAGGGGCTGCCTCCTTACGGCCTCCATGCAGGCCACCCTCCTCCTTTTTCAGCCGGGCTTGGGACCGGCCTTGGTTGCTGAATTCAATAAATGTAAATAAACTTTTCACGTTACATTTCACTGCTCTCGGCGTGAAGTATGTTATCAGATTTAATCGTCAACCATATGTTGTCCAGCTGTTGTATTCGTCAGAAGTAGTTAACATCATCATCATCAACAACTACCTACTGTTAGGGCATCGATACGAACCTACAATGATACATACATGAAGCAGCTTTGGTGCCTAGTGACCAACCCTATAGATATGATCATCATCATCATAAAGATGTAGGTGTATGCCAACGGCCACAATTAGTAATAAGTACAAAGCAGTTTATTTAAGGATAAGACAATTATATATACAGACCACAAGGTCTGTTATGTTTGGACATGTGCCATAAAATAAATGTCAAGGCTGAACTATTAGCGCCTTACCAAAATGTGGCAAAACTCATTTTAAAAATAAACATTAAGGATGAGAAAAGTGAAAAGACAGAAATAATGGTAATAAATAAAATGACAAGTACGAAGGGAGAGTTAAGGGAGAGTTAAATGAAATGAAGAATGAATGAAGGAGTTTAGGAGAGTTAAGGCGTTAAGAGAAATGAAGAATGAATTAAGGAGTTTAGGAGAGTTAAGGCATTAAGTGAAATGAAGAATGAATGAAGGAGTTTAGGAGAGTTAAGGCGTTAAGTGAAATGAAGAATGAATGAAGGAGTTTAGGAGAGTTAAGGCATTAAGTAAAATGAAGAATGAATGAAGGAGTTTAGGAGAGTTAAGGCATTAAGTGAAATGAAGAATGAATGAAGGAGTTTAGGAGAGTTAAGGCGTTAAGTGAAATGGAGAATGAATGAAGGAGTTTAGGAGAGTTAAGGCATTAAGTGAAATGGAGAATGAATGAAGGAGTTTAGGAGAGTTAAGGCGTTAAGTGAAATGAAGAATGAATGAAGGAGTTTAGGAGAGTTAAGGCATTTCGTGAAATGAAGAATGAATGAAGGAGTTTAGGAGAGTTAAGGCATTAAGTGAAATGAAGAATGAATGAAGGAGTTTAGGAGAGTTAAGGCATTAAGTGAAATAGAGAATGAATGAAGGAGTTTAGGAGAGTTAAGGCGTTAAGTGAAATGAAGAATGAATGAAGGAGTTTAGGAGAGTTAAGGCATTAAGTGAAATGAAGAATGAATGAAGGAGTTTAGGAGAGTTAAGGCGTTAAGTGAAATGAAGAATGAATGAAGGAGTTTAGGAGAGTTAAGGCGTTAAGTGAAATGAAGAATGAATGAAGGAGTTCAGGAGAGTTAAGGCGTTAAGTGAAATGAAGAATGAATGAAGGAGTTTAGGAGAGTTAAGGCATTAAGTAAAATGAAGAATGAATGAAGAAGTTTATTAGAGTTAAGGCATTAAGTAAAATGGAGAATGAATGAAGGAGTTTAGGAGAGTTAAGGCATTAAGTAAAATGGAGAATGAATGAAGGAGTTTAGGAGAGTTAAGGCATTAAGTGAAATGAAGAATGAATGAAGGAGTTTAGGAGAGTTAAGGCGTTAAGTAAAATGGAGAATGAATGAAGGAGTTTAGGAGAGTTAAGGCATTAAGTAAAATGGAGAATGAATGAAGGAGTTTAGGAGAGTTAAGGCATTAAGTGAAATGAAGAATGAATGAAGGAGTTTAGGAGAGTTAAAGTGAAATGAAGAATGAATGAAGGGATTTAGGATGAGTAAGATTTTTTTACAATAAGAGTTTTGCTTCGATTTGGCGAGGCGCGCCTCGCTCAACCTAGACACAAGGTTCTGTTAGTTATATTAAGGCGCGTCCAAATATAAAAGACTTTGCAGTCTGAGCTTTTACTTTGGAAGTGTAAGATAAAGACGCGGAGATATCAGTTGTAAAGATTGGGAAATAGACGGTAAATGGAAAAGTTCAAGGCCGCCCCGTAACAGATACTGCCGTAGGGAATGAAACGTCAGATATTTCACTATATTAGGTCTAGCTTTTTATAAGGTGGGGTGGCCAGTTTTTTTTTTCCTCGCCTTTCTCTTCTCTTGCTCAAGAACAGAGTCAGGTACCCATTTACAGTTGGTTAGAATGAAGCGTTGCATTGCCATGTTTCGATATAGAAGCCTGGTAACTTTGTCGTTAATAACTTAGCTAATCGGACGCTCCAGAATGGCAGTACAAGGTTAATAAGGAAGATAAAAACAATGATGATTAGAATTGTGGTGAAGTGGGATGTTATAAATATTTATAGGGGACTTAGTGTACTGACTGAGATCAGCTGTGAAGGTATCTATATCTATTAAGAGTAGTGTATTATAGATAACCTTACTTGCTACCACATATCTATATATCTCAGTCAGAATTATTCTGGAATAGTGTGATGACTACGTTATGTGTCTAGGGTATGTGTATGATGAAGTGTAAGTCACAACAACAGACAGATAAACAATTTAATTTAATCCACTACTCTTGACAACACTGTGACACTCACATACATATAACACTCTATGAGAATATCTTAAGGAGTCACTGATAACTTTTCAAATAACAATATGTATTCATGGTTATCATAAAGGTATATGTGTCCTGATTCAAATACAAAGGAACCAGGAATCACAATCAATTTTAATTACAAGTATATGTACAGACTTTATCAATATGAATATTGTAGTGACATATATTATTAAAATATCCTATGTGTGTCAGTTGTGTAGTGGTAATATGAGGTAATACTGGTTTTGTTTTGTTCAAGCTCTGTTGGTATTTGTCATCATGACTTCAATAGTTTGTCTTTTGGGACTAGTATTGGAGATGTTCTCAGTTCCTGATATTAAGACAATTAAATTCCCCTCTGAATGTTATTTTTACAAAGTCATTTCAAGATGAGGGGGCATAATGTTGAGCTCAGCTTGCCAAATCAGCTTATCTTGCGTGATGGCGGCAGGAAAGACTCCTCTGCTCGAATTCTCCTCTGGGCTCTGGAGACACCTCACTGATAGCTAAATGGACCAAGGAGTATGCTGTCCGACTCTGGATTCAGCAAAGCTCTGACCAGGTGCTGCTCAGTACCATCAAGACCACGGTCCCTGAAAACAAGAAGGATGTACCTTCTACTTCATAACTAATTGATACTCTAGTTCTACACTGAGCACAATACAACACAAACATTGAGTTCAGAGCGTTAGGCCAACTGTCAGCTTCATCTGAAATACTTTATACCAGTATTACCCTCCTTAATGGTTACTACGCCTCTGCACTTCCAGCATTATTTCTGTCTAATCAATCATCCAGGTGTCAGTGTACTATTTGGCCATTCCATGCCGTTTTACTTCCCTCCGACACCCTCTGTTCAGGCTGGAGCATTATAGGCTTTATCTCCTGTTTGCCACTGAACTACACATATATATACAGGCATAAATTAACAATTTACATTCAATTTTCATTAAAAGATACTGAATGGTTCAAGCTTACCACAATTTCATGGAAATAAACACAGATACGTTGATTAGCAATGAATTCTGGCACAATTACTGGCACAAATTCCCATCTGCTTATGTTCCAGGCTTTTATTTAACACAAATATGAGCTGGCTTCAACGCACTGTTGCTTTATCAAGATTATTTGCACTAGTGGTCTCGAACTAACGCTCCTAAGTGAGTATATCAGCGAGTCTAGCCAATGAGGCCACGTTTCGACAAGTGTTTGAAAAAATGTTACCTTTCCCCGTCTCCCCTAACAACCAAGATAGTATTTATAGCCCGACCAATCGTGGTTAGTCTTTCATTTGTTGCGCTCCAATCAATTTGGAGTTTACATGGTAGGCTATTTCTGTAACGTAAGATTTTTTTCAAACACGTTAAAAAAAAATCTTATGAGCAGAAATGATTTTATGCTGTCAGGCACCCCCAATATTTTATTTTGGGTATAATTTATTAATTCCTGGACTATTTGCGTAACGTTTTACATATTATTTGTCAGCAAGCCCTAAGGAACCCAAAAATACTAATTTAAAGGAGCTACGTGGCTGCGTTCAAAATATGCAATTTCTTCTACCTCCTGTTTCGAAGATGTGCTGTCTGGGCACTGTTATGTGTTCAAACGTAAACCCATCTCTCGTTCTCATTCCCAATAAGAGTCTGTTATGATTTATAAACCTAACTCTGGGAAAGGGTAGTGTATTTTATCACTGTCCGTCTGAAAAAAAGTTAGTGCATGTAGTCTTACACGCGTGATGGCAGCATTTGTGTATCGCGCGACGCGTGTTGCATGCGTTCCTGATTTTCAGCCCTCCCTCTCTCTTTATCCTTTAGTCCATCTGTTCGTTCGTTTTGGTAACGCAGTATAATTAATGTTAGGATTAATTTAGGTCATTACGCAGTCTGCCTCTCAATGTTTTTCCAAGAAATACAGCACACGTTTCATTGAAGAACGCGGGTAATAATACAGTAGGCTTTTACTATCAACGTGAAAGCGTTACAATTTGCAGACGAAGCAGAAAACAAGGGGATTTCGAGTACTGTCATTGTGACAGCACTGTTCTTTACCATTCTTCTTCCTTTATTTATTATCTGTATTTATTAGGCTTTATATTTACTTGATAATTTATATATGTGGATTAGAATATTCCACGACACCTCCCCTCTTAAAACAGACATTATATGTCAGTCCTTTATTCTATATACACATAGAGAAATTTATTATTATTTCTGGGGTTTACGGTGATTCTCATCACACGGATGGCCGCTTAAAAAATCCGCTCCCAAATTGGTTTTTCCAGATATATACTCAATGCTAAAATTATATGGAGCCAGAAGTAAAGACCATCGGAGTAACCTAGAGTTCTCATGCTTAGCCTGTGCTAGAAACGATAAAGGTTTGTGGTCTGTTTGCAACTTAAATGCCTTCCCATACAGATAAATATTGAATTTCTTTATTGCCCATATTACCGCAAGACATTCTTTTTCGCTAGTTGAGTAGTTGATTTCAGCTTTATTCAACTTTCTGCTAGCATATGCCACTGGGCTTAATTCCCCATCCAATGCATCTGATTTCTGTAGTAGAGTTGCACCTAACCCAATATTACTTGCATCCGTCCTTACTATGAATTCTTGACTTAAGTCAGGTAATTTCAAAATGGGTTTACTTGTGAGCTTTTCCTTCAATTCTTGGTAAGTCATTTCACATTGTGGTGTCCATGTAATGCGATCTGGATGTCCTTTACGTGTCAATTCAGTTAACGGTGCACATATGGAATTAAAGTTTTTGATATACTTCTGGTAGAAACCACATAATGAGACAAAGGATCTCACGTCCTTCTTGGTTTGTGGTCTCGGGGCTTTCTGTAGTTTCTCTAAATTCTTTGGGTCAGGGGTCATGTTTCCCTGATAAACTGTGTGTCCCAAAAATTCCAATTCTTTACATCCAACGCAACATTTGGTTGGTCGGGCTGTTAAATTTGCCTCCCTAAGTCGATCAAACAGCATGTTCAGAGAGTCAATGTGTTCCTCAAATGTTTCTGTTGCTATAAGGATATCATCCATAAAATTTGTTATACAGGGATTATTCAGAGGATCCAATAATTTTCTCATCATTCTAGAGAAGACACTAGGCGCATTCTTCAATCCAAATGGCAATCTATTAAACTCATAGTGTCCTTCTGAGGTACTAAAAGCTAGGTATGGTCTAACCTCAGGCTTTACTGGAATCTGATAGTATCCTTTACTCAGATCCACTTTTGAGAAATATTTAGCTTTATTTAGTCTGGCAAACAGCTGATTTGTATCCGGCAATGGATCCACCTGTCCTTCTGTAATAGCATTCAGTCTCCTGTAATCTATACAGAGTCTATGTTCTCCAGAGGGCTTCCTTAAGAGTACAACACCGGAACTGTACGAAGACTCACTGTGCGAAATAATTCCTTCCTTCAATAGATAGTCTATCTCTTCCTTCAAAGCTTTCTCCTTAGCAAACGGAATCGAATATGGTTTCATACAGACAGGTGTGGAGTCTATTAGTTTCATATCATATTCCAATAGGTTTGTATGCCCTGGTCGGTCTGTTAACACCTCTGCATGATTATTTAGAACCTGTTGCACTCTCTCTTTCTGAGTTTTCGTTAAATGTGTACTGATTTTCACCTGTGCTGCTGTCTCACAGGGGTGTAATGGATATTCAAATGATGAAAGTGGTTCCTTTTTCATCTCCATGGCGATGGACAAGGTCAACAAGTGTGTCTCTTCCTGATGTTCTCTTTCCAAATATTTCTTCAGGAGATTCACATGATAGATTTTTTCTTTCCCCTTCTTATCTATCTTATAATTTGTTCTAGACACCTTCTCTAGAACTGTATATGGACCCTGCCATCCAATTTGTAACTTATTCTGACTCCCAGGCAAAAGAAGCAGTACTTTCTCTCCCACAGCCAAATTTCTGTCTTTCGCCTTCCTGTTATAATAGGCAGCATGTTTCTTCCTGGCTTGTTTCAAATTTTCATTGGCAAGTTTCCAGCCAGTTTTTAACCGAGTGGTCAGCTCATTCACATATTGGTATGAAGATGTAATGTTTTCCTCTGCCTTTTCATCAGTCCACGTTCTTAACAAAGCTACATATGGACCTTTAATTGTGTGGACCTATTTGTCCATGCACCGGTATGGTCTCTTCCACTCGAAGCTTTATAGTGATGATTTTTCCTCCCAGAATTATCATTCACAAAACGACCGCTACCAATTTTTCTTTTGGGGCTTTCTCCCCACTTAAAATTCTTGATGAGAGATTTCCTCTCTACATCCTCTTCCTCCAGTTTGTTTAAGTCCGATTGAGGGATTGTCGGCTTATCCTGGGGTAAGACATCTTTTTGCACTCTCCGCATAGTGGCCATTGTAAAACAGTTAAGTGAAGCTTGTCCGTGAAAAGGGGCTTCCCATTCCATTTGGTCCACTTTTTCAAATTTATATTTCTTTTTATTATCAGGCCTAATTTTGCCCCGTGGCGTGTCCAGGTCCTGATCCATGTTCCCACTTGTGGGTGTTCCCTCATGTGCTATGCTACACCTTTCTACAAAATTCTCAATGTCCCATCTTGCTTTGGGCCAATAATAATTGTGAGCCACCTTTTGAATGATGGTACCTATTTTCTCATGGTCCCCATCTGGTTTCACATGTAGGCTCCTTATTAAGTCTGCCCTATATCTTTTTGGAAGAACCAGCTGTCCGTGACCCTTGGATCTAGCTCCAGTCTTCCTATACATCAACTTGTTTTTCATGTAAAAATCTCCCTTGCCTGGAGTTGTATGACAAGTTGACAATTTTCTGAAACAAGGCTTGAGTGTTTTATCCCCAGCCTGTGCCTTCCTCATCTCTTCTGGAGTGGTATCTAACATAATATCCTCCTCCTGTCTTGAGGTCGACCTGACCTGAAGGGTTGCCATATACACAGGTTTCCTTCTGCAACGGTCAGTGTCATGATTGTCCATCTGACAATTCTTACACCACCTTTTTCCTTGGTTGAAAGATTTTCTTTCATCATATTTCCTTTCATCGAATTGTGGGAATTTATTTTTATTTTCATACCGTGGCCTATCAAATTGGTGCTTACCTTTATTTTGATCCCTAGGATCAAATTTATTAAAGTTCTGTGGTGCCCTAAAGTTATCCCCTTGTTTCTTTTTATTACCTGTTACCTCTGCTTGAGCTGCTTGATACCTTTCAGCAACATTTAGCAACTCACCCAGCCTCTCTGCACCTTGTTCCATGAGAAACTTTCTCAGGTCTGGAGCCATGGACTCTCTTAATTGCTCTATAAGGACCATTTCCTTAAGATCTTGGGTTTTCCCCAGAGAAGTCCATTTCTCCAAGTATGTCTCTATTCGTGCAGAGAACTGGTGATAGGTTTCACCTGACAGTAGTTTAGCATTCCTAAATTTTTTCCTATAAAATTCTGCATTCTTTTCATACCTTAACAAAAGAGCCTGCTTTAGCATGTCATAATTTTCCTGATCACCTCTGCTCATTTTTGCAAAAACTTCATAAGCTGCCCCATGAAGTCCCTGAGATAACTTTAAGCTCCACCTTTCTCTCTCTAACCCATACGTGGTAGCTAATAGTTCATACCTATTTATATAGCTCTCAATATCATCGTCTTTCTCAACAAAATGATCTAAATGAAAATTCATAGCTGAGGTTGAGGCTCCTTGAGTAACCGTAGCATCAGAGGCAAAGGGACTGGCACCATTTTCAGGAGCATGGCCTTGAAACTCAAACTCCCTTAGTCGTAACTCATGTTCCCTTTGTAATCTTTTATCTTCTGCTTCCCTTTCTGCAGCTAATTTCCTCTCTTCCCTTTCTGCAGCTAATTTTTCTCTTCTCTTTCTGCAGCTAATCTTTTGTCTTTCTTTCTGCTTCTCAGCTTTGTCAGCCTCAATCTGCAACCTCTTAGTCTCAGCCTCAGCTTCAAATTGTAACTTCTTAATTTCCCTTTCAGCCTCTAACTTTCTTTCGGCCTCTTTTTCTAGTCTTCTTTCTTCGCGTTCAATAAATTTGTCACATTCCGTAGTGACATAGGCAACCATAACTTGCCCATCTAATCCTAACTCTTTTGCAGTCTGAACAGCAGCAGATCGAAACTTGGCCAGGTCCGCCATTGTCTATCAGGTAAATTTTTACAATGTCTAACCAACAATTCAATCTCTAAATATATATATTTAATGGACAACACAGGCACCGTGAGCTCAACCTTATTTAATTCCACCCAAGGATACCTTTTAATTCTTATATTCCCTGAAGTGAATTACCCCCAATATTTTTAATAGGGAAAGATTCAAAATCCCAAGAGCGAGACCCCAATATATGTGGTGAAGTGGGATGTTATAAATATTTATAGGGGACTTAGTGTACTGACTGAGATCAGCTGTGAAGGTATCTATATCTATTAAGAGTAGTGTATTATAGATAACCTTACTTGCTACCACATATCTATATATCTCAGTCAGAATTATTCTGGAATAGTGTGATGACTACGTTATGTGTCTAGGGTATGTGTATGATGAAGTGTAAGTCACAACAACAGACAGATAAACAATTTAATTTAATCCACTACTCTTGACAACACTGTGACACTCACATACATATAACACTCTATGAGAATATCTTAAGGAGTCACTGATAACTTTTCAAATAACAATATGTATTCATGGTTATCATAAAGGTATATGTGTCCTGATTCAAATACAAAGGAACCAGGAATCACAATCAATTTTAATTACAAGTATATGTACAGACTTTATCAATATGAATATTGTAGTGACATATATTATTAAAATATCCTATGTGTGTCAGTTGTGTAGTGGTAATATGAGGTAATACTGGTTTTGTTTTGTTCAAGCTCTGTTGGTATTTGTCATCATGACTTCAATAGTTTGTCTTTTGGGACTAGTATTGGAGATGTTTTCAGTTCCTGATATTAAGACAATTAAATTCCCCTCTGAATGTTATTTTTACAAAGTCATTTCAAGATGAGGGGACATAATGTTGAGCTCAGCTGGCCAAATCAGCTTATCTTGCGTGATGGCGGCAGGAAAGGATTCCTCTGCTCGAATTCTCCTCTGGGCTCTGGAGACACCTCACTGATAGCTAAATGGACCAAGGAGTATGCTGTCCGACTCTGAATTCAGCAAAGCTCTGACCAGGTGCTGCTCAGTACCATCAAGACCACGGTCCCTGAAAACAAGAAGGATGTACCTTCTACTTCATAACTAATTGATACTCTAGTTCTACACTGAGCACAATACAACACAAACATTGAGTTCAGAGCGTTAGGCCAACTGTCAGCTTCATCTGAAATACTTTATACCAGTATTACCCTCCTTAATGGTCACTACGCCTCTGCACTTCCAGCATTATTTCTGTCTAATCAATCATCCAGGTGTCAGTGTACTATTTGGCCATTCCATGCCGTTTTACTTCCCTCCGACACCCTCTGTTCAGGCTGGAGCATTATAGGCTTTATCTCCTGTTTGCCACTGAACTACACATATATATACAGGCATAAATTAACAATTTACATTCAATTTTCATTAAAAGATACTGAATGGTTCAAGCTTACCACAATTTCATGGAAATAAACACAGATACGTTGATTAGCAATGAATTCTGGCACAATTACTGGCACAAATTCCCATCTGCTTATGTTCCAGGCTTTTATTTAACACAAATATGAGCTGGCTTCAACGCACTGTTGCTTTATCAAGATTATTTGCACTAGTGGTCTCGAACTAACGCTCCTAAGTGAGTATATCAGCGAGTCTAGCCAATGAGGCCACGTTTCGACAAGTGTTTGAAAAAATGTTACCTTCCCCCGTCTCCCCTAACAACCAAGATAGTATTTATAGCCCGACCAATCGTGGTTAGTCGTTCATTTGTTGCGCTCCAATCAATTTGGAGTTTACATGGTAGGCTAATTCTGTAACGTAAGATTTTTTTCAAACACGTTATAAAAAAAATTTTATGAGCAGAAATGATTCCATGCTGTCAGGCATCCCCACTATTTTATTTTGGGTATAATTTATTAATTCCTGGACTATTTGCGTAACGTTTTACATATTCCTTGTTAGCAAGCCCTAAGGAACCCAAATATCCAAATTTAAAAGAGCTACGTGGCTGCGTTCAAAATATGCAATTTCTTCTACCTCCTGTTTCGAAGATGTGCTGTCTGGGTACTGTTATGTTTTCAACCGTAAACCCATCTAATGTTATCTTTTCTAATAAGAGTTTTTCAGGATTTATAAACCTAACTCTGGGATGGGTAATGTATTTTATCACTGTCCGTCTGAAAAAAAGTTAGTGCATGTAGTCTTACACGCGTGATGGCAGCATTTGTGTATCGCGCGACGCGTGTTGCATGCGTTCCTGATTTTCAGCCCTCCCTCTCTCTTTATCCTTTAGTCCATCTGTTCGTTCGTTCCGCCGTGTATAAAATGGAATGAATGAAATATTTAAATTAGGTCATTGATCCGCTGGGTATCTCAATGTTTTTCCAAGAAATACAGCACACGTTTCATTGAAGAACGCGGGTAATAATATAGTAGGCTTTTACTATCAACGTGAAAGCGTTACAATTTGCAGATGAAGCAGAAAACAAGGGGATTTCGAGTACTGTCATTGTGACAGCACTGTTCTTTACCATTCTTCTTCCTTTATTTATTATATGTATTTATTAGGCTTTATATTTACCTAATAATTTATATATGTGGATTAGAATATTCCACGACAAGAATGACACGTGCAGAAAAGAGATAGAATGTAGACGATGAAGGAAGAGATAGACGAAAAGAAGGAAAGAAAGAAGCAAAAAAAAGTAATATTATAATGGGAACGATGACGTAGATGTTGATGACGTTAGACATAGATGATTTAGACACTAATGATGTCACACAATAGTGATTGAGGCGAGACGCTTGTGATGTAGAACGTAGATGATGTGAGATGTTGATGATGTGAAATGTTGATGAAGTTAGACATAGATGATTTAGACACTGACGATGTCAGACACTGGTGACTGACGTGAGGCTGGTGATGTAGTACGTAGTTAATGTGACATGTTGTTGATGTGAGATATTGTTGATGTGAGATGTTGTTGATGTGAGATGTGGTTGATGTCAGATGTTGATGATTTAGACACTGGTGACATCAGACATTGGTGATTGACGTGAGATGTTGTTGATGTGAAATGTTGTTGATGTGAGATGTTGATGTGAGATGTTGATGATTTAGACACTGATGATGTCAGACATTAGTGATTGATGTGAGACGCTGGTGATGTGGAATGTAGATGATGTGAGATGTTGATGATGTGAGATGTTGATGATGTGAGACGTTGATGATTTGACGCGTTGGTGACTGAGTTTCTTTTTACATAAGCAATCGAATGATCTACGAGAGTCAGAATGCATCATTGATTATAGCTAAAAGTGGAAGTATATAGGTATACTACTTTATCATTTAATGGCCACATATACAGTATGTATTTATTCTTGATACTGTCTCAGGGGCGTACTAAGGGAGTGGAAGAGGACTGTCAGCCCCGGGGTGACAGCTAGAAGGAAGTGCCATCAGACGATTTTATGATAGTACTGTACTGTTTAAAAATCTACTCGAAAGTATATTATATTTTTCTGTGTGTATTTAGGGGGGTCAAACGAAGGATCCGCCCCGAGGGGCAAATACTATAAGCACGTCCCTGCACTTTCTAGGTGTTTTTCTCCAATCATATTTCCAGCTCTGGTACACAGACCGTATCTCAGTGTGCTCAAGGCTGCAATTGTGACGACAACGATTACTTTCCAGTTTGTGGTGCCGATGGAAACAGTTACTTCTCGCCTTGCCATGCTGGATGTTTGTCCATGAACCGCACGGTAAGAATGAGATTTCACATCATCATCATCATCATTATTTTCCGTTTCGTTCCATATGCAGCAAGGAGATACAACTACAGCTACGCCTTATGTAGCACGGAGATACAACTACAGCTACTGCTTATGTAGCACGGAGATATAACTACAGCTACCGCTTATGTAGCACGGAGACACAACTACAGCTACCCCTTATGTAGCACGGAGATAGTACTACAGCTGACCCCTATGTAGAACGGAGATACTACTACAGCTGACCCCTATGTAAAACGGAGATAGTACTACAGCTGACCCCTATGTAGAACGGAGATACTACTACAGCTGACCCCTATGTAGAACGGAGATACTAATACAGCTGACCGCTATGTAGAACGGAGATACTAATACAGCTGACCGCTATGTAGCACGGAGATACTAATACAGCTGACACTTATGTAGCACGGAGATACTACTACAGTTGACCCTATGTAGCACGTAGATACTACTACAGCTGACCCCTATGTAGCACGGAGATACTAATACAGCTGACCACTATGTAGAGCAGAGATACTACTACAGCTGACCCCTATGTAGCACGGAGATACTAATACAGCTGACCGCTATGTAGCACGGATATACTACTACAGCTGACCGCTATGTAGCACGGAGATACTAATAAAGCTGACCCTTATGTAGCACGGAGATACTACTACAGCTGACCCCTATGTAGCACGGAGATACTACTATAACTGACCCCTATGTAGCACGGAGATACTACTACAGCTGACCCCTATGTAGAACGGAAATACTACTACAGCTGACCCCTATGTAGCACGGAGATACTACTATAGCTGACCCCTATGTAGCACGGAGATAATACTACAACTGACCCCTATGCAGCAAACTTGCATCAAGCATTCACATGCAATGCTGGTTTATTCAGCTATTTGTTGTACATTATGAGTTTGCCAGCCTCATGTACAGTCTTATGTACAACCTCATGTACAACCTTACGTACAACCTCATGTACAACCTTATGTACTACCTCATGTACAACATTACGTACAACCTCATGTACAACCTTATGTACAACTTCATGTACAACCTTACGTACAACCTCATGTACAACCTTATGTACAACCTCATATTAGTCAGCTTGTAGACATGTAGAATAAGATGTCACCTTTCCAATTCTAGAGCAACGATCACTGAAGCTACTGAAATATTTATAAGACACTTTATTTTAACCTTCCACATTTTTTACCAGTAACATGTTAGATTTGCAAATAGAACAGATAGCTTCGTAAAAATAAACGATACTAATCGCACTAACATACAACATATATAAACTTATCATCGTAAATAGACATATGGCTCTCAGAACACACATAGAAAACCAAATACGTAAAGCCACTACATGCTGTGATACTGTGGAGTAAAATCTTCGCCGAAGTCACATTAAATCCTTATATCATGAGCCATCCATTGAATCTGTGCTTAAGCACTGGCACATACACAAAATATGTCAGTAGCAACAGGAAACTTTTCAAGCTGCTTCAGAATAGAGGTAGAGGCCTTAAAAACTGCAGCAAAGGTTCTAATGACAGAGGAAGGCACCGAGAGAAAAATTGTTTATTGTTCACAGACGCACTGTCAGTAAGTGAAACGCTGAGAAGCCAGAACAATGCAGACCTGGGTGACCTAAGAGTAATGCTCCACAAACTATGTCAATGTATCAAAAGGGTTGTGATGTATCCCGTTTCACTGTAGCATCTCCGGCAATGAAGAGGCTGACATTGGCAAAGGAAGGTGGAAAGCTACCTCATCCTGATATAGGCATAATTTTCGAAAAGGCAGAGAGTTTTATCAAGTACAGATTCAAGAACAAATAGGAATCAGAGCATCCAGGCCACACACAAAATGATGTATATTACCAGCTCAGCAGAAAAGAACAAGTGTTAATAATCAGACTCCGCACGGGCCAAAACAGATTGGGATCCCATCAATTCAACAAGATAAAGATACGAACTACCGATGAGTTTCCTATGGGATAGATAAAATGACTGCTGAACATCTGTTTCAAAGATGCCCAACTTATGAGCAACACAGAAAGCACATACCGCCGTCATATGTACCATTTTCGGGGGGGAACTCTATGGAAGCTGACCATTGCTTTCTTTGAAAATATTCAAGTATACGTCTGAGAGTTTACGAAGAAGAAGACGAAGTTATCTTCTTTATCCGTGTTGTGCGTCTCTTCAATTTCCTTCTCTTGCTCAACAGCAAGAAAATGTATATCAACGCAAGAGACTTCAAGATGCACGGTTATAATCCAATACCATAATTCCCGTCGTAAGGTACTTCGGTCGGTCGCACTTTTTTCTATTTCGAGAGAGTACATTAACTTTCGACCAATGCTAAGGGGGCGCAACTGTTGTTGAAAGTTAGACAATAATTGAATTGTTTCCCCTTATATGTACTCTCCCGTAAATAGAAAAGTGTGATGGTGTGCATTAAATCAACGGACAATCCAGATACTCTTCTGTCCAGTTTCATTCGGGAAACGGATTTAACTCATAATTTTTCTTAAAAATAACCTTAAAATGTAAGTTTTTTTCATTGTTTCTTCGAGACAAAATTTTAATTTAAAGTATTGCAGACTTATAATTATGATCAAAATGATAAGATGGCTAAAAGGAAGAGACGATCGCGTCATTCACAGCGAGCAAGCGTGACTACAGAAGAAGCAGCAATGTAATACGTGTATTGGGAGCCGCGCTGGTGTAATGGCTACGACGTTGTACTGGCGACCAGGTGTTCATGGTTCAAACCCGGCAGTTGGCGTTTGAAGAAATGTTTACGACCGGAAATTTGACTGAATAACCTGAACGGCTCCTGCACATAAATCCCGTGTGGATGGGAAGGAGCGAAGCTCCTGACCGGGTTGGAAGGAAAGTCTACTGACCCCCCCAGCCTCGCAACGACATGTCATTGGGCCGAAAGAGCTGGAAAGCTCAAGTGCCGCTGGTTATAGAAAAAAAAAAAAATACGTGTAACAGAAAGAACACTATAATTAAAACCTGCCAATTTTGGCGGGTTGTTGCTAGTAAATACATAATTGTAAACAACACACATACACACACACACATACACACACATACATACACACATACATACACACACATACACATTGTTGAGTGTAGGTCCCGGGGGTCTCCAAAGAGATAAAGAAGAACAGGACTACAGTACCCTCAAGCATGTCATATGAGGTTGTGGATGGAGACTGGCATCCTCATCATGTTAAGAAATTGCTACAGACACCGCCGAGACAAGAACACGTAACTGCCTTATAACGCAACCAGGTAGTTAGTATGTTCTGTAACGCAACCAGTTAGTATGTTCTATAACACAACCAGTTAGTATGTTCTATAACACAACCAGTTAGTATGTTATATAACACAACCAGTTAGTATGTTCTATAACACAAACAGTTAGTATGTTCTATAACACAACCAGTTAGTATGTTCTATAACGCAACCAGTTAGTATGTTCTATAACGCAACCAGTTAATATGTTCTATAACACAACCAGTTAGTATGTTCTATAACACAACCAGTTAGTATGTTCTATAAAACAACCAGTTAGTATGTTCTATAACACAACCAGTTAGTATGTTCTATAACGCAACCAGTTAGTATGTTCTATAACACAACCAGTTAGTATGTTCTATAATGCAACCAGTTAGTATGTTCTATAACACAACCAGTTAGTATGTTCTATAACACAACCAGTTAGTTAGTATGTTCTATAACACAACCAGTTAGTATGTTCTATAACACAACCAGTTAGTATGTTCTATAACACAACCAGTTAGTATGTTCTATAACGCAACCAGTTAGTTAGTATGTTCTATAACACAACAGTAGTTAGTATATTCTATAACACAACCAGTTAGTATGTTCTATAACACAACCAGTTAGTATGTTCTATAACACAACCAGTTAGTTAGTATGTTCTATAACACAACCAGTTAGTTAGTATGTTCTATAACACAACCAGTTAGTATGTTCTATAACGCAACCAGTTAGTATGTGCTATAACGCAACCAGTTAGTATGTTCTATAACACAACCAGTTAGTATGTTCTATAACACAACCAGTTAGTATGTTCTATAAAACAACCAGTTAGTATGTTCTATAACACAACCAGTTAGTATGTTCTATAACGCAACCAGTTAGTATGTTCTATAACACAACCAGTTAGTATGTTCTATAACGCAACCAGTTAGTATGTTCTATAACACAACCAGTTAGTATGTTCTATAACACAACCAGTTAGTTAGTATGTTCTATAACACAACCAGTTAGTATGTTCTATAACACAACCAGTTAGTATGTTCTATAACACAACCAGTTAGTATGTTCTATAACGCAACCAGTTAGTTAGTATGTTCTATAACACAACCAGTTAGTTAGTATGTTCCATAACACAGCCAGTTAGTATGTTCTATAACACAACCAGTTAGTATGTTCTATAACGCAACCAGTTAGTTAGTATGTTCTATAACACAACCAGTTAGTTAGTATGTTCTATAACACAACCAGTTAGTATGTTCTATAACACAACCAGTTAGTATGTTCTATAACACAACCAGTTAGTATGTTCTATAACGCAACCAGTTAGTATGTTCTATAACGCAACCAGTTAGTATGTTCTATAACACAACCAGTTAGTATGTTCTATAACACAACCAGTTAGTATGTTCTATAACACAACCAGTTAGTTAGTATGTTCTATAACACAACCAGTTAGTATGTTCTATAACACAACCAGTTAGTATGTTCTATAACACAACCAGTTAGTATGTTCTATAACGCAACCAGTTAGTATGTTCTATAACGCAACCAGTTAGTATGTTCTATAACACAACCAGTTAGTATGTTCTATAACACAACCAGTTAGTATGTTCTATAAAACAACCAGTTAGTATGTTCTATAACACAACCAGTTAGTATGTTCTATAACACAACCAGTTAGTTAGTATGTTCTATAACACAACCAGTTAGTATGTTCTATAACACAACCAGTTAGTATGTTCTATAACACAACCAGTTAGTATGTTCTATAACACAACCAGTTAGTATGTTCTATAACACAACCAGTTAGTATGTTCTATAACGCAACCAGTTAGTATGTTCTATAACACAACCAGTTAGTATGTTCTATAACACAACCAGTTAGTATGTTCTATAACGCAACCAGTTAGTATGTTCTATAACACAACCAGTTAGTATGTTCTATAACACAACCAGTTAGTATGTTCTATCACAACACCACCGTATTTTCTTCACTATGTGGGGTTATATTAACATATGTTTGTATACACAGTTAGTCTCGTGTGATTCCCGAAGGTCTCTGACGAGACAAGGAAATATGAGGACTACTGAACGCTCTGGCATGTCGTACAAGGCCACTAATATGGTTGTGCATGGAGAAAGCAACATCATCATGTAAGACAAATTGCCACAGAAAGCACCGATGTAAGCATATGGGAACACTTGGACCAGGCTTCCTGCAAGGGGACCAGCTACAGTGGTTTTATGCTCCTCTTGGCGCGCTATGGAAAATCATAATGACATACGCACATTCAAATTCAAAATTCAGTTTTTGAGTGAACTAACATCATAATAAATACACATAAAAAGGTAATAGCAGACACTCGAAGGAAATAAAGAAGTAAAAAACTCGACGACAGAAAAACAACAGAAGTGATAGGCTTACCGGGGACTCGAACACAGGACCATCCGAACAGTAACACGGCCTCGCCCCGGGAGAGAATCGTGTCTTTCCACCCTGCCAACTAGGCACTACAAAAATAGCGCTTTATGGACAGGTCTCATCAGCACGATCCTTCTACGTAACTTGCGAATGGCAGAGGAACGACCCAGACTAATTATATACGCAATCACTTCTATAGCTTTAATATTAACCAGTATATTTGTATTATTATTATTTATTAAGATTGAAGGTCATAACTGAGTTTAAGAATGGAATATTCCAAGTATTTCACTAAATGGAGAAGACGAACATGACCTGTAGGGTGAATACGTTGCTGAGCTAAAGGAAAAGAGTTCCAAAGCGTCACCGCGAGTCACTTTACTGTCTTGCGTTACGGACATATGACGGCACAAATGAGAAAACCATTGGAGGAAATAGGGATGACCAAGGACAATTCAGAAAAAAATAAGTAGATGGACTGAGAGTATAGTAAAAAAGGAACAGAGAGTATGATAAGTGAGGAACAGAGAGTACGGTAAATGAGGAACTGATAGTATGGTAAATGAGGAACTGAAAGTATGGTGAGGAACTGAGAGTATGGTAAATGAGGAACTGAGAGTATGGCAAGTGAGGAATAACTGAGAGTATGGTAAGTGATGAAGTCACCGACAGAGAAGTCAGTAACAGACATCGGACAAGGCAAGAATTCATCGCACATGTCGCCCAGCAAAGTATTGGGTGACTGTGAATGATTAAACTGCATTCCTTCATCTCCACTTTCATTTCTTTATATTTTAGGGCGTAGATATGCAGTTTTCTTATATGTTCGTAAATACAGAAACGCTTGACATGTCCTTTATAGATGTAATCAAAGTTAAAACTGGAATATATTACTCCAACAGACATTTACTGAATGTGGTTGTTTGACTACTAACGAGACGCACATAGCAACGGGTGGCCTTTGTGTGCAGAACTGTGACAACTTGTATCCCTACCTAGCCCTGACGTTCGTTGGAGCTTTTTTCTCAACCGTGATCATAATGCCCACTTTTATTACCATTGCCAGGTACCGTGACTAAAGATGTTGTAACGTTCTAATTTTGAAAAGTTATCACTGTTGTGACGAATAATTAATATTATGTTGCTTAAGTATTAACGAGTATTACGTGACGTGCTGTTAATTCTGTGAAACACTCCTTCGCAATTAAACTCTGCTAATATTATGTTGATAAATTAATGAGAAATCAAGAACTGCTTACTCGTAACAACCAAGAGGACAAGCACACCATCAGACGCTGAAGTTGGGTTATCCACGTCCTCAGAAGAGACCCTGATGCAATCACAAGAACAGCTATGCTAAGGACCCCTGAAGGAAAGCGAAAGAGAGGCCGACCAAATACAACTTGGTGGAGAACTGTGAAGGCTGAGATGCAAAGAATGAACCATAGCTGGGACACTTCAGGAAGGATGGCTGTTGACCGAGGGAGACAGTTTGTTGCTGCCCTACAAGACGCCACCAGGTGTGATGGCCACTGACTGCTTTGATAGTCGACGGCTAAGAATCAAAGAAGAAGCAGAAAGGGAAGAGAAGAAGTGTTGCTTACACCTAATCGTCTGCTTCGTTATTCGCTCTCATTTAACTATACCTATTTCTCTCATGATATTTACGGTCTGTCTTGGGCTCCTTTTGTCGCCAAACAGTTTCCCCTCCAAATCGGTTGGTGATGGTTATACGGTTAACTGGTCTTCTCGTGGAGCTGCCGATCTTGGAAGATATGTACAACTATTTGCTTACTTCCCCTAGAGAGACATGACTGTCTGTCAGGTCACTAATTTGGAGAATAGATGGTATTATAGTCTGCTGTGTATAGGCCTCAGTCGAATGATTGTCACGTTCTTACTTTTTGACAAGTATGCTTCTGTTACAAACGACACTTAGTGTCCTCTATGACGTTTTTATTTGAACCTATTTTTGATTACTGCTTTAATTTTTTCGTGTATGTCCTGTCCTCAGTCTGAATTTTGTGTCTGTCTTCTTTGGCAACATATTTGCTTCCTTACCTCAATATATCCTGCCGTCACCAGAAATTCATTATACTTTACCTCTGACAACTAAGCCCAGCTCTCGGCCTTCATGTGTGGCTCAATCTGAGTCCAGTGGAAGTGTTTCCACTGACGGGAGAAGGAACCCAGACGAGTCACTGGCACGTTAAAACCAGCAGCTTCGGGCACATGCGGCTCGTGATCGTTGGTTGGTAGACCAAGAGAAGGTAAAACTCTGAACTAAACCACCGCTGCCTTGTGGGAAATATCCGTTTATGGGAAAGGCTTCGGGAGTAAACCCTGAGGATAAATACGGAGAAGGATTTCCTAAGGCAGTCAAATGTTGATTCGATATTATTCTGGCAACTCCTGCGACGTGACTGGTACCAAACTGCAGTTTCTTTATATCTACCGGCTGCATAGAGAGGGGGAACATGCTGCACGGGAAACAGCTTGACCTCCATTTAACTGCGCCCAAGCTCACGCCCTGGAGAGGTGTGAAAGAGAGACATGAGGGCACTGGACATAAATCCAACAACCTGAGAGGATGTAGTTGCCAATCGCACCAAGTAACGATGCTATCTACGGCGCCACCTCAGTTTGGGCAAAACGAAGCTCTCACAGCAAGCAGAAGAGAGGAGAAAATGTCGAAAGGAACACCAGGAACATAAGCAGCTGAGGGTTGCCACCTCAAAGGCGCGTTTCCATAGTCAGTTATGACTAAATTGGGCTATTACATTATTATATAACTCGTTGAATTTACAGCTGATTTTCAACAGTGCTTCTGACAGGCTGTCTAATTCATTGTTTGTGTAGTTATTTAGGGCAGCTATGACTGATAGGATTTTTGTGTGGAACACTATCTAGGCTTTTACGTTAGCATTGTTATTCTCCACAATGGTTACCGTTGCTGATTTTAGAGCCCCTGCCTCAGCTATGAAGTTGTTTGACAATAGTGTCCACTGACCACTGAAAGATTGCTTTGTTTTTAATACTTTGGTTTATATTTGTGTGTATGTATGTGTGTGTGTATATATATATAATACATAATTGGCTCTAGTAGCGGTGGTTTCTGTAGCCCTATGGTTGCTTCATGATTAGTCCTCTAACGACACGCCACGCGCAGTGTGACTAGTCTTTCATTAACAATAATATAGAAGAGGTGTTAAGAATTAAAGACTAGTTATGTGACTGGAACCACACCAGGCCTTTACACCCCTCCACTTTAATATTATTCTTGTTCAGAGTTTCTTCTTGATTTTTTTTCTCCCTGTTTATTTATTTTTTTTATTATTTTTTTTTTATTTAACGTATAAGCACAGTTGTGATTGTCCCTATTTACAATGATTTGACAAATGTGATGCCACTTTCTCATATCGGCAGTTTTTCATATTGTTTTGAATTGAAAACAATATACTGTATATCCTAATTACACTGGCTAACAAAAAAAACTTTTTTTTTCTTTCTCTAACATTTCTATGTTTTTCTGGTCAATTTTAATGCGCTGTTTTTAAATCTGCAAACCGTTTTTCTCTATCAGGTTGGGATCTCTAGAAATACGCAATTGAAGTTTTTTAACAACGCATACAGTATTACAACATCATTCGTACAAGAAGTACAACAGTTATGAAGGCTTGAATTTCTTTGCAGTCGACTTTCGTCGGTAAATGGCATGTGGTACATTGCGATGAAGCATCCAACAATAATCGGCCAGCATGGTCACACTCCACTGTCCTTGATAACGTGACTCCATTACGGCGATATCTTGATGGAATCGTTCTCCATGTTCATCGCTGACTTCGCCAAGGTTGTCAGGGAAAAAGTCAAGATGCGAATCGAGCAAATGGATTTTTTAGGGACATGTTACAGCCCATAATTCTGTATGCATCTATGCACTGCTTAACAATATGCACATAGTCGACAGATTTGTGATTTCCCAGAAAGTTATCGACGATCGATTTGAATGCCATCCATGCGCGAAGTTCACTACCATGTAACAAGTTCTCGAATTGTTTGTCTGCAATAACTTTCTTAATCTGAGGTCCTACAAAGATACCTTCCTTTATCTTTGCATCGCTAACTTGCAGAAACTTTTCTCGAAGATAAGTGAAAGCTTTGCTCGTTTTATCTAACGCTTTTACAAAATTCTTCATGAGCCCCAACTTTATATGTAACAGTGGTAAAATGAAGCTGTCTTTGTTAACTAATGGCTCGTGTATTACATTTTTATGCCAAAGCTGCATACGATCCCGGATAGGCCACACCTTTCTTGCATAATGTTCCTGTCTGTTGCGGCTGTCCCATTCACATAGGAAGCAACAAAATTTAGTATACCCAGTCTGCATGCCCATGAGAATTGCAATGACCTTTAGGTCTCCACAAATCCGCCATTGGTAGTCATTGTACTTTATTTTTTCCAAACGTATAGCCATATTGTTATAAGTTTCTTTCATATGAACAGAGTAGGCGACTGGAATTGATGAAAATAAATTTATGTTATGCAATAACACGGCCTTTAGACTAGTCTTGGAAGAATCGATGAGAAGTCGCCATTCGTTGACTATGTGCTCATGACCGTTTACATCTTTGCAATAGCAAATGTCATCATCCATCTCAAAGTATTGAACAAGTTCTCTGTGTCTATGACGAAATTTAGATATCGGAGTATTGGGCGCTAAAAGATTCCATTCTTTGAGTCGCGAACCGAGTAATTCCGCTTGTCCTTTGGTAAGAGCGAGATCACGTATTAGATCTGAAAGTTCTGAATGGTTAATTAAGTAAACACCCTCATTCACCGGTATGTAATCTGAGTCAGAATTAGTTTCTAAAGCAAGTAAACTATCACTTTCTGATGGTTCATTCACGTCCAACGGATATTGTTCTGGTGGTACTTGGATCGGACACGTGATTGGATCGTGAGGCACTGGTTTCGAAACCGATTCAATATTTGGATAAACCACAGACTTTCTAGTTTTAAAAGTGAATCCATGGATATTTGTCAAGCAGAAGTAACAATCAGTAGTGTGATTTGTCGGTTCACGCCATATTACTGGCACTCCAAAAGGCATTGACTTATGCTTCGGCGATTTTCGTAACCAACCTGCCAATGTATCGAACAAACTGCATTTGGCTTCCAAGATTTATTTGCATCATCAACTTTCGAATCGAAATAAAGTTCATATGCTTTCTTTAGTAATGGTGTAAAGTTTTTTGGGTCAACACGATCGGTAAAATATCCGCACACGTAACAGAAACGATCAGCCGAATTTCTACAACTTCTAGAAGCCATATTTTGCTCAGAATTATTTCAAAATACAGTAACTATTTGAAAAATCGCATAACATATGTCATGCATCTTTTAGCAGTATAAAAAGTAGAATTATGCTGCTTTTTATTAATTTTTAATAAGTTATATAGTAAAAATGAAACGGAGCAAATAACGGTTTCCAAAAAATATATTTATTCACAAATATCTTAAGAACCCGATGTGATAGAGATAAACGGATTTCAGATTTTAAATCAGCGCAAGAAACTGACCTAAGAACACTTATTCTTATGTAAGAAAGAAAAATGTTGTTTGTCAGTGATAAGCCACCAGTGGTTGAACGGGATATTTTTCTTCATTGATATAAAAAAATAAAAATAAAAAAGGGACTAATCTTTCTTTGTTTCCTTGGAGACAAGCCGGGAACTACACAGTATATATTAGCATAATTTAAAGTTTCTTATCGCAAATAGTTTGAATTTCATTTTTCTCTATCAGTAAAACACTGCTCATTTTTCTGTATTTTAGAAATCACATGTTCTTATTTTTAATAAGTTGTCTTTTCCGTCCAGCTTTCAATTTCATACAGAAACTAGTATGTATATATTTGGGAATCTTTGTTCATAATGCAAATGAACATTTTGATTTAGCGTGTACATACCTGGAGTCTTTGTTAGTAATGCAAATGACCTTTTCTATTTAGCGTGTACATATCTGGGAGTCTTCGTTCTTACTACAAATAATCAAGGACATATGAATAAGGACGGAGGTGGTTGGAGTTTGAAAAATAAAATATGAGTAACACGTGGTTGTTCTGTTTTAAAATTGACAGATGTGTGAAGGAGGAATATAAACCTCTAGCTATTGGTATGAATGCGTTTGCAAGCACTTTGATAGGTAAGTTGTTGTTTTAATGTTCTATTCTCAACATTTTATATTTTAATAGTCCTTTGTTACTATTGGCTACTGCTGTACAACATCCATAAAGATTGCTTCTTCTTCCACGATATCCTCAGATGTCAGTTTAAATATATAGTTTTACAAAGCGGTGGTCAGCCTGCCTTAGCTGATATCTCTAAAGAGCTTCCACTGGCCTGGTTCTGGTGACATCCAAATACGTGTTTTCTGTTCTTCATATGACATTTATAAGGTTGCACTTATCCTTTAGGTCT
The DNA here is from genome assembly GCA_024509875.1 of Oreohelix idahoensis. Classification (NCBI taxonomy): domain Eukaryota; kingdom Metazoa; phylum Mollusca; class Gastropoda; order Stylommatophora; family Oreohelicidae; genus Oreohelix; species Oreohelix idahoensis. The sequence continues at coordinate 147,180 of JAMPIV010000062.1, read as the reverse complement.
GTAGCTCAGTACATCCGATTTCAACGTCAATTATTGTCAAAGACATTTTTAAAAAGACAGTGCACTAAATGAACCAATAAGGCTCAGACTGTTAGATTTCGGCATCTGACGTAAGACAAACAGGAATGGGATTTTTGAGAGGTTGCATTAAGGGGGCTATAGGAACAATCAAGATTCATAATGGGGATATTTACTGAGGGAGACCTGGCACCTAAGGGTTTACCCGACAGTGCGATGAAGTCGATTCTAAACAACCATAACAATAAACTTCTTTAGCCCTTAACCTTTGACTGTCACCAGCCTTACAGCAAGGTAGCAGGTTAATTGAAACCAATTTAAATTCTCCCACATGAGCTGCCCCTCAAGGCTAGCGAAATTCATCTGCTCAAGGCATTCTGCATTCAAGGCCATAAGCTCGTCCTCGTCCCCATCTATGTCTTAGTTAAATGTTAGTAAGTAAAAAGTATCTGCTATTAGACGGCCAGGAGCTGTAAATAGAGATGTGTTGTTGTTGTTTAACTAGAGCTGCTGAGCTTCTCGCTCTTTTGCTGGCAATATCAAGTTGAAGATTCCTTGGTATTATCTAACACTGTAGATCTAGGCTTTTCCTGTAAGCCTTTTTGGCATTCCGAAACGTGCTGAGTTGAAGTCGTGAGCTCCAATTTCTCCAGCCTAACGTGCATTTAAAGGATCATCACATGTAGTCCCAAGCTATGTCACGGGTTTCCTCCCCTTAGCTCTGCAGTAGTGGTCCAACAGTGGCCAAAACTCAAGAGTAACTAATGTAGGTCTTCAAAGGTGTCTACCTTCGCACAAGATTACTCTTGGCAGAGTTGTAGGTAGATAGATAATGATACTTCTATCTGAAGGAAATTTTCATAAGATATTCGGAAAGCGAGAACAATGCTGCATTGGCTGAGCACGTTAACTCTAGTATCTGCTATCAACTTTTGTGAAGGATTATGTAATCGTATTATTCGTGAGCTCGTTCAAGCCCCCAGCTGAGTTAATTCAGCAAATTTCCTCTTATTATTATTTACAGCTCTGTTTACGTGTATTTAAGAAATTGTCTGAGACATACGGTTGTAGTACATTCAAAATGACGAAATCAACTTTAGATTTGTCTTTATACAAGTAACAGATTTAATAATCAATTAGGTCTTAACAGTTATACAAATGAATAATTGTTTAGAAAAAGTATTCATCACAGTGTGATGTTATGGTTTTCGAAAATGGACAGTTCACTTTGCAGCATTTAAGTTTTACTTAGCTGCCAATAGTTGTTTCTGCTCCCGCTGATGTTTGGGTCTTTCCAGATAGATGACGGGATCACTCGCGATCCTGGTCAAGATTTAAGAGTTGCAGCACGTTCCAAGTAGAATCAGGGAGTAACTGCAAAACTGGTCCCGCGTCTCTAAGGCCCGTCTGATGATGGTGTCTAGCGACGACTTCAGGCCACTTATACCCTCAATTGTTCCAGAAATAGTACCCTCAACTGGTACCACCAACTAGTATGGCAAAAGAAGAGAAACAAATACCTTCAGAGTATTGAGTTTCCCGACACATACTTATGTGCCTCCCTCTTTTCATTCCACCATCCCATCTATCTCAGAACTTTTACCTTCTCCGAGAATTAATCTTAATCCCAGTGGACGAAAAACTATCTTTAGATTTAAAATGAATAGTTTTATATTTAACTTTAGATGAAAATGTTAACACTAGACTGAATATGTTTTACATTTATACTGGTTGAAAAGGTTAATGATATATCAAGTATTACATCATTTCTTTCATCATTCCCTTCCTGCTCCGTATGGAACTGCTTTTGGTTCTTTATAAGAAACTCGCAATAAAGTAGTCACCAGCCCTGGCAGGGGTAGTTCATGAAATCATCATTCTATATGCTGAGGTTGCCAGCCTCAAATGACTTGGGCACCCACTAGCAATTTTCACAAATTAATACCCACATGTCAATACATACGTATTAGTTCACATGTTAAAAATGAAAAAATATAGAATTCAAAATGTACAACTTACGCCAATCATTAGGCTCACAGACTGCTGGCTCAGAGAAATAAAGGCACTTGTAGAGGCCTCTTATTGGTCTGGGCGTTGTTACTTTAGCAATAATAAGTTCCCCCTTTGACTCCATGTTTCAGATTCCTCAAATTCCAGTTTTCCTTGCTAATAATGGTAGAGTTTTCCTGGGAGATAATTCCTCAAGATGCTCAAACAAAGTCCGGTCTGGTACTTTTCTTAATTCTGGCAAGGTCTGATTGTCTTCTTGGTGCGAGTGAATTTTCACAGTGCTTTCAACCAACTAATGTGTCAGGTGATATTGCCACTCTCGTTCTTGGCACATGTTGCTTACTATTAGACCAGCCTCCAATCAGAAATGTAGTTGTGTTTACATCTCGAGTGCCGGCCAATAGTTTCAAACATGCGTGTTTTGGATGGTGTAATTCAAAATATTTCTACTAGGAAATGTCTGTGCATTGTGCAAAGATAATGTCTTCCAAATATGGAATGGAAACATTCGATCACTCTCTCGGCAATGTTTACAAATAAGATATTACTTTCATCTAAAGTAATGTCTTTGTAACAAGGTGTTATTATTATGTCATTCGTTTCCGCCGAGTGCATGCCGACAGGTCGCTGATTCTACATGAAATTAACTTCTGCTTTATACTTCATTACACACTTATGGATAAAATATATGCTAAGCGCTTAAGCGCCCTACGCTTTTTGTCAATTTGATGTTACATTATTTGACTGCAAGATATAAACTGCTTGAAAAATTATGTGTGGCTTTTTAGTGCATTAAAAGCCCGCGTTTAAAATTTTTAATTTATTTTTTATTCCATCTCCAGGTTGGTTTCCAGGACCTGTCGTCTTTGGCTTCCTTGTGGATTCAACCTGCAAGTTTTGGAAGACAACGTGTTCATCTACTGGGGCATGCACTCTTTACGACAATGAGCTCTTCCGTTACAGATTCCATGCGCTGTCTATCGTACTCAGGACTGTACCTATTATATTGTTTATCATTGCCTTGATAATTGCTAGCTGTTCTAAAAAGACAGTTTTCCAGCCTCACAAAGATGAGCTTTCGATAACTGTTATTGTTAACGACAACGAGAATGGTGCAGTTGTGACTGAAAGGAAACCACATTAAAATATGTGATAATTATATATATATATATATTTTTTTTTTAATTTCTTTATATATATATATATATATATATATATATATATATATATATATATATATATATATATATATATATATATATGTGTGTGTGTGTGTGTCTGTGTGTGTGTAAAATTATATTAATTTATGTGCCTTAAATATGTTTTTTATTATTATTATTATTTAACATAGAAAAATGCGGGAAATAAAGTAATAGAAAAGAAAAACTCTATACCAAACATTATAACGGCTGGGACATTTCTTTCTTATGGAATGTAAACTTTTGTTACTTTTGTTGTTTTCATCATGTCACCGTTGGGTTTGCCCAAAGCATTATTTCTGCTTCAGGCAAGGTTAATATGAACGCTTAAAAGCACGGTACCGCGGGGCTTGCCCAGGCATTATAAATATTTGCCACAGTTTGGGGTGAACATTCAAAACAAGTTCACGAGAAAACGTAGGGTGACAGATAAATAAAACGAATGTTCAGTAACAGCTCAGCTCACGGTTAACAGAGCGTGCGTATTTTCGCATGAGTTGTAAATCAAAGGGCAACCAATTAGAGTACAGAAAAACAAGTTAAGTTAGCGAATCAGAGTATGGGTTGAGTGGTACGAGGGAAGAATGACCAGAGGTCATTAGGGCAGTCCGATTTGAGAAACTGAAGTGGCAAGAAGTGTTTTGCCGGGCTCTCAAGATTTAACTTTGTGGGTGGGAGCCGCGCTAGCGTAGTGGTTACCACACCGCTCTGGCGACCGGGTGATCCAGGATCAAACCCGGGTGACGGCATTTGAGGATTTTTCGTCGACCGGGATTTGGACTGGATTAACTCGAGACCTGGCGAGGACATTTGAAGGAGTATCGTCGACCAGGGAATGGCGGCTCCTGAGCCGACCCAGCTGTAATGGGTACCTCCGAAATCGGAGAGTATTTGCCTGAATGGCGAGGGACACCTGTCTTTGTACAAGAAAAAAGGGATACTCACGTAAAATCAATGTCAGGTTAGACATAAAATAATAACCTGAGATTTCGCCTCGAGTATTAGCGGGCGTACGAAAAAAAGAAAGAAAAAAAAAAACTCTGTGAGTGTACAGAAGTTTTCCCCTGAAGTAATATAGAGATAGAATGAGAAATAGTAATATTCAGGAGATTAGATAATGCTGTGGATAAGAAGCATAAGTTAAGAATTTGTAGTGATAGTAGGAAATGTGATTTTGTGAGGATTCTGTGTGTTGACAGTAAGTATGCTCTTCCCTCATAATATGTATGAACAATAAGTACGAATAAGAAATATTTCAGAAGTCAAGATGAGATGCTACACGGTTAATAACTCAGTTGACTCAGTAAAAGCATTATAAGAAGAAATGTTGCAGAAGACACAAGATAAACTGCTACAAGGTGGATAACAATTGACTACGTAAGAGTCAAGAAAGAAGAAGACAGAGAAGAATATCAACATGATAGCCAAACTGGGCTTTTGAATAAATAAATTATAAGTTGTCGTCAGGGATAAGTATGACGAGTAAGAGATTGGAGAATAATGACATTTATGAGATTACTCAGGTGCTCTCACATGTAAGTATATCTATGCGGCTGCAGATGTATTTAAGTATTTATTCATGAACATGATTTATATAATGATTGTAACAGAGGTACTAGAGATGAACCTGACAGGATTAGTCAGAAGGGAATAAAGTTCCAAGGAGTTTTGAGGTAGATTGAGCAAACTGAAATAGAGCTTAAGGAGGCTAAATAAGTACTTTGAGATGAGATAAGCACAAAGGGGATTAAGTACCTACACGCCTTGAGATGCGGAATGTATATTTGAAGCACTTATGTATTTGAAGCACTTATGATATGACTGCAGGTGTGCTCTATATAAAGAAGTACCTGCATTTTTGAAGAATATATGTATTATGTAAATAAATGGATTTTGTTTTGCAAGAGAACAAACAAACTGCTTGAGTCTGTCCTTGAAGGTCGTTGTTAAATGCCAGATTATTAATCACTACAATAAAACCACTATACGAATCAGTCACTGATTAACAGCAGAGAAGGGTACGAACGAGTCGAGGGTTGAAGGAAAGGAAGTAGTTTATCCAAGAATTGTCAACTCTGGCGGAGAGGGCCAGTACTCATACACTACTAACTTAAACTTGGAAGATATACAAATGGAGACTGGTGTGAGTCACATAACTAGGCCTGCCATCTGTCACCTAGTAATATAATATCAGCTCAGTCACATAAGTATAATTGATGCCGTAACTAGTCTTCAAATAGACACTAGTCACGGTTACACATACTATAATTGGTGCCTTTGGACCAGTTCTCGGATCACCAGTCCTCAGCACGGTGACAATTGTTGCCTTATATGCTGGTGTTTTTATGTAGACTTCAGCATGCAGTGATGTGGTTTGATCGGCGCTGGACGTCACTTATATGCAGTTTATATTAGGACGTGGGGCTGATATGCATCGCGTTTTCTTAGCAATGTTTGTCATTTGTTGCATTGCTGTGGCTTGTTGATTCGGATCTTTTCCTGACTGTCATATAAGGCATGCCATGTGTCACGTGGCAATGTGTTTCTACGCGATCACGCGACACCAGTGCTTGGTCTCGTTGTTTAAGGGAATTATTCTTCTTCTTCGACCACTCTCAGACGTCTAAATGAATGTTTTCAAAGAAAGCAGTAGTCAGTTTGAGGCTATTTGAATATCTGTAGAGCTTTTTCACGAATGATACTGGTGTCGGCCATATGCGTTTTCTCTGTTCCGCATATGTTGGGTGTAGTGGATTTGATGGTATTGTATGATGGTGATATTACTAAGTGTGATGCATGAGGTCAGCTGTGAAGGCTCCTGAGATAAAATGTAGCTGTGAATTGTCAGAAGGCCCTTCTTGCTACCACTACGACCTCACACCTATCTTTTTTTACTAATGAATGTGGCTACGTTAAATGTCTAGGGTAATGATATGTAATGTGTTGTGGTAGTTTACATACACACACACAGATATTTACTAAGTCTAATAATATTAATAAATGTTATAATACCCTGAACTAACTCAAGTGTGTAAAATTTGGATAGTAATTTTCTTTAAATTTATTTGTTCTGAACCAAGGTTTTAATTTGGTCAGAACATATGAAACGTTTTGCAATTATGAAAGAAATGCATGAGTATTACATAATAAATGCAAGGTGTGTACATATGTATGTTACTAGACTAGTTAATATTACTACTGTTTATAGTTGTAATCTATTTGGGAGAACATTTAATGGATGTGCTGTTGGGGTGGCCTCATCACTCCCTGTCTATGGTGACTACACATTGTCCAGTTATTTGATGGAAATTTTATGGGTGTGTTAGCAAATAAGTTGAGTTGGTGAATTCTCAGCAGACCAGACGCTCACGTAGCTTGAAGGTGTAGCTCTGGTGCTGAGATCTGGTGGCCCCACCTCTCCGTGCTTGGGGGCAATATCAGAAGTCTGGTGGCCCCACCTCTCCGTGCTTGGGGGCAATAATAGAAGTCTGGTGGCCCCACCTATCCGTGCTTGGGGGCTATAATAGGCTGCTCTGACAAAATGTTACTGCACGGGTCCACTCTTGTAATATTCAACAACTCATTTGACACCGCATTGGTGCCAACTGAAACTCACAGTTCTGCAATCAAAGTATTAGTCATGTGTCAGAATTCCATCCTCTAACCATTTCTGGACACAACACTACACAACAACAACACCACATAGACGGGTCAGATCTTTCTGACCAAACAACACATCTTACCAAGTTGGTTTCACATAGGATAAGTTCTCCCAGACTACGTATTCTGAAATATGTTCATTAGCTTCCTGCCATAGAATAGGATAGGTGATATGTTCCACTGATCTCAACACTTGATCTGTCCTCCATAATCCTTGCTGGAGTTTATGTATTTTATTTGTCTCTAGACCCTGAACTGGGGCGGGGGGTCTAGAGCGAATCCTTACTTGTTGTAAGGGACAGATTATGCTATTGCAGTATCAAATCACTCGAAGCCTTAAACAAATATTAAAATGTACAAAGAAATAATTTCAGTCTTACCAGAATTATGAATATAGAACACAGTTAAATGCTAGCAAAACTCAGCTCAGCTGCTGGCCTTAGGATGGCGTCCCTCTAAATATTTAAATAGCTTCTGGGAATTACACCACTTAATAATTCACTGTGTCTACTAGGACAACTTATAATGAATGGCACAAAATGCGCGTCTGAGCGCCGATAATATATTCATCTATGGCCAATCACTGCCTTTTCTTTTTTCAAATTCAAATATCCTACCAAAAAGTCATTTCAGTCATACCTCAGTCAAGTATGCCTTATTGTCTGTTGGTCCGTCCGTCTCTACTTGCGTTTCACAAAAAAACACACTTGTTTTTTGAACCAACTCTGCCTTTAAAGTTATTTTTAGCCACAATTCACCATCCCACCCCGTCTCTTCATTCCAACTAGATTTTAGCACTTGCGTCTTCAAGGCCACAATTTTTTGAAAATTAGTGACATGTTTTATTTCAATGCAGACGCTCGCTGATATGAACAACACAGTCTTTTGTCAATATCTTTCTTATTATCTGTCCGTCTGTATAAATGAAAGCATATTATTTCACTGCTCAAGATGGGCCATCCGGCCAGCTAGGTTTTATATTCCTAACATTATTATTAAGAAAAGTTACTTTTCAAATATTTTCTAGAATCTTCTGGAATGCGTTCATCACTGCATTCAAATAAACGGACTAAGTTATCGCAAAAGCGTCCAAGAAATGACTGTTGCGTATAATATCCAAGGTCCCTTTTGTCGATTTCTTTACTTTATGTCAACTTGGGGAACGTGACTTTTTCCTCCTTTCCCCACCACTTGCGTCTTTTAGCCTTGCTAGTTTCAAGCACGCGTTCAGTCAGATTTTTCCTTTTGATCTCCGTTCTCATCCCGTTCCGTTTTGCCTTCAAGTCTAACAATTTAATTTCCATGGCGGGTGATGACCCGCGGCGTGGGCGATCATGTATTCTAGCAGCTTACGCATTAGTTTTTATCCCTACGTTGTATCATTGGAGATATTTTAACGTTGTATCATGGTTAATTTTATGACATTGGGTAACTTTAAAGCAGATAATCAGCAGGCATTTTATCAAGGTATGAATAGGTTATTTATTCTTATTTTCGTGTTGGACTTGATTTCTCTTGTTTAAAAATAATAATCTTCAACTCAAATGTCAAGTCAGTCCTATTGTATGGCTCTGAGACATGGAGAACAACAAAAACAACAACCAAAAAGCTACAGACTTTTATAAACGGGTGCTTGCGTAGAATGGAAGGACTGAAATGGTATGACAAAGTCACAAATGTGGAATTGATGACAAGAACCAGACAATTGCCAGTGGAACAAGAGTTGAGAAGAAGACGCTGGGGATGGATAGGACACACATTGAGAAAACCTGTTGATAGCATTACAAGGCAGCCCTTGTTCTGGAATCCACAGGGAAAGAGAGGCAGAGGTAGATAAAAAAACACATGTAGAAGAGAACTGGAAACAGAGGTGAAAATGATGAGGAAAACATGGAAAGAACTTGACCGGATGGCATAGGACAGGAAGACTTGGCATTGTTTTGTTGAAGGCCTATGCTCCTTGGGGAGCTAAAGGGTATTGATTGATTGATGAATAGGTTACGTTCGTTCAGTCTTCCTTCCTGTATACATTTTAGAACACAGGTGTTTCCGGTCTCTGAATACTTTAATACAATGTTAAATATGTATGATCATTGTATTTTACACCCAAAGAAGAATACTTGCTTAGAACTAAGCTACTTTGACTCAACATTATTCCAGGTCTGAAAATGAACATTCTTTCTTCCTATATAGTACATTTGAGACATAAACTCCTACAACAATCTCTAGATTCGAATTGCTCGCTTCAAAACTAGCAACCAAATCACCTTTCAAAATCATCAAACTTTAGCAGCAAGAAATCACCCGAGTTTTACTCAATTAATCGCTGATACTATTCATGTCACACGAACACACACCCACGACCTAGTCACAACAAGCATACGTGCCAATAGGATAGTATATCAGACTCTTACAAGCTTTCAAACATAGCAACATTACAACTCCCTGTGAAGCACAGGTGTTTGACAACTATAAATTATACAATAACGTACACATTATCCTTGATATATGTATTGAGAGAATCGTCCTTGTGATCGCCCGAATACGATGTTCTTTGATGTCCCTTCAGTTCTTTATTTCCAAAGCTTAGTGTTCAAAAAGTTCTGAATGATTCCCTGAAGAGTCTTTCCCTAGCTGTACGAGTTTTCTTTCTTTCTCTGCATAACCATTCTGCTCTACAGTGTTGGAATTGCAAGTGCTACAGTACACGTTGCTACTTTACTTTAGTCGCCTTGCTATAAATATGGGGAAAAAAGACCAGGATACAATAATGTGAACATACTCACAAGAGAATATGGTGACCTCACAGTAGTGTCAAAAGAGATGTCTCTGAAATAGACAATGGGTTTAGTGATCTTATTACTGGATTCCACACCTTGTGTGTCTAATTGTCGATTGTGGAGCACGCATCTAGGTGCTATATCAATGGGGACAGTTGTAGGAGATTCATGTGTCACCTGGTTACTCCAGTGATTTTATAGATTTGCAATGGAAATAATGAAAAGTTCCTTTTCATTATTTTACTGCAGGGGGGAGTAAATGTTATGTCTAAATATCATAACATTGGTGGTCTACGATCACTTCCTGGTTTGTTGTTTACAGACGGTTGTCATGAGTTTCCGGAAGTGACGTCGTGACTGCTGCTCAAGAATAGTGGCAGACGTGAGCGTGTTAATCTGGAACACGAACGCGTCTCTGCCTTACATTCCGCTTGTGTCTTTTGACCAGTATGTATGGCTAGTGTCCGTTAGGACGAGATTTCAGAGTATGTCCTTAGTTTGAGGAATACGATTACCACACCTGCAAGATGTATATTGCCTGCACTGCCTTATGCATGCAGTACTTATATAATGTCAGTTTAAGTTAAGCAGTGTGTGTGGAATTCCTGTGCACGTAAGTTTGACAGGACAGTAGAGACATGTGCCTAGAAAGCTTCGATGTCGAATCCTTCTCAATATGGAGTATCTGTGATTAAATGTTTGAACTGTAAAAAGCAGTTAGGCCTTATTGTCTGAGTACCTGTGTTGTGGGCCAGGGAGTATCGAATGTTTGGCCATAATTAATATTCCATAACTACTACAATGGAGTCTATGAGGATAACCCTGGAAGGGAACTCAGCAGGCCAAGATTTACAATAAAGAGTGTCCAAGCATGGAGCTTAATGCACTTAGAGTACAGGACGTCTGGTGGACTGTTCCTGAAGAGTATAAATAATAATAAATACATTATTTACCCGCAACAGATAGAAAGGTAGAGATAAATTCACGGTTTAATTCTAACTTTAGATGAGCAAAATCGGTCCACATTTAAGAGAGTAAATAAATATCAAACATTATGTCCATTGAACGAAAAGGCTAAAAGACGCATTAGTTTGAAATTCTTTACTCCGTTTTTCCCCCTGTCATCCGCGAGGAACGCTGCGCTCCTATATAAAGACCTTGAACTTTGCGGATTCACGCCACTACTTTTTCAAAAATACACGTTGGACAGGAGAGAGCGGCAAACGTGTGCTGTCAAAAACTACTGCCGCCTGTATCTTAGTAGCAGACCTAGATACCCTATTACAGCCTGTTACAGCTATTGTGTATTACCTGAGGGTAAGAGAAATATATGTATATATATAATTATTTACTTTTCTTGTGAATATCCACTTGTGTGTTCGGTAATGTGTTAAGAAAAAAAAAATTACAGGACGAGTGTGCTGCTACTTTGAATGCAAGCTATGTTAACTTTTAGAGACGAAAGCCAGCATTGGAAATGTGTAGGATACTTGAGAATTATGGCAGAATCTACGACTGTAAATTTAATATTGTATTTGAAGGAGTATTTCATAAAGGAATGACTCACTGTTCGGGAACATAAGAAAGGATGTCAGGAATTGTTACCATGTATTAATCAAGGTGTCACTAAATAGTTTGTTCAAAACCTAATCATTGTAAGGAAGCATAGTATGGACTGATGGATAGAACTTATGTTGTATAAGGAAAATGTAATCACATGGATCTGGATGTAGTGGTAACGAGGTAAAATGTCCTGTGCAAACTGTTAGCACAATGTCTGAACATGTTTGTACGTTTGTTGTGTGTGTGTATATGGATCTACTGTGATAGACCATACAAGTGTTATGATATTGGCATTCCAGGTTTTATTCCTGTATTGACCAAGAGTCTTCAAGACTTTCAAATCTGAGGAACTCAGTGGATGCAGAAGTTCTCAATATACTCAGAGCGAGGCATCTAATTGTTTCCCAGCCTGGAGATCCAGACAGTGTGATCCTTGCTATAGAGGATTCTACTTATGTTTTAGCAGATAAGTGGACATAAAACTCCACTGGTCAGAATATCCAGCAACTTTACTATAATAAAAATAAAAAAAAAACACACAAAACAGTTGTAGTGATGACACTTAAAGGACTTTAAGAAAAACTCAACCAACTTTACAGTCCAGAGACATTGAAAACTATCTATAAAATAACTAATTGATATGTGTAAAAATAACTTTATCACATATAACCATTTTGGAAATGAACCTACCATGTTTATTTATTTCATTTTGTAAAAACCATTTGAATTCTTTATTATTTTCCTTGCCGAAAAGAGAAACGGTATAGGATCAATAAATTGTAAATACTTATAGACAGTCTTGCTTAGTTATTACAATTGAGTTCAAGTTCTGTTATATATGTATTACATATCTAAATAAATAATTAATCCCCTAACAGAGTCAACATAAAGATAATAACCATTAGTCAAGGGTGGGATCTGGAGAGGTAGCGCTTAGACCTTCAGTATTCAACACTATCATCATACTTGAAGATTTATACAGCTTGACCCTACCTTTGATTGTCGATACACCCTTACTCTTTTCAGAGAAGGGGGTATTTCTTATAAGACCAGTCTCTTATCTGGCGCTATACTGGTATCCTTTGATACATCTTTTTGTCTGGGATATCATGTATTTTAATAACATCTGAACCTCTCGCGACAGTCTGTAATGTCTTACAGTTGCTTAATTAAAAAGAAAATGTGTGACCGATTTCCACAATGTCCTGCTAAGATTGTGACAACTTTCTTTATAACTTTCCAAGCAGACGTTGCGCTATCAAGCGGTGTCCGACTTAGAGTTTCAGCATGAAGAAACATACACTTGATCTTCACACAAGTCTTCTAAGGGATCGGAATGGATAAGAGGTATGGCGTCCGCCTCGAATTCTAGAGGTACCGGGTTCGATTCCCAGTTGAGGGTATATAATTTATGGAACTTTCTTTTCAGAACCAGTGGTCCTAATCAGGTCATACTCCCCCCTGGTATCATGGGTAGTGAGATCGGATGCCTAGCCTTCTCGGATAAGGGCGAAAAATCAGGAGGTCCTGTGTGTAAGTTGCGTACGTAAAAAATCTCACGGCAGTTGGAAATCGTAAAGAGTAGGCCATAAGGCCGCTGCCCTGGCAAAATTTAAAAAATCAGATACCTACCCACCACAAACATATTTATAGAGTGTGTGATTCCTATTTGCACACATTGAGTTTCTCGCCGGTGCTACGGAGTTCGTGCACTGTGCTGAGATCCTCCTTGTGTGATTTATATGTACTTTGTAGAGGGCATTTGTTTTTCTATTTTTTCTAAAATTCGAGGTTACAAGCCATCAGACGATTTGTGGTACTAACGCCGCTAGTGTGAGGAAAGAGCATCACCACTAACCGCCATTGGAAGAGTGTGTGGAGAAGTGCCCTCAGCATCACAGCATTGATGAACCATAGCTGCGGGACTCATCTCGAGTTAAGTCTTTTTGTAACAGGCAACAGCAAAACAAGGACATTTATAGCGCCCGACCAAGCCTCTATGAGGAAACTTTTATCTAAATTTCACCAATCTTTCCACATTTATTTTAACTGTTAAAGACTAATTCATTATTAAAATTGTTACTTGTTGTTTCAAAACTAAACAATCGTAGGTGATTCAGTTTATATGTATGAAAGCAAACGTATAAGCTAGAATATTTAATATCCAATACCATAATTCCCGCATAATTACCATAAAATTGTCGGTCACATCATGCACACCGTCATTTGCGCACTTTTCTATTTTCGAGAGAGTACATTAACTACCAACCACAGCTAAGTGGTGCAACTGTGGTTGAAAGTTAGACAATAATTGTATTGTTTCCCTTATGTACTCTCCCGAAAATAGAAAAGTGCGCAAATGGCGGTGTACATGAACAGTTTGATTATGGAAAGAAGCCAACACCACGATTGATAAACAGTACATGAACTGGAGACAGGAAGGTGCGGAGATGCAGATTAAATAAACAGACAATCAAGATACTATTCTGTCCAGTTTCATTAGGGAAACGGATTTAACTCATCATTTTCTTAAAAATAATCTTAAAATGTAAGTTTTTTATTGTTTCTTCAAGACAAAATTTTAATTTAAAGTATTGCAGACTTATTATTATGTATCAAAATGTCAAGATGGCTACAATTAAAAACCTGTCAATTTTGATGGGTTGTTGCTAGTATATATATATATATATATATATATATATATATATATATATATATATATATATATATATATATATATATATATATATATATATATATATATATATATATATATATATATATATATATATATATATATACATACCTGGACATATATTTACCTCTAAACAGAGCTCTTACTTTTAAGAGGAATTCCGTTGGATTACGCCAACTGGGGGCTTGAACGGGCTAAAACATTGCTTAAATCCTTCTCAAAAGGCGACGGACCAGATATAATGCGTTAACAATTGTTCAGCCTAATGCAAGATTGTTCGTGACTTCTGGAAATATATTGTGAATTCTCCCTTAAGGTAGAAGTGTCATTAATCTTCTATCTACATCTCTGCCAAGAGTAATCTAGCGCGCAGATAGATACCTTGGAAGCCAATATTAGATACTCTTGAGTTTTGGTCACTGTTGGACCACTTCTGCAAACCAGGGGAGGCAGTCCGTGACATATATGGCCAGCGTCTTCTCATCTCTTGTTTCACTGGCACGTCCGGTTCTTGTCATCAGTTCCACACTGGTGACTTTGTCATACCATTTCAATCCAACTTTACGCAGGCGCCCTTTGATACAATGTTGTTTTAGTTGTTCTTCATGTTTTTATTGAAGCCACACTATAGGACTGATTTGACATTAGAGTTAAATGTTCATTATTTTACTTGATCAATTGATTTATTGTGACTTCCACTGTACTTCTCAATGCAAAGAAAGCTCCCCTTGCCCCATTGGAATCTTTATTTTAATACCAATATCTGTTCTGCCAGTGTTTATCTTGATACCATTATCTGTTCTGTCAGTGTTTATTTTGATACCAATATCTGTACTGTCAGTGTTTATTTTGATACCAATATCTGTTCTGTCAGTGTTTATTTTGATACCAACATCTGTTCTGTCAGTGTTTATTTTGCTGCAAAGATATATGTATGATTCTACATTTTGTAGTGGTGTTTCTTAAAATCGTATAGATGCGAGTCATAGGCAATGACAACAACCCATAAAAGTCAGATCAGAACCTCAAAAAAATGAGGTATCTGAGAAAGGTCGTTGAAGTAACAAGAAACATGGTCCGCAACTAGACGATACATCAAGGCATAAGAACCCAACCCCTGCAGACCCAAGTAGAACAGTCGCAACTAAGATGGTTTGGCCATGTCTGCAGATTGGGATAAGATCTGCTGCCACGGCAGGTATGGGAGGCTAAGAGCCAAAGATCCAGACCTCCTGGACAACCCACAGTCTGCTGGGAAGACAACAATAGACAATCTCTGAAAGACCGAGGACCACAATGGAACCAGGCCAGGAGGAAGACAGCCGATAGGATAATATGGCGCTCTCTCCTTCAAATATCTGCACCTCACGGTAGAAGAGGAATGAGTAATTAAGTAGTTTCTTCAAATCCTTTTTATCGTTTCCTGCATTTAGTCTCATCATTTTTGCAATTTCCCTGTATTTTCAGACGCACGTTCAGTGATCTCTCATCAAGAATTTCTTTATTTTGTAGTGCATTTAGTTACAGAAGAGCCAAGTGGTCGCGTGTGTAACTTCTCCTTTTATCTCAGTGTCTCTTTCTATCTAGCATACACAAGCGGTTTACTTTTTACTTTTTCTTCAACTATCTCCCCAACTAAAGTTTTGATTCTTTCAAAGGCAATTAACTTTCTGTATATGAGGAACATCTGTAAAAGAATATGTCATATTAATACGTGTTCGATCTTCACGTTTTTAGTTGAGAGCTAATTCAATCTAATAAGGGACAACTGTCATTTTTCTCATCGACCTTTACTGACTTCAGTGGTCACACGGGCGGATTTGTTGGCATACTACAGCACGAAGTGTGGCCTGCTTGGCTGTGCAACAATATTTGGCTTCTTCAGTGCTATTTCTTCTATTTATCTTTTGCTAGGAATGGACTCATGACTTGCTCCGAGCCACGTATGGTACAAGCAGCAGGGGCTGAATGAGCGTTGATATTGTTAGGCTCTGCTTGACAGCCCACAGCTGAGATTTTTTCTTCTTCTTCTTCTTCCTCGTTCGTCTTGAAAAAGACGTTGGTTGCGTTTACAGCAAAGCTGCGATATTTGCGCCTTTCGGTCCGACACATCCGACTTCCGCACGGCATTTTTTGGGACCGGGTTTGCCTTCCCTCTTCGATCCCTAATCTCTCGGCTAGACTACAGTGATTCAGCCTGTTTCCAGGACCACCACTTGGTGATGGAGTAGTGTCTTGGTCAACTCTGGTTTGCTGACCCTGACTAAAGCAGTCAAGATATGAATCGCTGACTGCATTCACCTCTTTTGCCGCGTCTTTGGTCCCAGTTGAGATTTAGACAGTTAGAACCAATAATGAGAGTGTAATCAGTAATCAGGGGACCATTTTGTTAACCTAGGTGACCTGAAAACTGTCAATCAACACTTGGGTACAAGTGTTGACAAATCTAGTCATTCAAAAATTTTGGAACGCCTGTTCGTGTTTACCTTTGTACATTAGGCCTTCTTTCCATCGTGACTTAACCTAGATTTTCCATGCGGCACCGTGCTTCTTTGAACGCTATATTATTTGTTTCCACATGTGACTTGTGTCAGTGTTTATGTCTGTAAAGGTTATTCCTGTTAATTTCCCAGTTTGTCGACTTGAGTCAATCAACTCAGCCCCGAGTCGGACTTAATTCACCCCAGCGACTTGACTCGTAGACGCTATCTACTCGACTCAAGACTTGCCAAATTTGGCAAATCGACTCGCCGTCCACGTTCACCATGCACCCTTAACTAAGAACAAACCGAAAAATGGCTTTTTTAAAGGCGGTACCACTCAGTGTGCAAACTCAACAAATCCTTCAGCTTATCAAACATAATTGGACACTGATGTTAGACAAACTTCGGGGAGACGAAGCGACTGTCTGAACATTAAATTTCATAGACTATGGAAACATAACACCGGACCTGGGGGAAGAGGGATTTTTCCATGCGATAGAAATAATAATAATGGGTCCTTAAAACATTTTACGAGATTTAGTTCTGATCAAGTGTATTATTCCATCCATAAAGTTGTAGGCTCGGGGGAAAAGGGGAAGAAGGGGGAGGGGGTGTTTGAGAAGATACTATTTATACAGGGTGTCCATAATAGAATGTACCTATTTCTTTTTTTACCTACTTGACCAGTGTGTGGAGAGACATATAAAAATTATCGGCTGCAACTCAACTGGGAAAGTTTCATTTGAAATACCCGCCGTGCGCATGTGCACTGTTTTTGCAAAATGGCGCCGACCAAACAACAGAAGGCGTTTTGTGTGGTAGAATATGCGAACACGACGTGTTATCGCAGTTCAACGCAATTTTCGGCGACAGTTTGAGGTTGATCCACCTGATAAGAATTCCATTACGCGTTGGTATACGAACTTCCTGTGCAACGGCAAAAACACCGGTCGCACGTCATGTTCGGAGGAGGCAGTGAAAAGAGTTCGGCAAGCCTTCCAGCACTGCCCCATGAAGTCGGTTCGAAGGGCGAGTCGTGAGTTGGAAATGCCCCGTAGTACGGTATGGTAAGTGCTTTATAAGCGTTTGAGAATGAAGGCTTACAAGCTGCAACTTGAGTAGGAACTCACTGAACCAGACAAAGCACTTCGCGCGGCCTTCAGCGAGAACATGCAGAAATTGCTTGAGAATGATGATTTCGGGGAAAGGTTCGTGTTCAGTGATGAGGCGACCTTCCACATCAGATGCAGAATCAGCAGACACAACGTACGGATCTGGAGTTCAGAACACCCTCATGCAGTCATTGAGCATTAGATAGATTCTCCAAGTTAAAGGTCTTTGGTGTCATATCCAGAAGAAAGCTTTACGGGCCATTTTTCTTTGCGGAAAAAACCGTTACTGGACTCTCGTACCTGGACATGATCGACAATTGGATGATGCCCCAACTTGAAGAGGACTCACGGGATTTCGTTTTCCAACAAGATGGAGCTCCACCCCACTACCATGGAGCAGTGAGAGGGTACCTCAATGAACATCTCCCACAACGGTGGATCGGTCGCAGTGGTCCTGACGACGCAGTGTTGCTGAGATGGCCCCCGAGGTCCCCAGACATGACACCATGTGATTTCTTTTTGTGGGGCTCCATCAAGGACAGAGTCTTTGTCCCACCGTTGCCTCGAGATCTGGTAGAGCTGAGAGAGCGGATCATTTGAGCCTTAGCTGCTGTTACATGAGACATGCTGATTCGAGTGTGGGAAGAAATGGACTATAGACTAGATATCTGTCGCGTCACGAATGGTGCACATATTGAGTCTTTGTAAGGTATGCTTAAAAACGTGCAGAGATTATCTTACTTTTGTGATAGAGAGCGTCCTCGTACCACATCATGGGACCGAGAATATTTTTTGGGGGAAAAGAGTACAATCTTTTATGGACACCCGCGATCGTTCCATAAAATGAGATTGTGGCTACTAACAGTTTTAGATACAAAATGAGTGTCACAAAATTAACCGTGATACAACGTTAAAATATCTGCAATGATACAACGTAGGGATAAAAACTAATGCGTAAGCTGCTAGAATACATGATCGCCCACGCCGCGGGTCATCACCCGCCATGGAAATTAAATTGTTAGACTTGAAGGCAAAACGGAACGGGATGAGAACGGAGATCAAAAGGAAAAATCTGACTGAACGCGTGCTTGAAACTAGCGAGGCTAAAAGGACGCAAATTGGTGGGGAAAGGAGGAAAAAGTCACGTTCCCCAAGTTGACATAAAGTAAAGAAATGGACAAAATGGACCTTGGATATTATACGCCACAGTCATTTTTTGGACGCTTTTGCGATAACTTAGTCCGTTTATTTGAATGCAGTGATGAACGCATTCCAGAAGATTCTAGAAAATATTTGAAAAGTAACTTTTCTTAATAATAATGTTAGGAATATAAAACCTAGCTGGCCGGATGGCCCATCTTGAGCAGTGAAATAATATGCTTTCATTTATACAGACGGACAGATAATAAGAAAGATATTGACAAAAGACTGTGTTGTTCATATCAACGATCGTCTGCATTGAAATAAAACATGTCACTAATTTTCAAAAAATTGTGGCCTTGAAGACGCAAGTGCTAAAATCTAGTTGGAATGAAGAGACGGGGTGGGATGGTGAATTGTGGCTAAAAATAACTTTAAAGGCAAAATTGTGTAGGGGAAGGCAGGGTTGGTTCAAAAAACAAGTGTGTTTTTTTTTGTGAAACGCAAGTAGAGACGGACGGACCAACAGACAATAAGGCATACTTGACTGAGGTATGACTGAAATGACTTTTTGGTAGGATATTTGAATTTGAAAAAAGAAAAGGCAGTGATTGGCCATAGATGAATATATTATCGGCGCTCAGACGCGCATTTTGTGCCATTCATTATAAGTTGTCCTAGTAGACACAGTGAATTATTAAGTGGTGTAATTCCCAGAAGCTATTGAAATATTTAGAGGGACGCCATCCTAAGGCCAGCAGCTCAGCTGAGTTTTGCTAGCATTTAACTGTGTTCTATATTCATAATTCTGGTAAGACTGAAATTATTTCTTTGTACATTTTAATATTTGTTTAAGGTTTCGAGTGATTTGATACTGCAATAACATAATCTGTCCCTTACAACAAGTAAGGATTCGCTCTAGACCCCCCGCCCCAGTTCAGGGTCTAGAGACAAATAAAATACATAAACTCCAGCAAGGATTATGAAGGACAGATCAAGTGTTGAGATCAGTGAAACATATCACCTATCCTATTCTATGGCAGGAAGCTAATGAACATATTTCAGAATACGTAGTCTGGGAGAACTTATCCTATGTGAAACCAACTTGGTAAGATGTGTTGTTTGGTCAGAAAGATCTGACCCGTCTATGTGGTGTTGTTGTTGTGTAGTGTTGTGTCCAGAAATGGTTAGAGGATGGAATTCTGACACATGACTAATACTTTGATTGCAGAACTGTGAGTTTTAGTTGGCACCAATGTGGTGTCAACTGAGTTGTTGAATATTACCAGAGTGGACCCGTGCAGTAACATTTTGTCAGAGCAGCCTATTATAGCCCCAAGCACGGAGAGGTGGGGCCACCAGACTTCTGATATAGCCCCCAAGCACGGAGAGGTGGGGCCACCAGACTTCTGATATTGCCCCCAAGCACGGAGAGGTGGGGCCACCAGACTTCTGATATTGCCCCCAAGCACGGAGAGGTGGGGCCACCAGATCTCAGCACCAGAGCTACACCTTCAAGCTACGTGAGCGTCTGGTCTGCTGAGAATTCACCAACTCAACTTATTTGCTAACACACCCATAAAAATTCCATCAAATAACTGGACAATGTGTAGTCACCATAGACAGGGAGTGATGAGGCCACCCCAACAGCACATCCATTAAATGTTCTCCCAAAATAGATTACAACTATAAACAGTAGTAATATTAACTAGTCTAGTAACATACATATGTACACACCTTGCATTTATTATGTAATATTCATGCATTTCTTTCATAATTGCAAAACCTTTCATATGTTCTGGACCAAATAAAACCTTGGGTCAGAACAAATAAATTTAAAGAAAATTACTATCAAAATTTTACACACTTGAGTTAGTTCAGTGTATTATAACATTTATTAATATTATTAGACTTAGTAAATATCTGTGTGTGTATGTAAACTACCACAACACATTACATATCATTACCCTAGACATTTAACGTAGCCACATTCATTAGTAAAAAAAGATAAGTGTGAGGTCGTAGTGGTAGCAAGAAGGGCCTTCTGACAATTCACAGCTACATTTTATCTCAGGAGCCTTCACAGCTGACCTCATGCATCACACTTAGTAATATCACCATCATACAATACCATCAAATCCACTACATATATTGGGG
Source organism: Oreohelix idahoensis (assembly GCA_024509875.1). Taxonomy (NCBI): domain Eukaryota; kingdom Metazoa; phylum Mollusca; class Gastropoda; order Stylommatophora; family Oreohelicidae; genus Oreohelix; species Oreohelix idahoensis. The sequence goes on along the minus strand of JAMPIV010000062.1, from coordinate 126,363 downwards.
GCTCGTCCGGGATAATTAGCCCATTAAATATATTAGGATCTCCTGGGGGGAGAATTAGATTAGGGGAACACATTATAAAAATTAAAAGTGTCCCTTAAAATTAAAAGTGTCCCTGAAAATAAAAGTTGGTGAATCTTCACAGCCAGTGGTAGTTAATTAATTAATTAGAATTATTTTAGACTAGAGTAATTAGAAGTACTTTAGTGGTTGGAAATTTTATTTTGCACATTGCTAGATTTGTTTAAAAAGTATGGCGGAGCTGGCCAAATTCAGATCAGCTGCTGTGCTGACGGCAAAGGAGATGGGAATGGATGGTCAGATTTTAATTCAATATGTAACGGCTGAATGTGATAAGTATATTGAACGGGAAGAAAGAAGATTAGAAAAAGAGGCTGAAAGAAAATTAGAGTCTGAAAGGTTGGCTGAAGAGAAGAGGTTAGAGGCTGAGACTAAGAGGTTACAAATTGAGGCTGACAAAGAGGCTAAAGCATTGGAGGCAGAAGAAAAACGACAGCAAAGGGAGGCAGAAGATAAAAGGTTGACTGCCGAAAGGGAGGCAGAAGATAAAAGGTTGACTGCCGAAAGGGAGGCAGAAGATAAAAGGTTGACTGCCGAAAGGGAGGCAGAAGATAGAAGGTTGCAAAGGGAGCACGAATTACGACTCAGGGAGCTGGAGCTACAAGGCCAGGCTCCTGAAAATGGTGCCAGCCCTTTTGCCTCAGATGCTACGCCCAGTCTGGGAGCCTCAAACTCAGCTATGGGGTTTCATTTAGACCATTTTGTTGAAAAAGACGATGACATAGAGGGGTACCTAGGACGTTTTGAGTTATTAGCTACTACATATGGGTTAGAGAGAGAGAGGTGGAGTTTAAAGCTATCACAGGGACTGAGAGGTACTTCTTACGAAGTCTTCGCAAAAATGAACAGAGAAGACCAGGAGAATTATGACATGTTAAAGCAGGCTTTGTTATTGAGGTACGAAAAAAATGGGGAATTTTATCGTAAGAAATTTAGAAATGCCAAACTGTTGTCTGGGGAGACATACCACCAATTCTCTGCCAGACTGGAAACCTATTTGGAGAAATGGACTGCTCTGGGGAAGACCCAAGATCTTAAAGAAATGATCATGATTGAGCAATTGAGAGAGTCCATGGCTCCAGACATGAGAAAATTTCTCATGGAACAAGGTGCAGAGAAGTTGGGGAAGGTTTTAAATGTCGCTGAGAGGTATCAGGCAGCCCAGGCAGAGGTAAGTGGTGCTAAAAAGAAGCACATAGACAATTTTAAAGCTCCACAGCAATTTAATAAATTTGATAATAGAGAGCAGGGAAATAAAGGTAGGACAAACTTTGAACGGCCAAGAAATGACTACCGAGACAGAAACTCACAGTTCAATGACCAAAAATCCAATGAAAGAAAACCGTTTAACCAAGGAAAAAGATGGTGTAAATGGTGCAAGAAAGATAACCATAACACCGAATTTTGTAGAAGGAAACCTTCAAACATTGCTGCAATGAAGTCGGGGACTCAAAGATTAAAGGTTAATCCTAAGGGACAGCAGGAACCTTATCACCCCCCAGTTTGTGAGGATGTTATTTGTAATGGGGTCACCATAAGGTGCCTTTATGATACAGGTTTGGATTATGATTCAGTTGTGAAGTCTAGCCTAGTGGACCCAAGTCAGTATACCACAGAAACAGTGGAAATACAAGGGGCAACTAAGGACATACCACTCATGACACTTCCCATCGCAAGGATAACGGTGAAAACTCGCTATGTGGAAGGAGAAATCAGAGCAGCAGTGATAGATGAACCAATCTACCCTCTGATATTGGGGTGTAGATACGTCTTCTTGGGGAATCCCGAGAGACCTGTGATCATGGCGACAGTGCAGACCAGGTCACAGAAGAAGGAGGAAGAAGGTGAACCTATAAATGCTCATCCAGAGGAGATGAGGAAGGCGCAGGCTGAGGATAGGACACTCAAGCCATGTTTTAAAAAATTGCCCAAATGCCACACACCTCCGAGCAAGGGGGAATATTTTATGAAGAACAAACTCTTATACAGGAAGGCCGGAACTGGAACAAATGGTCACAACCAGCTGGTTCTTCCCACTTCATATAGGGATAAAGTGATGGAACTCGGGCATGCGATTCCCTTCAGTGGTCACATGGGGATCAGCGCCACAGGACAGCGTATAGCTTGTCATTACTTCTGGCCAGGGATAACGGAGGATATAAAAAGATATGTCAAATCCTGCCCAGAATGTCAAAGGGTAGCTCCAAAGCACTGGACTGCTCCTGCAACTCTAGGGGAAATGCCCATAGTGGGAACACCTTTTGAGAGGGTTGCAGTGGATATTGTAGGACCTCTCACTCGGACCAAGAGGAGGAACAGTTACATCCTTACTCTGGTGGACACTTGTTCTATGTGGGGAGAGGCGGTAGCCCTGCCATCAATTGATTCAAAACATGTAGCAGAGGCACTACTTACAATATTTACCCGATTAGGATTCCCGCATCAAATCTTGACGGATAATGGCTCTCAGTTCAAGGGGAAACTAACGGAAGAAGTTTTTAAGCTATTTCAAGCCAGACACTTTCATTGTAGTCCGTACCATCCACAAGGGAACGGCCAGGTAGAGAGGTTCAACGGGACTCTCATTTCTATCCTGAGAAAGCTGGCACACGAAAAACCGGATCTGTGGGATCAATTCCTGCCCGCCGCATTGTTTGCGTATCGGGAGGTACCACATAGTTCAACCGGGATGGCTCCCGCAACTCTGCTATTTGGGAGGCCAATAAAAGGTCCATTAGAAGCCCTATTAAGGACCTGGACAGATGAGAAGGCGGAAGAGACTGTTACCTCATCTTATCAATACGTGAACGAACTGACCACTCGTTTGAAAGCTGGATGGAAACTGGCAAATGATAATTTGAAACAAGCCAGGAAGAAACATGCAGCATATTTTAATAGGAAGGCAAAGGACAGAGAACTGGCAGTGGGAGAGAAGGTGCTGCTTCTACTACCCGGTAGCCAGAATAAATTACAAATTGGATGGCAAGGTCCATATACGGTTCTAGAGAAGGTGTCTAGAACAAACTATAAAATTGACAAAAAGGGGAAGGAGAAAGTTTATCATGTAAACCTGTTAAAGAAGTATCTGGACAGACCACTCCAGGAAAGCACCCCCTTACTGACCTTAGCTATCGCAACTCAAATGCAAAAGGAACCACTCACCTCACATGAATACCCATTACATCCTTGTGAAACAGCAGCACAGGTAAAAGTCAGTAAGCACCTGACTAAAAACCAGAGGGAGAGAGTTCAACAGGTTCTGGAGGAACATACAGAGGTATTAACAGATAAACCAGGCCATACAAATTTGCTACAGTATGACATGAAACTGGTAGACTCAAACCCAATCTGTATGAGAGCCTATTCTATTCCGTTCGCGAAGGAGAAGGCATTGAAGGAAGAAATAGATTATTTGTTGAAGGAGGGGATTATTTCACACAGTGAATCATCTTTTAGCTCTAGTGTCGTATTGTTGAGAAAACCGTCTGGGGAACACAGACTGTGCATAGATTACAGGAAACTGAATGCTGTCACAGAAGGACAAGTGGATCCATTACCAGACACAAAACAGTTATTTGCCAGACTGAACAAGGCAAAATACTTTTCAAAGGTGGATCTTAGTAAAGGCTATTACCAGATCCCAGTGAAGCCTGAAGTGAGACCTTATTTGGCTTTTAGCACTTCGGATGGACATTATGAATTCAACATGCTACCATTCGGACTGAAAAATGCTCCGAGTGTATTTTCAAGGATGATGCGCAAATTGTTGGATCCCCTGAATAACCCATGTATCACGAATTTCATGGATGATATTCTCGTCGCCACAGAGACATTTGAAGAACACATTGAAGCTCTAGAAATGTTATTTAATAGGCTTAGGGAGGCGAACTTAACTGCTAGGCCAACAAAATGTTGCATTGGATGCAAAGAGTTGGAATTCTTGGGACACACTGTATATCAGGGTAGCATGACCCCTGATCCCAAGAACTTGGAAAAACTGCAGAGAGCACCTAGACCACAAACAAAAAAGGACGTGCGATCATTCGTGTCGTTATGCGGATTTTATCAAAAATATATCAAAGATTTTAACTCTATTTGTGCTCCTCTGACTGATCTGACTCGCAAGGGACTTCCAGATAAAATTAATTGGACTGCGCAAAGTGAATTAGCGTTCCAAGACTTAAAGGAAAAACTCACTAGCAAGCCTATTCTCAAACTGCCTGATTTGACACAGGACTTTGTCTTAAGAACCGATGCAAGTAATGTAGGACTCGGAGCGGCTTTGTTGCAAAGATCATCTTCACCTGATGGGGAACTGAAACCAGTCGCTTATGCAAGCCGCAAATTGAATAAGGCGGAACAAGGATACTCCACAAGCGAAAAAGAATGTTTAGCGTTAATCTGGGCAATAAAGAAGTTTCAAATCTATCTGTATGGTAGGACTTTTGTGGTCGAGACGGACCATCAGCCTCTCGTATTCTTATCTCAGGCTAAGCATGAAAACGCAAGATTGCTGAGGTGGTCTTTATTGCTTCAACCTTATCAGTTTAGTATCCAATATATCCCAGGCAAATTGAATGTCGGTGCAGATTTCCTCAGTCGGCACCCCTGTGATCAAAATTAGAGTAATGGCAGGCGTAAGGAGAGATTTTATCTATGTGTATCACTGGTTTTAGAACTTGCCGTAGGCATGTTTTCAAGTGGGGAGATGTGTCACAAAATTAACCGTGATACAACGTTAAAATATCTCCAATGATACAACGTAGGGATAAAAACTAATGCGTAAGCTGCTAGAATACATGATCGCCCACGCCGCGGGTCATCACCCGCCATGGAAATTAAATTGTTAGACTTGAAGGCAAAACGGAACGGGATGAGAACGGAGATCAAAAGGAAAAATCTGACTGAACGCGTGCTTGAAACTAGCAAGGCTAAAAGGACGCAAATTGGTGGGGAAAGGAGGAAAAAGTCACGTTCCCCAAGTTGACATAAAGTAAAGAAATCGACAAAAGGGACCTTGGATATTATACGCCACAGTCATTTTTTGGACGCTTTTGCGATAACTTAGTCCGTTTATTTGAATGCAGTGATGAACGCATTCCAGAAGATTCTAGAAAATATTTGAAAAGTAACTTTTCTTAATAATAATGTTAGGAATATAAAACCTAGCTGGCCGGATGGCCCATCTTGAGCAGTGAAATAATATGCTTTCATTTATACAGACGGACAGATAATAAGAAAGATATTGACAAAAGACTGTGTTGTTCATATCAGCGAGCGTCTGCATTGAAATAAAACATGTCACTAATTTTCAAAAAATTGTGGCCTTGAAGACGCAAGTGCTAAAATCTAGTTGGAATGAAGAGACGGGGTGGGATGGTGAATTGTGGCTAAAAATAACTTTAAAGGCAAAATTGTGTAGGGGAAGGCAGGGTTGGTTCAAAAAACAAGTGTGTTTTTTTTGTGAAACGCAAGTAGAGACGGACGGACCAACAGACAATAAGGCATACTTGACTGAGGTATGACTGAAATGACTTTTTGGTAGGATATTTGAATTTGAAAAAAGAAAAGGCAGTGATTGGCCATAGATGAATATATTATCGGCGCTCAGACGCGCATTTTGTGCCATTCATTATAAGTTGTCCTAGTAGACACAGTGAATTATTAAGTGGTGTAATTCCCAGAAGCTATTGAAATATTTAGAGGGACGCCATCCTAAGGCCAGCAGCTCAGCTGAGTTTTGCTAGCATTTAACTGTGTTCTATATTCATAATTCTGGTAAGACTGAAATTATTTCTTTGTACATTTTAATATTTGTTTAAGGTTTCGAGTGATTTGATACTGCAATAGCATAATCTGTCCCTTACAACAAGTAAGGATTCGCTCTAGACCCCCCGCCCCAGTTCAGGGTCTAGAGACAAATAAAATACATAAACTCCAGCAAGGATTATGAAGGACAGATCAAGTGTTGAGATCAGTGAAACATATCACCTATCCTATTCTATGGCAGGAAGCTAATGAACATATTTCAGAATACGTAGTCTGGGAGAACTTATCCTATGTGAAACCAACTTGGTAAGATGTGTTGTTTGGTCAGAAAGATCTGACCCGTCTATGTGGTGTTGTTGTTGTGTAGTGTTGTGTCCAGAAATGGTTAGAGGATGGAATTCTGACACATGACTAATACTTTGATTGCAGAACTGTGAGTTTCAGTTGGCACCAATGTGGTGTCAAATGAGTTGTTGAATATTACCAGAGTGGACCCGTGCAGTAACATTTTGTCAGAGCAGCCTATTATAGCCCCCAAGCACGGAGAGGTGGGGCCACCAGACTTCTGATATTGCCCCCAAGCACGGAGAGGTGGGGCCACCAGACTTCTGATATTGCCCCCAAGCACGGAGAGGTGGGGCCACCAGACTTCTGATATTGCCCCCAAGCACGGAGAGGTGGGGCCACCAGATCTCAGCACCAGAGCTACACCTTCAAGCTACGTGAGCGTCTGGTCTGCTGAGAATTCACCAACTCAACTTATTTGCTAACACACCCATAAAAATTCCATCAAATAACTGGACAATGTGTAGTCACCATAGACAGGGAGTGATGAGGCCACCCCAACAGCACATCCATTAAATGTTCTCCCAAATAGATTACAACTATAAACAGTAGTAATATTAACTAGTCTAGTAACATACATATGTACACACCTTGCATTTATTATGTAATATTCATGCATTTCTTTCATAATTGCAAAACCTTTCATATGTTCTGACCAAAATAAAACCTTGGTTCAGAACAAATAAATTTAAAGAAAATTACTATCAAAATTTTACACACTTGAGTTAGTTCAGTGTATTATAACATTTATTAATATTATTAGACTTAGTAAATATCTGTGTGTGTATGTAAACTACCACAACACATTACATATCATTACCCTAGACATTTAACGTAGCCACATTCATTAGTAAAAAAAGATAGGTGTGAGGTCGTAGTGGTAGCAAGAAGGGCCTTCTGACAATTCACAGCTACATTTTATCTCAGGAGCCTTCACAGCTGACCTCATGCATCACACTTAGTAATATCACCATCATACAATACCATCAAATCCACTACATATATTGGGGGCTCGTCCGGGATAATTAGCCCATTAAATATATTAGGATCTCCTGGGGGGAGAATTAGATTAGGGGAACACATTATAAAAATTAAAAGTGTCCCTTAAAATTAAAAGTGTCCCTGAAAATAAAAGTTGGTGAATCTTCACAGCCAGTGGTAGTTAATTAATTAATTAGAATTATTTTAGACTAGAGTAATTAGAAGTACTTTAGTGGTTGGAAATTTTATTTTGCACATTGCTAGATTTGTTTAAAAAGTATGGCGGAGCTGGCCAAATTCAGATCAGCTGCTGTGCTGACGGCAAAGGAGATGGGAATGGATGGTCAGATTTTAATTCAATATGTAACGGCTGAATGTGATAAGTATATTGAACGGGAAGAAAGAAGATTAGAAAAAGAGGCTGAAAGAAAATTAGAGTCTGAAAGGTTGGCTGAAGAGAAGAGGTTAGAGGCTGAGACTAAGAGGTTACAAATTGAGGCTGACAAAGAGGCTAAAGCATTGGAGGCAGAAGAAAAACGACAGCAAAGGGAGGCAGAAGATAAAAGGTTGACTGCCGAAAGGGAGGCAGAAGATAGAAGGTTGCAAAGGGAGGCAGAAGATAAAAGGTTGACTGCCGAAAGGGAGGCAGAAGATAGAAGGTTGCAAAGGGAGCACGAATTACGACTCAGGGAGCTGGAGCTACAAGGCCAGGCTCCTGAAAATGGTGCCAGCCCTTTTGCCTCAGATGCTACGCCCAGTCTGGGAGCCTCAAACTCAGCTATGGGGTTTCATTTAGACCATTTTGTTGAAAAAGACGATGACATAGAGGGGTACCTAGGACGTTTTGAGTTATTAGCTACTACATATGGGTTAGAGAGAGAGAGGTGGAGTTTAAAGCTATCACAGGGACTGAGAGGTACTTCTTACGAAGTCTTCGCAAAAATGAACAGAGAAGACCAGGAGAATTATGACATGTTAAAGCAGGCTTTGTTATTGAGGTACGAAAAAAATGGGGAATTTTATCGTAAGAAATTTAGAAATGCCAAACTGTTGTCTGGGGAGACATACCACCAATTCTCTGCCAGACTGGAAACCTATTTGGAGAAATGGACTGCTCTGGGGAAGACCCAAGATCTTAAAGAAATGATCATGATTGAGCAATTGAGAGAGTCCATGGCTCCAGACATGAGAAAATTTCTCATGGAACAAGGTGCAGAGAAGTTGGGGAGGTTTTAAATGTCGCTGAAAGGTATCAGGCAGCCCAGGCAGAGGTAAGTGGTGCTAAAAAGAAGCACATAGACAATTTTAAAGCTCCACAGCAATTTAATAAATTTGATAATAGAGAGCAGGGAAATAAAGGTAGGACAAACTTTGAACGGCCAAGAAATGACTACCGAGACAGAAACTCACAGTTCAATGACCAAAAATCCAATGAAAGAAAACCGTTTAACCAAGGAAAAAGATGGTGTAAATGGTGCAAGAAAGATAACCATAACACCGAATTTTGTAGAAGGAAACCTTCAAACATTGCTGCAATGAAGTCGGGGACTCAAAGATTAAAGGTTAATCCTAAGGGACAGCAGGAACCTTATCACCCCCCAGTTTGTGAGGATGTTATTTGTAATGGGGTCACCATAAGGTGCCTTTATGATACAGGTTTGGATTATGATTCAGTTGTGAAGTCTAGCCTAGTGGACCCAAGTCAGTATACCACAGAAACAGTGGAAATACAAGGGGCAACTAAGGACATACCACTCATGACACTTCCCATCGCAAGGATAACGGTGAAAACTCGCTATGTGGAAGGAGAAATCAGAGCAGCAGTGATAGATGAACCAATCTACCCTCTGATATTGGGGTGTAGATACGTCTTCTTGGGGAATCCCGAGAGACCTGTGATCATGGCGACAGTGCAGACCAGGTCACAGAAGAAGGAGGAAGAAGGTGAACCTATAAATGCTCATCCAGAGGAGATGAGGAAGGCGCAGGCTGAGGATAGGACACTCAAGCCATGTTTTAAAAAATTGCCCAAATGCCACACACCTCCGAGCAAGGGGGAATATTTTATGAAGAACAAACTCTTATACAGGAAGGCCGGAACTGGAACAAATGGTCACAACCAGCTGGTTCTTCCCACTTCATATAGGGATAAAGTGATGGAACTCGGGCATGCGATTCCCTTCAGTGGTCACATGGGGATCAGCGCCACAGGACAGCGTATAGCTTGTCATTACTTCTGGCCAGGGATAACGGAGGATATAAAAAGATATGTCAAATCCTGCCCAGAATGTCAAAGGGTAGCTCCAAAGCACTGGACTGCTCCTGCAACTCTAGGGGAAATGCCCATAGTGGGAACACCTTTTGAGAGGGTTGCAGTGGATATTGTAGGACCTCTCACTCGGACCAAGAGGAGGAACAGTTACATCCTTACTCTGGTGGACACTTGTTCTATGTGGGGAGAGGCGGTAGCCCTGCCATCAATTGATTCAAAACATGTAGCAGAGGCACTACTTACAATATTTACCCGATTAGGATTCCCGCATCAAATCTTGACGGATAATGGTTCTCAGTTCAAGGGGAAACTAACGGAAGAAGTTTTTAAGCTATTTCAAGCCAGACACTTTCATTGTAGTCCGTACCATCCGCAAGGGAACGGCCAGGTAGAGAGGTTCAACGGGACTCTCATTTCTATCCTGAGAAAGCTGGCACACGAAAAACCGGATCTGTGGGATCAATTCCTGCCCGCCGCATTGTTTGCGTATCGGGAGGTACCACATAGTTCAACCGGGATGGCTCCCGCAACTCTGCTATTTGGGAGGCCAATAAAAGGTCCATTAGAAGCCCTATTAAGGACCTGGACAGATGAGAAGGCGGAAGAGACTGTTACCTCATCTTATCAATACGTGAACGAACTGACCACTCGTTTGAAAGCTGGATGGAAACTGGCAAATGATAATTTGAAACAAGCCAGGAAGAAACATGCAGCATATTTTAATAGGAAGGCAAAGGACAGAGAACTGGCAGTGGGAGAGAAGGTGCTGCTTCTACTACCCGGTAGCCAGAATAAATTACAAATTGGATGGCAAGGTCCATATACGGTTCTAGAGAAGGTGTCTAGAACAAACTATAAAATTGACAAAAAGGGGAAGGAGAAAGTTTATCATGTAAACCTGTTAAAGAAGTATCTGGACAGACCACTCCAGGAAAGCACCCCCTTACTGACCTTAGCTATCGCAACTCAAATGCAAAAGGAACCACTCACCTCACATGAATACCCATTACATCCTTGTGAAACAGCAGCACAGGTAAAAGTCAGTAAGCACCTGACTAAAAACCAGAGGGAGAGAGTTCAACAGGTTCTGGAGGAACATACAGATGTATTAACAGATAAACCAGGCCATACAAATTTGCTACAGGATGACATGAAACTGGTAGACTCAAACCCAATCTGTATGAGAGCCTATTCTATTCCGTTCGCGAAGGAGAAGGCATTGAAGGAAGAAATAGATTATTTGTTGAAGGAGGGGATTATTTCACACAGTGAATCATCTTTTAGCTCTAGTGTCGTTTTGTTGAGAAAACCGTCTGGGGAACACAGACTGTGCATAGATTACAGGAAACTGAATGCTGTCACAGAAGGACAAGTGGATCCATTACCAGACACAAAACAGTTATTTGCCAGACTGAACAAGGCAAAATACTTTTCAAAGGTGGATCTTAGTAAAGGCTATTACCAGATCCCAGTGAAGCCTGAAGTGAGACCTTATTTGGCTTTTAGCACTTCGGATGGACATTATGAATTCAACATGCTACCATTCGGACTGAAAAATGCTCCGAGTGTATTTTCAAGGATGATGCGCAAATTGTTGGATCCCCTGAATAACCCATGTATCACGAATTTCATGGATGATATTCTCGTCGCCACAGAGACATTTGAAGAACACATTGAAGCTCTAGAAATGTTATTTAATAGGCTTAGGGAGGCGAACTTAACTGCTAGGCCAACAAAATGTTGCATTGGATGCAAAGAGTTGGAATTCTTGGGACACACTGTATATCAGGGTAGCATGACCCCTGATCCCAAGAACTTGGAAAAACTGCAGAGAGCACCTAGACCACAAACAAAAAAGGACGTGCGATCATTCGTGTCGTTATGCGGATTTTATCAAAAATATATCAAAGATTTTAACTCTATTTGTGCTCCTCTGACTGATCTGACTCGCAAGGGACTTCCAGATAAAATTAATTGGACTGCGCAAAGTGAATTAGCGTTCCAAGACTTAAAGGAAAAACTCACTAGCAAGCCTATTCTCAAACTGCCTGATTTGACACAGGACTTTGTCTTAAGAACCGATGCAAGTAATGTAGGACTCGGAGCGGCTTTGTTGCAAAGATCATCTTCACCTGATGGGGAACTGAAACCAGTCGCTTATGCAAGCCGCAAATTGAATAAGGCGGAACAAGGATACTCCACAAGCGAAAAAGAATGTTTAGCGTTAATCTGGGCAATAAAGAAGTTTCAAATCTATCTGTATGGTAGGACTTTTGTGGTCGAGACGGACCATCAGCCTCTCGTATTCTTATCTCAGGCTAAGCATGAAAACGCAAGATTGCTGAGGTGGTCTTTATTGCTTCAACCTTATCAGTTTAGTATCCAATATATCCCAGGCAAATTGAATGTCGGTGCAGATTTCCTCAGTCGGCACCCCTGTGATCAAAATTAGAGTAATGGCAGGCGTAAGGAGAGATTTTATCTATGTGTATCACTGGTTTTAGAACTTGCCGTAGGCATGTTTTCAAGTGGGGAGATGTGTCACAAAATTAACCGTGATACAACGTTAAAATATCTCCAATGATACAACGTAGGGATAAAAACTAATGCGTAAGCTGCTAGAATACATGATCGCCCACGCCGCGGGTCATCACCCGCCATGGAAATTAAATTGTTAGACTTGAAGGCAAAACGGAACGGGATGAGAACGGAGATCAAAAGGAAAAATCTGACTGAACGCGTGCTTGAAACTAGCAAGGCTAAAAGGACGCAAATTGGTGGGGAAAGGAGGAAAAAGTCACGTTCCCCAAGTTGACATAAAGTAAAGAAATCGACAAAAGGGACCTTGGATATTATACGCCACAGTCATTTTTGGACGCTTTTGCGATAACTTAGTCCGTTTATTTGAATGCAGTGATGAACGCATTCCAGAAGATTCTAGAAAATATTTGAAAAGTAACTTTTCTTAATAATAATGTTAGGAATATAAAACCTAGCTGGCCGGATGGCCCATCTTGAGCAGTGAAATAATATGCTTTCATTTATACAGACGGACAGATAATAAGAAAGATATTGACAAAAGACTGTGTTGTTCATATCAGCGATCGTCTGCATTGAAATAAAACATGTCACTAATTTTCAAAAAATTGTGGCCTTGAAGACGCAAGTGCTAAAATCTAGTTGGAATGAAGAGACGGGGTGGGATGGTGAATTGTGGCTAAAAATAACTTTAAAGGCAAAATTGTGTAGGGGAAGGCAGGGTTGGTTCAAAAAACAAGTGTGTTTTTTTGTGAAACGCAAGTAGAGACGGACGGACCAACAGACAATAAGGCATACTTGACTGAGGTATGACTGAAATGACTTTTTGGTAGGATATTTGAATTTGAAAAAAGAAAAGGCAGTGATTGGCCATAGATGAATATATTATCGGCGCTCAGACGCGCATTTTGTGCCATTCATTATAAGTTGTCCTAGTAGACACAGTGAATTATTAAGTGGTGTAATTCCCAGAAGCTATTGAAATATTTAGAGGGACGCCATCCTAAGGCCAGCAGCTCAGCTGAGTTTTGCTAGCATTTAACTGTGTTCTATATTCATAATTCTGGTAAGACTGAAATTATTTCTTTGTACATTTTAATATTTGTTTAAGGTTTCGAGTGATTTGATACTGCAATAGCATAATCTGTCCCTTACAACAAGTAAGGATTCGCTCTAGACCCCCCGCCCCAGTTCAGGGTCTAGAGACAAATAAAATACATAAACTCCAGCAAGGATTATGAAGGACAGATCAAGTGTTGAGATCAGTGAAACATATCACCTATCCTATTCTATGGCAGGAAGCTAATGAACATATTTCAGAATACGTAGTCTGGGAGAACTTATCCTATGTGAAACCAACTTGGTAAGATGTGTTGTTTGGTCAGAAAGATCTGACCCGTCTATGTGGTGTTGTTGTTGTGTAGTGTTGTGTCCAGAAATGGTTAGAGGATGGAATTCTGACACATGACTAATACTTTGATTGCAGAACTGTGAGTTTTAGTTGGCACCAATGTGGTGTCAACTGAGTTGTTGAATATTACCAGAGTGGACCCGTGCAGTAACATTTTGTCAGAGCCGCCTATTATAGCCCCCAAGCACGGAGAGGTGGGGCCACCAGACTTCTGATATAGCCCCCAAGCACGGAGAGGTGGGGCCACCAGACTTCTGATATAGCCCCCAAGCACGGAGAGGTGGGGCCACCAGACTTCTGATATTGCCCCCAAGCACGGAGAGGTGGGGCCACCAGATCTCAGCACCAGAGCTACACCTTCAAGCTACGTGAGCGTCTGGTCTGCTGAGAATTCACCAACTCAACTTATTTGCTAACACACCCATAAAAATTCCATCCAATAACTGGACAATGTGTAGTCACCATAGACAGGGAGTGATGAGGCCACCCCAACAGCACATCCATTAAATGTTCTCCCAAAATAGATTACAACTATAAACAGTAGTAATATTAACTAGTCTAGTAACATACATATGTACACACCTTGCATTTATTATGTAATATTCATGCATTTCTTTCATAATTGCAAAACCTTTCATATGTTCTGACCAAATTAAAACCTTGGTTCAGAACAAATAAATTTAAAGAAAATTACTATCAAAATTTTACACACTTGAGTTAGTTCAGTGTATTATAACATTTATTAATATTATTAGACTTAGTAAATATCTGTGTGTGTATGTAAACTACCACAACACATTACATATCATTACCCTAGACATTTAACGTAGCCACATTCATTAGTACAAAAAAGATAAGTGTGAGGTCGTAGTGGTAGCAAGAAGGGCCTTCTGACAATTCACAGCTACATTTTATCTCAGGAGCCTTCACAGCTGACCTCATGCATCACACTTAGTAATATCACCATCATACAATACCATCAAATCCACTACAATGAGGCTCGACTCAGGACTGAACTTGAAAGCTAGTGTTATGGACTTCCGACTCGACTTGAGACTTGCACTAAGAGACTTGAGACTCGTTAGGACAGACTTGAAGACACTTCATTAATACAGTCTGACCATAGTCTCTTTCGTCTACGCTTATTTCTTTATTTACTGTAACTGTCACTTTAAATACAGCACTTGGCAACCTTTTTTCCGCATCATATTTAACACTGTAATAATAATAATAATAATAGTTGCCCATCGCAAACGAAGATGGCGACAGCTTCAGACTTGAGTTGAGACACATCTGTGCCGTGATCTCATTTGGCTAATTAGTCCTATTTTGGCCCTACAGGCCCTGCCACATACGGGGCACACATGGTTAGAGTCGATAATAGTGTTGCTGTGCATTCTGACCGTTCTTGTAGCACGCTTGCCTTCTGCCTTATTAGCTAAATTCCGTTCTGCAATGCGAGCGCCTTGAATAATGTTTGTCCGCCATGCAGAGCGATCCTGTGCGATAGTCTCTGTAAAGTTTCTTTCCTTCTTTCCACTCTGTAAAGTGTCAGTCGGTATGCTCTGTAAGGAAGAGTGGTGTGTTGTTGAGATCAGGCATGCTCCAGTCTACCCAGCTGTAAATGGGTAACTCACCCTAGTCCTGAGTTAGGGAAGGCAAAGGCTCCAGGGGAAGCAGGCCCTAAACTTGGTCACTTCAACCGACGCAGGATGGTGTATGTATGAAGTAGAAGTGTAGAGTGTGATTACCGCGAATGGTGTACTGTTCGTGTGCTGACCAATATAACCACTCATACACTTGTGTCTACAAGGCACCAATGCAGACTGCTGGAATCTTTGTTTACTCAATTTATTCAGACGTACACACTGGGACATACGAGTACATCATGGTATGTTGACATATCAATTTGTAGGTATACATAGCAGATCTGAAGTCATGACACATGCAGAAATAATGGGCAGTACATCAAAAGTTCAATGTCATGATATATTATGGCCGCATCCCCCTATCTGACTAAACGCGTCAGTGAAGGCAGATCGATAAATAACTAAAGTTACTTGACGTCCATAGTTTGTAGTATATATTATGAAACCACGAAAGGGGGTTTCTAGCAAGATTGAGATCTCCCGGTCACTGTCCGATAATAGGATAAATAATCTGTTCTCTTGGCAGTGATCAAAACATATGATGACCGAAATCTAACATGGCTGCCTCCCTGAGTTGTCGTTCACTCATTCATAGGAAGGAGAATATAAGCCAGAGTTAATTTATAATGGGTATATAAATGATTTCATAAATGTTTCCATACAGCTCTACGGTGATCAGGTTAATTCACGTAGCCATAACCGCTGTAGGAAAGTCTGTCATCTTTGTCGATACAAAACACGACCCTAGCGATACGAAGCACAATGTTCCATCTAGGTCGAATCGACATGAGATCATCAAAATAGGGTCTGGCAATACATGGAGTCCGAATTATACATTGTACCGTACCTTAGGAGAGTCTCTAACATAAACTATAGTAGAGATACCATCTCCTTTAGAAGAAAACCACTTCCTGAATCATATTTCCTTAAGAATCTACCAGCCCTTTGAAAAATGCGTACCCGCCATTATCACGGTACATCGGAACTCATCACGACTTGTCAAGACAACTCATACTTCCGCTAGACCGGAATAACAAGAATCTAGTCCCTCCTACCCATCCAAAATATACAATATAGGACTGATTCTACTTGTACTAATAATATGTAATACATATGAATTCAGGCCATAAACACAATAAGCAAATTAATATATTTTCTGGCCCTAAAAAATAAGTACAAACGTAAGCGCAATATCCTTGCGCCGGATCCATATCCAGAACGATTACTCCTATAATCAAAAGTGTGAATCAAACATGGATTCTCTCGCTTTTACCATAGACAGCATTTTCATACACAAATGAATGAATGTCTATATTTTCCCCATATTAAATAGCCATATCGATTTTTGTAATATGTGCGTCAAAATATGCACGCAACAGTCTCCCAGAAGGAGACATCAATTTTGAAGCTGCTCAACGATGCTTTCATTGTGTCTTTGAAGCGTTTCTTTTGTCCCCCTACTGTTCGCTTACCCATGGAGAGTTCGCTGTACATCAACTGCTTTGGGAGGCGTTTTTCGGGCATGCGAACAACATGTCCGGACCATCTAATTTGGGCCCTCTGCAGCAATGTGTAGATGTTTGAGATAAGTGCTCTGTTGAGGAACACTGTAATAGAATATTAACAGTCACAGCAATTTATATCATCACTGTAAACTCAGTCCAGACCACATTTTAAAAAGGTTTCGAACATATCCAGAAAACAAAACCTTTATCTGACACATGAGACTATTGAAAGCTTAATGTATAAATAGATGTATTTCTGTATTTCGACAATAAAGAAGTCACAATGCAAATATTACAAAAGTACGCTTCTTTTTTTTTCTTTTTTTATCTGCAGAAGAAACCATCCGTGTCGAAAGATATGTGAACTTGTAGATGATGCATTACTTAAACAGTATTCAGGCATGTTCTTCAATGCCGTGCTGTTTGTTCAACATAAATAACAAATTTTTTGAGTGAGAAGAGTACTAGAAATATATGAAGCATATCTTGTACGACGGTCATCTTGAATTGTGTGTTTATGTCATGACAGCACTCGATCTGCACACAGTTTAATTCAATCAAAACATACACCAGCAGACACTGCTTCAACGGATTTCATACGAATCTTTAAGAATACTTCAGATTTGGGAGGAGTGTATCAGACATCAGAAACAATAGTTGTCATAGGTTGTAAAAACATTTACTTGTCCAGGTTATCTTCTATAGAAATTGTTTTTAAGTAATAATAATCTGAATTGAATCTAATTGTCAACGAGATTTAACAATGTAATTGTCAGTGTAAAGCTACGGCGTCATTACTGTAAGTACGAGCACGTAATGAATGTTTTATTAATTGTCGTTAGTTCACATATCGGTTTTAGAACAGTAATGACTGCAGTTTTTTTACGTCACTAATTCAAAATAAGGATATCCTCTCCATGTGCGGTTTTACTAGATAATTTATTTTATTTTTAAATTACACGGATACCAATAACCACAAGATGGGCATGTAGTTTCTTTGTTGTAAAAAAAAATGTACTGTCTTAAATTTTTGTGCTAGTCCACCTTTTTTTCTGTTTTCATTAAAAACAATATTACCAGATTTTTTTGAAAATGTCCAGCCGAAAAGACAGAAAAAAAAATCATTATTAATTAAAGCCAAATAGTTATTCCGCCTGGCACATTTAGATACATTGTTCTCTTTGTTCGCTTCGTATATTCCTATCATGTGCGAAGTGTAGCAGTGACGTTCAGAGTTGTTTAAAACGTACGATTAATCTTTAATTTATTTGATATAACATAGAGAAAGAACACATATTATGAACGTCATAATTAATTGATTTATTCATCTGCATTTAGCTCGTATGGAGTTTGCCTCCTTTGCAAGAAGCCTGCATCAAAGCATATGCCACTTAAGCAGTAGTTTCTGAAGCAACTTGTAATACATGCTGCCGGTGCTAGCTGCATGCAGAACCTTACATTAAGCTGTAGCCATCTTTTTTTCTTGGTCTTCTTAAAGATCCTCGGAACTGCAAGAAGCCAGTATCATTGTAACAAAAAAATTATTGACTTCTGCAAGGAACGCTATAAACATTACAGTGGGCCTTTGATATCATCAGCTTGATCTTTATGAACTAAACAACCAAGGGATGTTATGTGTGCATGGTGAGAAAAGCGATTACACTCACACGGAAGGACTAACGGAACTTATCGTTAATTTCATAGGTCAAGACTTTTAGGTATTACAGTATAAGAATGCAGTAAGGTTATTCAAAAGCAGAAACATCAGCTTAACTAAGCAATCGATAAAAAAGGACATTAACTAATTAATGATATCACTACTAATGGCAGGGACATGCAGTTTCCTGTAAAAAATTTACTTCCTCATTGTTTTACACCAGTCCACGTTTCTTCTGTTTTCATTAATAATAATGTGGCCAGGTTGTTTGAAAATGGGCAGCCGAAAAGAAAGCCACAAAAAAAAAAAAAACCTAATTAATGTTGGTTTGTCACAATTGTTATTCCGCCTGCCGCCATCATTTCAACAGTTCGAGGCTCATGGGACAGACAGTGATATCAACATAAGAATACAAAAAGCAAGAGGAGCTTTCATTGCGTTGGGAAATATATGGAGATCAAGAGAAATCGGATCCAACACGAAAATAAGAATCTTCAACTCAAATGTGAAGTCAGTCCTATTGTATGGCTCTGAGACATGGAGAACAACAAAGACAACTACCAAAAAGCTACAGACTGTCATAAATGGGTGCTTGCGTAGAATAGAAGGATCAAAATGGTATGACAAGGTTACCAACGTGGAACTGATGACAAGAACTAGACAAGTGCCAGTAGAACAAGAGATGACAAGAAGACGATGGCGATGGATAGGACACACACTGAGGAAACCTGTTGATAGTATTGTTCTGGAACCCCCAGGGCAAGAGAAGCAGAGGTAGACCAAGAAGCACATGGAGAAGAGAGTTGGAAACAGAGGTGAAAATGATAAGGAGAACGTGGAAAGAACTTGAGATGATGACACGTGACAGGAGGACTTGGCATGTGTTTGTTGAAGGCCTATGCTCCTTTGGGAGTGGAGGGTTATGAAATGAAATTGTTTTATGCCAGTCCACGTTTCTTCTGTTTTCATTAATAATAAAGTAGCCAGGTTGTTTGAAAATGGGCAGCCGAAAAGAAAGCCACAAAAAAAAAACTTAATTAATGTTTGTTTGTCACAATTGTTATTCCGCCTGCCGCCATCATCTCAACTTTTCGATTCTCGTGCTACAATGTGTAGAACAACAAGAACTGAGTGGAGTAACGACGAGGGGTCAGAGTGGCTAAGAGGTATAGCGTCCGTCTTGAATTCTAGAGGTACCGGGTTCGATTCCCAGTTAAGGAAAAATTATTTATGAAAATGTTTATCAGAACGACAGGTCCTAATGATGTCATACTTCCCCATGGTCTCCTGGGTAGTGAGATTGGATCCCTAGTCTTCGGATAAATGCGAAATAAAAGGAGGTTCCGTGTGCAAGCTGGGTACGTTAAAAACCCCACGGCAGTTGGAAATCGTAAAGAGTAGGCCTATCAGGCCGCTGCTCTGACAAAATTAAAAAATTAGAAACCTACCCACTACACAAATTTGTGTTCTAAAATATCCCTTACAGGGCCTCATTTTGACATAATTAAAAAAAAAAATGTACGAGTAGAAATGAATGGGAAACTGCTCTTGAAACACAGAAATTGCCAATCTGATCAATGCATTGATAGAGTTATAGTTGAGCAGACAGATTGAATTTATTTTCTGCCAGCTGGAGGCAATTGTGAAAGTAACCCTTGTGTTGAAAACATTTTACCGTCTAGAGTTCCAAAACCAGTTACGTGTATTTAGTACCTGACTGTACGGGTTAGATGGTAATGCCTGAATCGATAAATAGTCATTTGCTTCAGTGGGAGAGTAAAAAGGTAGTCCCATAGCAGATACTACCGTAGGGGAGTGAAGTGTTAGAGACCTCACTATACTAAGTCATGCATACAGAGGTGGGGTGACCAGTACCTTTCCTTGCTGCCTTTTCCTTCCCTAACTCAAGTGAGAAGTCAGGTACCCATTTACAGCTGGGTAGACTGAATCGGAGTTTCTTATTAATCGGTGTGTAGCAAGCCAGTGTAACCATTGGAGTTTGTTGTTCATTAACGTGTACAAGTCACTAGGTCTGACATCTACAGCTGTTAGTTGTTGAACTGGTAGAACATTGTTGCTGATCTGTGTCGGAGCTGATGGTCTACCTGGCATTATTAATATTTTTATCTCAAATGCACAAATTCGAAAGTAAAAATTGTGGGTGTTTCAGTGTGTGCGACGGAACGAACGGAATAATTTGTCTTCTCTTTGTTACTTTCACAATTGCCTCCACGGCTGGCGGAGTTATGGATTAAAGTTGCTACCATAGGTGAAATGGGTTCATTTTCGATACAAGACAACAGGAGGCTGAGACGCTTGGGAGTCATGATCCAAGCGGGCCCGCCCCCCTTAGAGTGTAAAGGAGTATACTGGGCCGAAACACTTGTCCGATGGGGGAACTACTTCTGATGATCAGATTGCCTCCTGTTGTATCGCTCTGTAAAGAGTTTCCTATCATCATATAAATTTATTCACAACTTTGAAAGAAAAGAAATGGTCGACATCACTTACTGTATCGGAATATCGAAATGATAAATGTTACAGCGGGAAACAACTTGTAATTTTAGATTTTTTTTTTCTCCCCTTGTTAGGTCTACTACATTCACGTGGCTACACAATGACAGGTGTTTATAACCTGGGCTGAACTTTCAATGTTCATTATTTATGAAAATATTCACAGCAGCATAAATATGAATTTTTAGTAAACGGCTCCTGGGTCGACCCAGCCCCAATTGGGTACCAGAGCAACTCTGGGAAGGTTAAGGCGGCCGGCGTGATGCTGACCACACCACCCCTTGTGTGCCGATGGTCAAGAAAATATGGGCCTAACACCATATTCCCAATAGGCCTATGCCTCAATGGGCGTGTAACGGGATCCTTTCCTTTTTTTTTTTTTAAATCTTTTTAGGTCGCCCCTGAACCGGCATTTTTAGATTTTTTTTTCCCCCATTTCATGTCGCCGCTGAACCGGCATTACCAAATGAGGCCCTGTAAGGGATATTTTCTAACACAAACCGTTTCGATTCATTTGGGACCGGTATTCGGAGGAGTGCCCAAATATATATAGAATGTGTGATTCCTATATACACACACTGGGATTCTCGCCGGTGCTACGGAGGTCGTGCACTGTGCTGAGATCCACCTTGTGATATTTAAGGGAGGGAATCGGAGCACTGATGGAGTTGTCCCTGTGATATGAAGATAGTCTTAAAACCAACAAACACGCTTGACGTGAAATAAATTTGAACTTTACATTTCTTAGCCGGATACTCACTTCATTATTATTAACGCGCATTTTATTATATTCGTCCGTTGTCACGACCTCGTACTATTTAAAAACAAAATAGAGTTCTTTCATTTCAGGATATTTAAATGAATACTGAAGATACATACCATCAGAATGCTATGCTTCAATTGACACATTACTGAACAGACGTATTACATGTGGAGATGTAATAGCATACAATAACGCATATCTATGCTTGCAACTTTGCCTGCACTGACATCGATAATAAGTAAGTAGTACAATTCTCTGATATTCAGATTCAAGTCATTATGGTACGCTGATCAGAACATCTTTTAGTGGCACGGCATATTTGGCTCTGTCAAGTGATATGCTACTGCCCGATATATCTCTGTATTAACTCACACCTGTTATTAATAATGGAAATATTCATTTAATTGCGATGAGGTCAGTCTTCTATTATTCTTGGTTTATCGGTTTCTTATCTGTTGTTGTTTTCTTTTTTCAACGATTTGAATCAATCTGTATGTCTGAAAGCACAGTTTCCAGAGTCTTTATAATGTTATTGTTTCCTTTGACCGAGGAAGGTATACCACCGAAGTAAAAATGACAAAATAACACCTTTACTTCTAATTTTTACGCAGTAGAAGAATATTATTCACATTTTAGCCCCCCCCCCCTCCCGCCTCCTCCACCCCAAACCCCACTTGATCTTTAAAGAAGCTATTGGAGGCCGATGTAGCGAGAGGAAAATATAATGATGATGATAATATCCTGGACAAATAAAAGTATCAGATGATACCAGGATAGTGGCAGATAAGAGACTTGTCTTAAAAGAAATACCCCATTCTCTGAAAAGAGTAATGGTGTATCGACATAAAAGATATTGTCAAGCTCTATAGGTTCCTAGATGAGATGGTAATGTACTATCTTAGGTTCCTATGATGCCCCTCTCCAGACTAACCTTAGATTTTGACTCTGCTAGGGGTAATTAACTAACCAACAACAATTATGAACCAAACTTAAATAATTCAATAAAGACAATTGGTACAATTTATAATTTATTTATATACAAGATCTTTCTTTGTTTTGTTAGATCATTTGGAAATGAAATCACTTTGATTCCAAAAATATAAAAGGTGTCACTTTCAATTATTTACATTACATTTACAGTTCATCTTCATCTGTTAACTTGATCCGTTATGACAACTGTCTTTTTTCCGTGCTGAACTTGAACAATGTTAATATTATTATTTCACAAAGTATAAAGACTGTTACTTTGTTCTTACACCACAATCTTATTGGTCATCATTACACCTGTTCTTTTGTAGGTAAGATATATATATATATATATATATATATATATATATATATATATATATATATATATATATATTATATATATATATATATATATATATATATATATATATATATATATATATATATATGGCTCTGTGCTTGGACTCTATATTCTTTAAGTTTTAATTTCTTTGGTGTGGTACTGTTATTTTGTAAAGTCAAATAGCCCCAAACAAGGCTACTTATCTGTAAAACGTCTTCTAGGCCTGTTCCAGCGATGTACTGAAAAGAATCCCACTTTTGCGGTTCTTTCAATATTAAAGGTGACACTGTTGAAGACCCTCTGACATTTCACAAGGGCTTAAACAACATGAGCTCCCTCCAGTTGATTTAGGCTCGGTAGAATTAGTACCTGTTCAAGGCAGGATTTAACCCTCAAATACATGCAGACCTGCTTTTAATGGCTCTACAGACTGTGTTACCCTGCAGATGGCAATGTAGTCTGGCAGTAGATGATTTCGCTCGTGTCAGAAGTTTGCATTGTGTGGCAAGTGTTTTACTATCGGTACCCTTCGTCTTTTATAGGTCAAGGTTTCACGTACGAGAAAGCATAAAGGCCAAAGTATTTTGTAGACTAGAAAAAGTGAAAATCTTAGGCGTGCTAGTATGAAAAACCTGAAATCGTTCTAGCTTTTTTTTTATCTCTAAACGGATTTCCTTCATCGAAACCTTATATTATTCTTAGGACTAAGCTCTATCTATTGCAGTATCTCTCTTATATCTAGATTAATCCGACTTTTCACTGGAGCAGCCTAAAAATTGCAAAGCATAACATGGTTCATGCTTCGATGCCTTAAATACACATTTTCTCCGGTTCTACACCACTTTCAGTTAAATTATAGATATCTGCCAATAACTAATGATCTCTATTATCGAATTATGTTCCTCATCATTGATACATTCCTTTCATATCTGCACATTGCCTTTCTAGAAATTGTCAACATCTACACTTTCTCGTGGGTAAGCCACTCATGTCTGTTGTTTTTCTGTTGTCTAATGTTCTACTTCTTTATTTCCTACGAGTGCCTGATAACATACCTTTATGTTTGTCTCATATTAATTTACTGTTTACAGGCCTCGGGTTTCCCTTCCTTATGTGTTATAAATGTCCTTATAAAATATTAGCATTGCAAGTACCGAGCTGCGGTTTTGATTGGTTGTTTGGCTTCTCGGAATTTCTGTACGGTGTAATGTTTTGAGTGTGGGCCGAGATGGGATTCAGATTTCACTACAGTCGAAAAATCGAGAACTGGCAACACTGATTTATTTCGGTTATTTACCTTCACCTTTGGAGTTCTTTTAAACTGCTGCCTTTTTATTCTAGATCTAATATTATGATAATAAGGTCACATGACCAGGTACAATTGGCTTTTACATCAACTTATCATGTAAATGCATGTCAGTAGTCATGACAATAAAACGCCAAGGCAGCTTATCTGACGAAACCCTGAGTTTATTGTCATGAAATCTCCCATACTGTCATAAGATTGTACAGAGTGTCACGGCTGTACACAAATACTGAATAAAAATGTCTAAAAGTTATGATAAGAACAGTGAATATTTAATTTAAAAAATGTTGGCACATTGATCATGTCGGTACAGATACAAGTGGGTTCAAACGCTTCCAAATGAAATCAACCGAACATCTCGACATTATTATATGCTTGCAGAGTTAATCTGTCAAACATAATTGCATGTCTGTCAATGCAAGACACATCCATAAAGGATTTAGCAGGCCTTCCATTGTACAGCATCTGGAGCCGAGCGCACTTCAACATATTAACAACACAAAAAGGTTGCACAATCGTTCCAGGTAAAAGTGCCTCCAAATCCCTCTACTTGAAATATTCCCTCAGAAATAAATATCTAGATGTGAATCTGCTGGTGCACGATATGTTTCTTCAAGACAGCTGTACAGAATGTACTCAGGCACAGAAATCGTTGTGAAGCGGGCCATGATAAAGAAGCCAATCATCATCAGCTGCCATCTCCACAACGAAGGTCGACTACAATGGATCCCCAACGTCTTCTGCCTCTTGTCTTGATGGTGCACTCTGATAGACTCTTTCCTGTCCATCTCTTGATATTATCTTCCCACTTATAGCGCTGTCTTCCTCTTGCACATTGCGTTAAACTCTGTCTCCCACTATAGTCTTTAGCAAGATGTTATGTCTCTTTACCTGGCCAAAATATTTTATCTTATTTTGATCTCCGTCATTAATTATCTTTTCATTCCTAGGTTTTCTAGGATCTTTTTATTTGTTTTCTTGTTTCCATGAGATGTACTTAATTCGTTCTTTCAGTTGCTTGTTCATCGTCTATGAATTGACCTGGCTTACTTACAACTCGATAATTTGCATCGAATTCGCAGCATAAATAATTTAAGTAGCCGAAAACCGTACACTTTCTTCCGCACTTCTTTGTTAAAAAAAAAAAGCTTCTTTTCTTGCAACAACACGCTGGGAAAAGTTCTTATCGCATAACTCGAACGTGTTTGATATTTCCTACTGCTGATAGCTGAGGGTTATCACCTCATGTGCGCATCATCCGCGTAGTCAGTTATTTACCTAACTAACAATACATGTAAATGATTCAGCAATGCTTGCTGTATCTTCTTTTGAAGTAACATCCCATGCCATATTTCCGTAATGCGGTGAGGCAAACGTTTCCACTGACCTCTAGAAACAATACCTTACCATAACTGTTGAGATTATCTAAAGTAGTTTGTTGGGAATTAAGTAAATTTTATCAAACCATATAGTAACACGATATAACAGTAACACGATATAACAGTAACACCATATAACAGTAACACCATATAACAGTAACACCATATAACAGTAACACCATATAACAGTAACACCATATAACAGTAACACCATATAACAGTAACACCATATAACAGTAACACCATACTGCAGACCGAGCAAAGACATCAACAACAGAAAGAATAAAACGAGAACCTTAGGAATCAAGCGCAGGATCTTCCGAACGGCACCACCGCCTAGCTACTGGGTTCGATTCTCCGGTAAGCCACTCACTTGTTGTTTTTCTTTTGTCTAGTTTTCTACTTCTTTATTTCTCGCGAGTGCCTCAAACATACCTTTAAGTGTGTCATATTTATTTATTTACTGTTTACAGGCCTCGGGTTTCCCACTTTATTTGTTAAATGTTTATACAATACTTAACCTACTCTCTGTCCTGTACTGTTCTCATTCTTCTATCATTTACTAGACACAGTATTAAGGCCTGTGTCTTGTGTAATCTGGCTTCTGCTGTATAATTGGGGGAACAACAGAAGTGATTGCGTCATTATTTAAGCTGGATCGCCCTAGGTACATATCCTGTGTTCCGTGTTGCGATTCGCGATAATGACCGCTATCTACGAAGCACTATTTTTGTGGTGCCTAGTTGGCAAGAGGATAGTGTGGTTCGCTTCCGTAGCTAGGCTGTGTTGTCACTCGGAAGGTCCTGGGTTCGATTCTCCGGTAAGCCACTCACTCCTGTTGTTTTTCTGATGTCTAGTTTTCAACTCCTTTAATTCTCACGAGTGCCTGTGTGGTGAAGTGAGATGTTATAAATATTTATAGGGGGACTTAGTGTACTGACTGAGATCAGCTGTGAAGGTATCTATATCTAATGAGAGTAGTGTATTATAGATAACCTTACTTGCTGCCACATATATATATATATCTCAGTCAGAATTATTCTGGAATAGTGTGATGACTACGTTGTATGTCTAGGGTATGTGTATGATGAAGTGTAAGTCATAACAACAACAGACAGATAAACAATTTAATTTATTCCACCACACTTGACAACACTGTGACACTCACATACATATAACACTCTAAAGGATATCTTAAAGGAGTCACTGATAACTTTTCAAATAACAATATGTATTCATTGCTGTCATGAATGAATATGTGTCCTGATTCAAATACAAAGGGAACCAGGAATCACAATCAATTTTAATTACAAGTTATATGTACAGAATTTATCAATATGAATATTGTAGTGACATATATTATTAAAAGTATCCTATGTGTGTCGGTTGTGTAGTAGTAATATGAGGTAATACTGGTTTTGTTTTGTTCAAGCTCTGTTGGTATTTGTCATCATGACTTCAATAGTTTGTCTTTATTGGAACTAGTATTGGAGATGTTCTCAGTTCCTGATATTAAAACAATTTACTTCCCCTCTTAAGTTTATGTTACAATGTTATTTTAAGATGGGGGTACATAATTTTGAGCTCAGCTGGCCACATCAGCTTATCTTGCGTGATGGCGGCAGGAAAAGACTCCTCTGCTCGATTTCTCCCCTGGGCTCTGGAGACACCTCACTGATAGCTAAATGGACCAAGGAGTATGCTGTCCGACTCTGGATTCAGCAAAGCTCTGACCAGGTGCTGCTCAATACCATCAAGACCACGGTCCCTGAAAACAAGAAGGATGTACCTTCTACTTCATAACTAATTTATACTCTCTTTTTACACTGAGCACAATACATCACAAACATTGAGTTCAGAGCGTTAGGCCAACTGTCAGCTTCATCTGAAATACTTTATACCAGTATTAACCTCCTTAATGGTTACTACGCCTCTGCACTTCCAGCATTATTTCTTTCTAGTCAATCATCTAGGTGTCAGTGTACTGTTTGGCCATTCCATGCCGTTTTACTTTCCTCCGACACCTTCTGTTCAGGCTGGAGCATTATAGGCTTTACATCATGTTTGCTACTGAACTACACATATATACAGGCATAAATTAACAATTCACATTCAATTTTCATTAAAAGATACTGAATGTTTCAAGCTTACCACAATTCATAGAATAAACACAGATACGTTGACTAGCAATGAATTCTGGCACAAATACTGGCACAAATTCCCATCTGCTTATGTTCCAGGCTTTTATTTAGCAAAATATGAGCTGGCTTCAACGCACTGTTGCTTTATCAAGCTTATTTGAACTAGTGGTCTCGAACTAACGCTCCTAAGTGATTATATCAGCGAGTCTGGCCAATGGAGCCACGTTTCGACAAGTGTTTGAAAAAATTTTACCTTCCTACGTCTCCCCTAACAACCAAAGATAGTATTTATAGTCCGACCAATCGTGTTTAGTCTTATATTTGTTGCGCTCCAATCAATTTGGAGTTTACATGGTAGGCTATTTCCGTACGCAAGGTTTTTTTAAACACGTTATAAAAAAATTTTATGAGCAGAAATGATTTCATGCTGTCAGGCATCCCCACTATTTTATTTTGGTTATAACTTGTTAATTCCTAGACTATTTGCGTAACGTTTTACATATTCTTTGTCAGCAAACCCTAAGGAACCCAAATATACAAATTTAAAAGAGCTAATATGCTGCGTTCAAAATATGCAATTCCTTCTACCTCCTGTTTCGAAGATGTGCTGTCTGGGTACTGTAATGTTTTCAAACGTAAACCCATCTAATGTTATCTTTTCTAATAAGAGTTTTTCAGGATTTAAAAACCTAACTCTGGGAAGGGTAGTGAATTTATCACTGTCCGTCCGAAAAAGTTAGTGCATGTGGCCTTACACGCGTGATAGTAGTAATTGTGTATCGCGTTACGCTTGTTGGGGTGGCATTAATAGCGAAACGCGTGTTTAATTTTGCATGCGTTCGGCTTTCTGCCTCTCCCTTCTCTCTATCCTGCTTTATCTGTCTTTTAGTTACGCTGTGTATAAAATGGAATGAATGAAATATTAAAATTAGGTCATTGTTCAGCTTGCGTATCTCACTGTTTTTCCAAGAAATACAGCACACGTTTCATTGAAGAAAGCGGGTAATAATATAGTAGGCTTTTACTATCAACGTGAAAGCGTTACAATTTGCAGACGAAGCATAAAACAAAGGGGATTTCGAGTACATTCTTTGTGACAGCACTGTTATTTTACCATTGCTCTTTTCTTTATTAGAATTTATTTGTTAGGCTTTATATTTACCTGATAATTTATATATGTGGATTAGAATATTTCACGACACCTCCCCTCTTAAAACAGACATTATATGTCAGTCCTTTATTCTATATACACATAGATAAATGTAAGTCAACTTGACTTTACTCTGCTGTGGTGCTATCATGGTTTTATGTAGTTGGGTCCATTCAGAGTAGGCACTACTCATGAAATCTGCCTCAGACTTCTACAACCAATAATATATTTCGGTTATGTTACTGAACAGCCGCAAGTGTGAGTGCTTGTCTTAATGCTGCTTCGCAACCCGTATTCACCATTTCTCTTCTCTGAGTCTGCGCAATGACATGTCCAGAGAACATTATATTTCCCTCAAAATGTACGTTATGAGGAGATAACATATACCTGGTGATAGCAGAGTTTTCGTAGTGGATCCCATAATCTTCTTATTATCCTGTATGAAACATTCGGAATATCCTCAATCAAAGAGGCAACTCAGGGATTCATTACGTTCCTCCGAAATGTTTACATCCAACAATTTTCTCATCATTCTAGAGAAGACAGTAGGCGCATTCTTCAATCCAAATGGCAATCTATTAAACTCATAGTGTCCTTCTGAGGTACTAAAAGCTAGGTATGGTCTAACCTCAGGCTTTACTGGAATCTGATAGTATCCTTTACTCAGATCCACTTTTGAGAAATATTTAGCTTTATTTAGTCTGGCAAACAGCTGATTTGTATCTGGCAATGGATCCACCTGTCCTTCTGTAATAGCATTCAGTCTCCTGTAATCTATACAGAGTCTATGTTCTCCAGAGGGCTTCCTTAAGAGTACAACACCGGAACTATACGAAGATTCACTGTGCGAAATAATTCCTTCCTTCAATAGATAGTCTATCTCTTCCTTCAAAGCTTTCTCCTTAGCAAACGGAATCGAATATGGTTTCATACAGACCGGTGTGGGGTCTATCAGTTTCATATCATATTCCAATAGGTTTGTATGCCCTGGTCGGTCTGTTAACACCTCTGCATGATTATTTAGAACCTGTTGCACTCTCTCTTTCTGAGTTTTCGTTAAATGTGTACTGATTTTCACCTGTGCTGCTGTCTCACAGGGGTGTAATGGATATTCAAATGATGAAAGTGGTTCCTTTTTCATCTCCATGGCGATGGACAAGGTCAACAAGTGTGTCTCTTCCTGATGTTCTCTTTCCAAATATTTCTTCAGGAGATTCACATGATAGATTTTTTCTTTCCCCTTCTTATCTATCTTATAATTTGTTCTAGACACCTTCTCTAGAACTGTATATGGACCCTGCCATCCAATTTGTAACTTATTCTGACTCCCGGGCAAAAGAAGCAGTACCTTCTCTCCCACAGCCAAATTTCTGTCTTTCGCCTTCCTGTTATAATAGGCAGCATGTTTCTTCCTGGCTTGTTTCAAATTTTCATTGGCAAGTTTCCAGCCAGTTTTTAAACGAGTGGTCAGCTCATTCACATATTGGTATGAAGATGTAATGTTTTCCTCTGCCTTTTCATCAGTCCACGTTCTTAACAAAGCTACATATGGACCTTTAATTGTGTGGACCTATTTGTCCATGCACCGGTATGGTCTCTTCCACTCGAAGCTTTATAGTGATGATTTTTCCTCCCAGAATTATCATTCACAAAACGACCGCTACCAATTTTTTCTTGGGGCTTTCTCCCCACTTAAAATTCTTGATGAGAGATTTCCTCTCTACATCCTCTTCCTCCAGTTTGTTTAAGTCCGATTGAGGGATTTTCGGCTTATCCTGGGGTAAGACATCTTTTTGCACTCTCCGCATAGTGGCCATTGTAAAACAGTTAAGTGAAGCTTGTCCGTGAAAAGGGGCTTCCCATTCCATTTGGTCCACTTTATCAAATCTATTTTTCTTTTTATTATCAGGCCTAATTTTGCCCCGTGGCGTGTCCAGGTCCTGATCCATGTTCCCACTTGTGGGTGTTCCCTCATGTGCTATGCTACACCTTTCTACAAAATTCTCAATGTCCCATCTTGCTTTGGGCCAATAATAATTGTGAGCCACCTTTTGAATGATGGTACCTATCTTCTCATGGTCCCCATCTGGTTTCACATGTAGGCTCCTTATTAAGTCTGCCCTATATCTTTTAGGAAGTACCAGCTGTCCCTGACCTTTGGATCTAGCTCCAGTCTTCCTATACATCAACTTGTTTTTCATGTAAAAATCTCCCTTGCCTGGAGTTGTATGACAAGTTGACAATTTTCTGAAACAAGGCTTGAGTGTTTTATCCCCAGCCTGTGCCTTCCTCATCTCTTCTGGAGTGGTATCCAACATAATATCCTCCTCCTGTCTTGAGGTCGACCTGACCTGAAGGGTTGCCATATACACAGGTTTCCTTCTGCAACGGTCAGTGTCATGATTGTCCATCTGACAATTCTTACACCACCTTTTTCCTTGGTTGAAAGATTTTCTTTCATCATATTTCCTTTCATCGAATTGTGGGAATTT
This sequence comes from Oreohelix idahoensis, assembly GCA_024509875.1. Classification (NCBI taxonomy): domain Eukaryota; kingdom Metazoa; phylum Mollusca; class Gastropoda; order Stylommatophora; family Oreohelicidae; genus Oreohelix; species Oreohelix idahoensis. The sequence goes on along the minus strand of JAMPIV010000062.1, from coordinate 95,101 downwards.
ATTTTTATTTTCATACCGTGGCCTATCAAACTGGTGCTTACTTTTGTTTTGATCCCTAGGATCAAATTTATTAAAGTTCTGTGGTGCCCTAAAGTTATCCACCTGTTTCTTTTTATTACCTGTTACCTCTGCTTGAGCTGCTTGATACCTTTCAGCAACATTTAGCAACTCACCCAGCCTCTCTGCACCTTGTTCCATGAGAAACTTTCTCAGGTCTGGAGCCATGGACTCTCTTAATTGCTCTATAAGGACCATTTCCTTAAGATCTTGGGTTTTCCCCAGAGAAGTCCATTTCTCCAAGTATGTCTCTATTCGTGCAGAGAACTGGTGATAGGTTTCACCTGACAGTAGTTTAGCATTCCTAAATTTTTTTCCTATAGAATTCTGCATTCTTTTCATATCTTAACAAAAGAGCCTGCTTTAGCATGTCATAATTTTCCTGATCACCTCTGCTCATTTTTGCAAAAACTTCATAAGCTGCCCCACGAAGTCCTTGAGATAACTTTAAGCTCCACCTTTCTCTCTCTAACCCATACGTGGTAGCTAATAGTTCATACCTATTTAGGTAGCTCTCTATATCATCGTCTTTCTCAACAAAATGATCTAAATGAAAATTCATAGCTGAGGTTGAGGCTCCTTGGCTAGCAGTGGCATCAGAGGCAAAGGGACTGGCACCATTTTCAGGAGCATGGCCCTGAAACTCAAACTCCCTTAGTCGTAACTCATGTTCCCTTTGTAATCTCTTCTCCTCCTTTTCTGCTTCCCTTTCTGCAGCTAATCTCTTCTCTTCCCTTTCTGCAGTCAATTTTCTTTCTTCTGCTTCCCTTTCTGCAGCCAATCTTTTGTCTTCTCTTTCTGCTTCCAATTTCTTAGCCTCAGCCTCAATCTGCAACCTCTTAGTCTCAGCCTCAGCCTGCAACCTCTTAGTCTCAGCCTCAGCCTCAAATTGTAACTTCTTAATTTCCCTTTCAACCTCTAACTTTCTTTCGGCCTCTTTTTCTAATCTTCTTTCTTCGCGTTCAATAAATTTGTCACATTCCGTAGTGACATAGGCAACCATAACTTGCCCATCTAATCCTAACTCTTTTGCAGTCTGAACAGCAGCAGATCGAAACTTGGCCAGGTCCGCCATTGTCTATCAGGTAAATTTATACAATGTCTAACCAACAATTCAATCTCTAAATATATATCTAATGGACAACACAGGCACCGTGAGCTCAACCTTATTTAATTCCACCCAAGGATACCTTTTAATTCTTATATTCCCTGAAGTGAATTACCCCCAATATTTTTAATAGGTAAAGATTCAAAATCCCGGACGAGCCCCCAATATATGTGGTGAAGTGGGATGTTATAAATATTTATAGGGGACTTAGTGTACTGACTGAGATCAGCTGTGAAGGTATCTATATCTAATAAGAGTAGTGTATTATAGATAACCTTACTTGCTGCCACATATATATATATCTCAGTCAGAATTATTCTGGAATAGTGTGATGACTACGTTGTATGTCTAGGGTATGTGTATGATGAAGTGTAAGTCATAACAACAACAGACAGATAAACAATTTAATTTATTCCACCACACTTGACAACACTGTGACACTCACATACATATAACACTCTAAAGGATATCTTAAAGGAGTCACTGATAACTTTTCAAATAACAATATGTATTCATTGCTGTCATGAATGAATATGTGTCCTGATTCAAATACAAAGGGAACCAGGAATCACAATCAATTTTAATTACAAGTTATATGTACAGAATTTATCAATATGAATATTGTAGTGACATATATTATTAAAAGTATCCTATGTGTGTCAGTTGTGTAGTAGTAATATGAGGTAATACTGGTTTTGTTTTGTTCAAGGTCTGTTGGTATTTGTCATCATGACTTCAATAGTTTGTCTTTATTGGAACTAGTATTGGAGATGTTCTCAGTTCCTGATATTAAAACAATTTAATTCCCCTCTTAAGTTTATGTTACAATGTTATTTTAAGATGGGGGTACATAATTTTGAGCTCAGCTGGCCACATCAGCTTATCTTGCGTGATGGCGGCAGGAAAAGACTCCTCTGCTCGATTTCTCCCCTGGGCTCTGGAGACACCTCACTGATAGCTAAATGGACCAAGGAGTATGCTGTCCGACTCTGGATTCAGCAAAGCTCTGACCAGGTGCTGCTCAATACCATCAAGACCACGGTCCCTGAAAACAAGAAGGATGTACCTTCTACGTCATAACTAATTTATACTCTCTTTTTACACTGAGCACAATACATCACAAACATTGAGTTCAGAGCGTCAGCTTCATCTGAAATACTTTATACCAGTATTAACCTCCTTAATGGTTACTACGCCTCTGCACTTCCAGCATTATTTCTTTCTAGTCAATCATCTAGGTGTCAGTGTACTGTTTGGCCATTCCATGCCGTTTTACTTTCCTCCGACACCTTCTGTTCAGGCTGGAGCATTATAGGCTTTACATCATGTTTGCTACTGAACTACACATATATACAGGCATAAATTAACAATTCACATTCAATTTTTATTAAAAGATACTGAATGTTTCAAGCTTACCACAATTCATAGAATAAACACAGATACGTTGACTAGCAATGAATTCTGGCACAAACACTGGCACAAATTCCCATCTGCTTATGTTCCAGGCTTTTATTTAGCAAAATATGAGCTGGCTTCAACGCACTGTTGCTTTATCAAGCTTATTTGAACTAGTGGTCTCGAACTAACGCTCCTAAGTGATTATATCAGCGAGTCTGGCCAATGGAGCCACGTTTCGACAAGTGTTTGAAAAAATTTTACCTTCCTACGTCTCCCCTAACAACCAAAGATAGTATTTATAGTCCGACCAATCGTGTTTAGTCTTATATTTGTTGCGCTCCAATCAATTTGGAGTTTACATGGTAGGCTATTTCCGTACGCACGGTTTTTTTAAACACGTTATAAAAAAATTTTATGAGCAGAAATGATTTCATGCTGTCAGGCATCCCCACTATTTTATTTTGGTTATAACTTGTTAATTCCTAGACTATTTGCGTAACGTTTTACATATTCTTTGTCAGCAAACCCTAAGGAATCCAAATATACAAATTTAATAGAGCTAATATGCTGCGTTCAAAATATGCAATTCCTTCTACCTCCTGTTTCGAAGATGTGCTGTCTGGGTACTGTAATGTTTTCAAACGTAAACCCATCTAATGTTATCTTTTCTAATAAGAGTTTTTCAGGATTTAAAAACCTAACTCTGGGAAGGGTAGTGAATTTATCACTGTCCGTCCGAAAAAGTTAGTGCATGTGGCCTTACCCGCGTGATAGTAGTAATTGTGTATCGCGTTACGCTTGTTGGGGTGGCATTAATAGCGAAACGCGTGTTTAATTTTGCATGCGTTCGGCTTTCTGCCTCTCCCTTCTCTCTATCCTGCTTTATCTGTCTTTTAGTTACGCTGTGTATAAAATGGAATGAATGAAATATTAAAATTAGGTCATTGTTCAGCTTGCGTATCTCAAATGTTTTTCCAAGAAATACAGCACACGTTTCATTGAAGAAAGCGGGTAATAATATAGTAGGCTTTTACTATCAACGTGAAAGCGTTACAATTTGCAGACGAAGCATAAAACAAAGGGGATTTTCGAGTACATTCTTTGTGACAGCACTGTTATTTTACCATTGCTCTTTTCTTTATTAGAATTTATTTGTTAGGCTTTATATTTACCTGATAATTTATATATGTGGATTAGAATATTTCACGACAGCCTGAAACATACCTTTATGTGTGTAATATTTATTCATTTACTGTTTACAGGCCTTCGCAAGAAGACGAAGATGGCTGTATGCCGCTCCACCTTTGTTCCAGACTAGACTTATGGATGCACGTCATGGGCAATGACTAAAACCCGCAAAAGCGAGCTCCAGACATCAGAAATGAGGTATCTGAGGAAGGTGGTTGAAGTAACAAGAAAGGACATGGTCCGAAACCAGACGATGCGGCAAGACATAAAAACCCAACTCCTGCAGATCCAAGTAGAACAGGCCCATCTAAGATGTCTGCAGAATAGAAGAAGATCCGCTACCACAACAAGTATGGGAAACTAAGAGCCAGGGATCCAGACCTCCAATACGACCCAGAGTCCGCCGGGAGGAGAACATAAGACAATCTCTGAAGGACCGAGGACTAGATTTGAACCAGGCCAAGAGGAAGGCAACCGAAAGGATAGTATGGTTTATTAAAATGGCTTTCGCATATACGAAACAGGGTTAGATAAATGAAAGCAGCACACATTGTATGTAGATAACAAAGTATCTTTAAAATATTTCTGTTCCATAGATCGAGAAATTGAAGCTTGAATATTCTTAAGCGACCTGACGAGAAGCAGCTTTTCCCATAGTATTTGTTCGTGAACTATTATCTCACTAGACTGACGTCATAACATTTTTAGTAACACGTGTAAATTATTCGATAACATTACGGAGCCAGTAGTAAGTAATAAAGAGTAATTTGCAGGATCTGAACGAGTCTGCAATACACATTATAAAGTGATCCGGCTATTCTGGACAGTAAAGAAATTGTTTGTAAAGAAAGAAATAAAGAAAATAACATAAGCCACAGTGCTCATAACGAAGGGACCACAGCAGCATTTTATTGTTTAAATTAGGTATTGTGTCTCGTTTTGGCGAGTAGCACTTCGTTCAACCTAGTCACACGGTCCGTCGGTTATACTAGGGCGCAAGTCCAGATACATAAGAACTTGAGGTCTGTTGATGATACCTACAGTATTAAATGCAGCAGTGAGACCTAAGACGCGTAAAAAGTGGAATACAGTCAGCGACCCATAGCTGACTGCTTGCGTCAGGGTCAGCGAACCAGAGCTGACCAAGACCCTACTCCACCTCCAAGTGGTGGTCCTGGAAACAGGCTGCATCACTGCAATCTGGCTGAGAGAGTAGGGATCGAAGTGGGAAGGCAAACCCGGTCCTAAAAAATGCCGTGCCGAAGTCGGATGTGTCTGGCCGAAAGGCGCAGATATCGCAGCTTTGCTGTAAACGGCGACACAACACAATCACCGTCCTTTTCAGAAGAAGAAGAAGAAGAAGAAGAAATGCAGCAGTAGAAAACGTATACCTGTATATAAAATAACAAGACACTGAAACAGACCGCAAGGTCTTTTCTATTTGGACATGTGCCCTAATATAACCAATTGATCTTGTATCTAGGTTGAGCGGGTTGGCCCTCGCCAAAACGAGGTAACATTTTTTTTTTTAAAAGCCCTACGCAATACATTTTTAAAAACTAAAATTGCTATCGACTGAAATGAAAAATTGTGTCAATGCTTTCCTTGGTTACTTATACCAAAGAAGCTTAACACCCCTACTGTAAGAAAATAATCAAGTGAACCCTTTTAAAAATATAATATTATTACTTGTATCTCGCCACTCTCCATTGCCGTTACATTCTATTTCAAAGTGTTACAATGACGATCCATGGATAATGTCATATTGTTAAGGACACATGAGTGAGCATTTCAATCCGAACCTTTCAAACAGTCAGTTTTAAATACTTCTCAGCCCCGTTTCAATTCCACCTGAGGTGTTTGTGTGGCTGGACCAGTAATCTACCATTGTAGATTGCGTGTAAAGCAAGATGTCAATGTTTATAAGGCTCGCCCAGCTTGTTTTGAACTGGATAGTGGAAATACTGGTTATAAGAGCGGTGATAATTGCATGTTGTTGTTGTTCTTTAACTAGGGCTACTGACCTTCTCGCTCTTTAGCAGCCAATTCCAAGTTCAAGACTCCATGGTATTATCTACACTGTAGATCTAGGTTTTTCCTGTGGCTTTTCTGCCATTCCGAAACGTGTTTAAAGAATTGAAGTCATGAGTTCCAATTTCTCCAGCCTGGCTTGCATTTAAAGGATCTGGATCAAGCTAGGAGTAAGATGTGCGTGACATACTATGCATTTCCCGCCATCCAAGGTGGCCCAACAACTATGCAGAGCTAAAATACTCTACTCTGGTTCTGGACTGTCCCAAAGAATTGGCACGTCCTGCACAGAGCCACTTTCCAGCCTCCCCTGCCTGTCCATAGTGAAATCCCTCTGCATGCAGTCAACCAAGTCAAAGACAGTATTACGCCTGCTGCTCAAGTGACTTCTCCAAGTTTAGTGTGCATTGCTGGGTTCTCAACAAGTTTCACCACAGGGGGAATCCCTTGAAGTGTGTGGATGATTTCAAGAGTCAATGGTATTTTTTATCTATGTAGGCAATGCTGTATTCATCTTTTTATTATCAGTACCCTTCAGCTCCGCGTGGAGCTCAGAACTTCAGTCAGGTCACGGAAAGCATTCATATCTTGCGCCATCCATTATAGTTCTTCTCACATTTTCTGTGTTCTGTAATCCTTTCTTCAGGCTGTCTCTAATATCCGTCTCCATGAGTTTGTACCTATCTGTCAACGTCTTCTATCTTAGGGATTCATGAAAGACGATTGTCTCAGTAATACTCTCACCAGATTTTTATTTATGTGTGAGACATCTAATGCAAACATATTTTTGTTATTTCTTGCCCCTTGATGTTTGTTTGGTTCTGTCCATCAGTTCCAGATTAATAACTCTGTCATACCTTTTGAATTCTGGTTTTCTGAGCAAGCACCAATTTCTGAAAGTAACTTAACTTACACTTTTTTTGTTCTCCATATTTCCGAGCGACATAAATGGACTGCCTTGATACCTGATTTTTTTTTTTTTAGACTTGAATTTGTGTTTTTAAATAATATATAATAATATATAATAATATAAAATAATATATAATAAAATATATGTTGAAGCAATTAAAACTGCTGTCACCTTATACTTATGTCGTTGTCTTCTCCTCTAAATGTTTTGTGTTGTCGCTGCCAAGAAATGTGTACGAAACCACATGTTGTAGCGGTGTTTCGTGAAGTGCAGTCTGGATATGAATTGTCATATTTATTTTTATAATCTTTATATTTGCTTTGTGGATTTCCAGATGTCTTGTCTTATAGAGTATGATTGGTAGAAGAGTTTCCAAAGTTCGATCTATTAAATGTTATATTAATCTTTACAAATTAGTTTATGTTTGGCTGTCATGTTTGGCAGTTACCTTCTGTATACTTAAATGTCTTTTAAAAAATCAAATTCATTGCGGCTGATGTGTAGTGTGAAAAGCATTTGATCACACGCGCTAGTTATAACAGTCTCCACAACCGGTGTAAAACTGCCGGTGGGGGGGGGGGGGGGGGGGGGGGGGGTAGATAGCGGCTCGAGGTTCAGTGGGGTTTCAACAGTATATAGAGGGAGCAACAAGGCGGGCTTGAGATTCCGAGAGTGGAATATGCAAGATTGGATAACACCAGAGGCTTTGGGCGATGTTGGGAGGAGAAGGGAAATCAAGGGAAAGAGAATGGAGGTAGGGTCCCCTGGGCTGAGGGAAATATGATATGAAGAGTGCAGTCGGCTGGACAACTACATATAAGACACACATCTTTCTGATCTATATATACTCATGTACTCAACCATGCCTACATGGAACTGCATATAGCTCACGCTTATGATCTATATATACTCATGTACTCAACCATGCCTACATGAAACTGCATATAGTACACGCTTCTGATCTATATATATACGCATGTACTCAACCATGCCTTCATGAAACTACATATAGGACACACATTGTGCTGATCTATATATACTCATGTACTCAACCATACCTACATGAAACTACATATAGGACACTGTCGTAGATTTTATCAGATAGGTAATAGATGTTTATAGTCCTGTCTGAGCAGAGGTGATAGTGATAACTATGTGAGAGTAAGGTGAAAGAAATAGTTTTTTTTCTCACGAGGTGGTCGTGTAAGAGAAAGGACAGTCTCTGGGTTGAGTAATTTATCTAATCCAGCCTTTCTGGACGACTAAATTTAAATCCGACCCACTTTCTCTCCTTGTACAAAATACAAGTTACACTGCACCCACATGCACACAATTCTGTGACAAATACGCACAAACGTGAAAACAAACTATGGATAACATATATGGACAGGGGTTGACCAATACAATAACTTAAGGTTTATTAAGTTTATTTATCACTAGAACTTTACAACATAAATCATATACATCAATAGATCATGGTTTACAGACAAATTGAAAATTAATCAAATAGATTTTCCCCTCTGGTAAAGGAAAAGAAAAAGAAGATCCCAACAGAGGTTAATTAACCCGAAAGATCAAAAGTTAACAATAAGTGTACGGAATAGTCATTAAAGAAACAAAGAACAAATTCCTAATTAATCTATCCCGTAAATACTCAGGTTAATGAGAACAAAAGAAAAGAATTGTATGATAGGGGTAACAACAGAAAATTATGTTACTCTCTTACAGTTCATTCAATCCTTCATACTTGTGGCCACATTCATATTCGCTTACCCAATAGTTGTTGCAGGCATTCCGTGGAAATAAACACTAATACGTAATAAGACTACTCAGTGTCATATTAAGTTTTGCCAAATCAAGCCCCAGACTAGCCGTAGTTGCGGACTGCAAATTGCACGGGAGTCGCTGGAGTTGGTAATTTAATTTTTCCTCGATAAAATACGGTATCTCTGCCTTCAGTTGGTTGGAGTAAGGTTCATACGTGGTGATCGCCGACATAGGATGAATAATACATATATATTCTGGGTTGTCTAGCCTCTGGTTGCTGAGACACTATGTTAAGTTACACAAATGTTGCTGACAATATATTTATCCACAGCTGGCTGATGAGATTGATATAAATGAAATCTGGTAATAGTTCTGGTTCAGTTAATATTATAATTTAATGGTTCTATTCTGGTTTCTCTCATGAAATGAGGAAAAAGGGATTGCACAGGTCACAGCAAGAAGCTCATTGTCGTAAAGTGGATCTGAATGACAACACGTTCAAAAATTGCCCCGCTTGAAAATTAACTAACGTACTCCTAAAATCTATTAATAACTACTATATTTGAAAAATTGCCAAGGACAAGATCAAACCTACCGCTAAAAATTGGACAAAATAATTTGAATTTTCCACTATTACAGTTAAAAAATCTATAAATAAATTTCATGTTCGACCTTAATCTCAAGGCCATCGTCAAATCAAACCGCTAACATTTAAAATAAAGAATTTGAATTTTCTAACGCCAAGCGTAAAAATACCCCCCTCCCCCTTCCCCCCAAAACACACGCACACGCTCGACCCTTAACAATATTTATGACGAAAGCCGTAAAGCTTGGCAACGAACCAATTTGTTACCTCGTTTTATAGGGGAGAGAGAAGGTGGATTACAATGGAAATCAAGCCTGACTTGTGCGTTTGAAAAGAAACTTAGATAATTTATTTCTTTATAAATAACAGGGATGTCTTGAAGGGTAGCGCTAATATTGGTTAATATATATCATAAAATTTTCCTTTATAATAAATTATCTGGCCTTAGAAAATAATTTTATTAATATTTTAGTACATTGAACAGAGCACTATAAATTAGAAAAAAATTACCAAAATGAAAACGGGGATAAATGGGTAAAGGAAAACTATATAGGAAGATAGAGGACAGTTGTCCTTTTAATAATCACGTTTAATATTAAAAATTGACCCATTAATAACAAAGATATTGTATAAATAAAAATTGAGACAGACGAACAAACACACTTACAAAATGCTCAATTTGGTAGCTTGGGGAAAAAGTTAAAATTAGTTGACGCGCATTCTGATTGGTTAGGCGTAGTTGAGGATGGGGCAATAAGAATTAACAATTGCTTGCAAAGTCGGCCATTTGAAATTTAAACTAACTAAGCTGACATCAGCGGGAGAGCCGGTGTGACCAAAGCTTTCGACACTAAAGCAGTGGTTGAACCCATTTACTGCCAAGACAAGCTTATGTTATGTGAAATTCTTACTTGAGGGTAAGGCACAATAAGTATTTGTATTGATTTAATTAACATGCAGGCCTCAATTTGTGTTACGATAGCCAAAATAGGAAGGCAGTCTTTCGGAGTGAAAGAAAGGCATAAAATATTTGCTAGTGGCTTACAAATTTTGCGCATGCCAATGCAGTAACCCAGAAGGAATATTGGCTTTTGCAGTGCCATAAATGTTTAAATATTATGTAAAATCATGTAGAGAATGTTAGAAAGAATTTATCCACAGGTTTCAGTGCTAGGATAAGCACACTCCATCTATTGTATAAACGACCAACCCTGTATAGGATGTTGTAAAGAGATATTAAGGGATCACAAGCTATGTATTGTACACCCCTATCTATTGTATGGAAGGGTTTTTTTGGAGGAGGAAACAAGAGCTATGTACAATCACTGAAGAAGAATGTTTACACAGCAGTGGTGTTAAACAATGGAAGATACAGATTGGTGCAATGATCAGCACACATAGGTGAGTTGTCACCGTGTTTGTGTGTGGAATTAAATATTAGATGAGATCTATATGGGGAGACCATTTTCCTCTCATTACAGGTCATATACCAGCATACCTATTGGTGGCAGGAAACCAGGTGAGGGAAGAAAGTTTGGGAGGAACGCTCAGCCTTGTTGCTGCAGCTACCCCATTTCTTCAGCTCTAAAGCCAGTTGAATGCATATGAGAACCCAAGGGCCAACAGTTGTCACCAGTTTTATAAGTTAAGTCCGTTAGACCGGCACTGGGAGTGTAACATCAATTATTCCACCACAACCATAAGCATAATAATAAATAATAAACTCACCTTGATATGATGACGAAGACAATCTGTCCAACATATTAACAGTGATACGTACAAGCAGATAGACAGATCAGTGGGTGGAATTCTTACAGTGATCTTTATTCATAGAAACAAGATACTTGGACAGAGTTCCAGTTATTTATTTTAAATAGTATATATAAACAAATTTATTGAGTTTGACAATCCCTGTCCCAGAAAAGTGAGGTACAGGGAAATTAAATTGTAATATAATTACCTAAACTTTAACAAAAGGCTTACTCACTTTAATATTATTGTGTTACAGTTCTGGTTACTGTAGTAAAACTATCCCCGTGTAACCCCCTCTCTCTCCCCCCCCCTCCCACCAGCTCAAATTCCCCCATGCAAAACCTAGTAACGTACATTTTCCGCCTATAACCAACTCTTACTATATTTGAAAATTGCCAAAAGCAAGGTCAAACGTCTGCTTAGAATTGGACAATACTTGACTTTTCTAACACAATAGTTCGAAAAAAGGGTTCCCTTCCCCTAATCGTATACACACCCGCCCCATTATTTAGTGGATGTTGTAACTAAAAATAACTACAGTTTTGCAGCGGTCTCTATGTAACTCAGTAACAAGATTTGAATCTTCAAAGACAAGCGTATTGAGTCCCATCCCCCAACAACACGCAGCTCGCGTTTCCCTTCCCAATATTTTATTACGAAAGCCGGAAAAGTTGGCAGAAGAAAAAAAAAAACAACAACAACTTGTTACCTCGTCTTGAAACGGGAGAGAGGGGAAAAGTGGGGAGTAAAATGGAAAGAATCAAGGCTAACTTATGCTTTTTAAACTGAAACTGAAACCTAATTTGTGCAGAAAAGAGGGGAGAGAGAGAAACTTATATAGAGGGTAAATAAAATGGATGTATTGAATTATAGCGATGATTGTTTATTAAAAGACCATACTATTCCCCTATAATATATTATCTTGCCGTATAGAATAGTATTCTGTTCAGAATAAATATAGAGAAAAAATACATAGATGAAAACGATGAATAAGAGATAGATGAAAACTAGATAGGATGATAGAGGCAAAAGAGCAGTTTAAAATCACTTTTAAAAATTGAAATCGACCCAATAATAACCGAGATATTGTAGAAAATACAATGAGGAATGCTCAATTTTGAAAATCTTCGCATGTTACATTTTAGGGGACGCTTTTTTGAACAGTAAAATTTGCTTGGCTTGTTTGATTTTTAATGATAGTTTAGGAAAGGGGGGATAAAACTAACGCGTTACCAGAATACGCTGCCACTTGAGAAAAATATTTCTTCTTCTTCTTCTTCCTCGTTCGCCTTCAGACTTCCACATTTATGACTCTAATAAAGGCAGCAGTCAACTCAAGGTTCCCGACATCTCCAAACAGTTTTTCGTTGACAGAAGTAGGTTGTTGCCAAATGCTACCCCGTTCATTACTGTAGGTTGGGCAGTACTGCAGCAGGTGTTCGACTGTCATCGGGCTGGTACCGCAGGTGCAGAGATCTGTTGCACCAATTTTGTATTTGTGGTACAGATGGTATCTCAATCTGTTGTGCCCAGTGCGCAGTCGAAAAATGATGACCTGTTCTTTTCTGGATAGTTGATGATATGCGTCATTTTTCAAATGTCCCGGGTGCTCTCTTTCCCATTTGGACTTGAATGTAGCCTTTATAGTGGTCTTTGCCGTTGCGTAAGTTGTCTCTATATCATTTTGCTGTAAGGCACCTCCTTCTTTAGCAAGTCTATCTGCCTCTTCATTTCCTGGTATGTTGCAATGGGCTGGTATCCACTGGATAGTGCACTTCTTGAAGCATTCGGCCAGTCTTTCAAGGGAGATTATCAGATCTTTCAATCCTTTAGTTTGGTGGCTCTTCAGCGCTGATATTATTGAGAGGGCATCTGAAAAGATTACTATCTGTTTTTCTGCCTGTGCTTTGCATTCAATAAGAGTTTCAGCTGCCTGTTTCAGGGCTTCTGCTTCAGCACAGAAGTTGTTGCAGTATTTTCCAGTGGCAATTGCCATAGAGTGAATTCTATTCTTTAATTTTATGAGGATGCCGGCACCCCCATTTTCAACTGCATTTGTTGCCGAACCATCAGTATATGCATGTGTCCAAAGCTTCGCTGGAAATCTTTGGTCAATATACTTGGTTGCTATACACTTTCTTTGTGTTTCTGTCTGTGTTCCCTTACCTTCAATGCCTGGAATATCAGATTTTAACTCAGGAAAGCATCTTATTTTCCACAGTGGGATAGTTGAGCTTGTTGGGATTTTCTTTGCAACTGAGCTAGCTAGTATGGTATTATTGTTAATTTTTTTCTTTTGCTTGGGCGACAAAGTTAGTTCGCTTGAGCCTGCCTCTTCCTAGCCTATTCATTCTTTGGTACATGGGGTGTCCTTCGAGCCTCTTAAATTTTTCAGCTTGTTTTAAGACTCTGCTGTCACGTATATCCTCCATTGACTGTAGCCCTGTGATGTTTTCCAACATCGTAGATTAAAATCAGACGCATAGCAGTGTGACTAATGCCATTGCGGTCTGGGCGACAGCGAGCTGCACCTGTGCCATTGATTGCCAGTTAATCTTACTTTTGTGTGAAATATTTCATTGATTGCGGTAAGATAAATAATTTTATTGATATATTTTGTTAATATGTAGAGGCAAACCCAGATAGGGGGCCAAAATGTGTGTTATACGACATTGCCATGGGAAAAGAATTACGACATCCCAGCAAGCATGCCTAAGCAGAATTATTGAGGAACGAAAATAAATTATGTTTGAATATTGCCATACAAAAATCATTACGACTGTAAGTCCAGAAAGCTACCTTCAATCTTCTGCAGTGTCACAATGTAAACATGAAGCCTGAAAACATACTTAGAATGATTGCACAAAAGAATTAACAAGTTACAAGAAGACAACTGTATACCTATCTCATTATATGGAAGAAAATCATTGTTTAAGTGACAGGGGCGTTGCAGCAATATGGAAGAAGAATGTAAACACAGTACAGAGTGGAGTCAAATAACTCAGGGGCTAGTGCAGTTGTTTGCACACGAGCCTGACCACAAATGATGGTAAGTTTGAGTAATTGTGGAAATATTATAGCCAGCAAATTAACGTAGGGGAACGTCCTTCTTTTTCAGGGTTATACTGCCTGTTACCAGTTGGTGACAGGAAACCTTGTGAAGACATAATTGGAGAAAGAGAAAGCCTCAACAAAGTGTATGCTGCATATTTTTGGCCTGAAGCAAAACCTTCTGCTGAAGATATATATTATCTACTGAAGCCTAGGTCAATTAGAAACATCAGGTGAAGTCCCCTTACGTGGGCGTTGAACACTCATTCAATAAAAGAAAATTTCCACCCGTGAACTTTCATATTTGTGGGTATGATGACAAAAAAAGTCCTTCCCACCATTGACTCTCACTTTTAGACATTACTACAGCAGTCTGTGTTATACACCTACAGTGTTTATTATCAAGATATGGACAAAGATTCCACCTTATTTATTTATTATATGTAAATACATTTATTTACAGTTTTAACCCTTCCTGCCACAGAAAGATTTGAGGGGCAGGAAAATAAAATTGTAAAATTAATTGTCTAAACTTAACACCAGTCTTACTTAAGTCCATTTCATTGAGTTACAGTTGTGTTTGTTTTATGCACTTATCACTATACTTACATTACCCTTGACACGTAGCCATATAAAACACATAACAATATCATAAAATATTTTCCGGAGTGAGATCTTAGAGAGGTAGCGGATAGGTACGCTGAGAATACATCATCAACAATTAGACTCAGGGACTTGCATAGCTTGACCTCACTCCGAGTACACTTAGTTTGGTAACATCAACAACCTCTGCGGCGCACTCGCCACAGTTACATTTTATTTCGTTCTTATATTAAATTCATTACCCTAGACACACTCAGCCACACAACATCACAGAGCCTATTTTACACAGATTGAGATCTGAGAGATGGTGGATAGGGACTCTGAGAATCATAATCATCAACAATTAGACTCAGGGAACTTACACAGCTTGACCTCACTCTGTTTACCCTTAATTAATAACACCAGTAACCTCTTTTACCACACTCATCAATATTAAATATCCCTGGATGCTTATAGATTATAAGACTCTAAGAACGTCAGTTCATTTGGCCATAAGACCGTTAGACCGCTATTTCGCAGGCTTTGACCAGCCGCAACAGAAAAATGAAACACTCCTCGAAATCTAATAATTCACTCTTGTACGAGAGATCTAGGATAACGAGCTAGTGAATTCAGAAAAATCTCTGAGCAACTGATAAAGACTATAGGAGAGACAAGGTATATATTCATAGATTCAGTTCTTTTCGCTTCTTAATGCGAAAGTCACACCTACGTCCAGGGCCGGGCGAATTTGCGGTTCGATTCCTGAATGAAAGGATATTTCTTCACCTCTGCCGATCGACGATCTCTGGCTTGTCTTCAATTATCTCCGCCTTGACGAATATCAGCTACGTAAGTTAATTCCCCTGAAAATGTAACAATTCAAGGTACGTCTCAGACTGATCGCCCCTTGATTCTTCAAAGAAACTGTTAACGCCTGGCCTCTTGTTAATGCCTGGCCTGGCCCGCGTGTTTCCCTGATCAAAGAACGATTACGCCATGTTGCGCACTTCGCTCTGTTCTATCCGTGCTTAATTGCCAAACGGCTCACGTGTTAATTGCGATAGAGAATCAGGCGTTCGTGTAGCAAAAAAATATAAACCTAGATTGGGGGGGGGGGGGGGGGGGGGGGCGGCAAAAGTGGACGGTCACTGCTGCGACTATTTCCATATGTAACAGACACACATCTTTCTGATCTATATACACTCGTGTACTCAAGCATGCCTACATGAAACTACATTTAGGACACACATCTTGCTGATCTATATATACTCATGTACTCAACCATGCCTACATGAAACTACATTTAGGACACATATCTTACTTGTCTACGCATGTATTCAAATTGTTAATGTATGCATGAAAACATTTGCAGGACACAGTCTTACTTATTTTATTTATTCTGTAGTAATTGACAGGTAAATGCGGATACAAATTTAACTTTTGCGAAAGCTTGATGTTTTTTTTTTTTTTTTTTCAGTCCCAACCAGACGTATGTACACTAAAGCATATATATGAAAGCAATGTGGTATTTATATAAATATAAAAAATTACTTAATTTCATGAAGTCTTTTTAAGAAAATCAAGGACGGAAAACGTTTACCCATTCTCTCGTGTTGCAAACGTTTAACCCAATTCTTTATGGAGAACTTAAGACAGACATAGAGACGGGGGCAGCGTAAGGAACTGTTAATGACAACATCCGTTATGTTACAATCTCGCGTTCAGTGTGCAGTTAAAATGCGAATAATTTCGATTCTTATTTAGGTGACTTCTAATTGAGAAGGAACGAGAGAATATGACAAAATTACATA
This sequence comes from Oreohelix idahoensis, assembly GCA_024509875.1. Classification (NCBI taxonomy): domain Eukaryota; kingdom Metazoa; phylum Mollusca; class Gastropoda; order Stylommatophora; family Oreohelicidae; genus Oreohelix; species Oreohelix idahoensis. Next base: position 78,857 of record JAMPIV010000062.1, on the reverse strand, counting down.
GTCGGCATATATGGTTCAAGTAACGGTGAGGTTCACTGAAGAGTCCCAACATAAGTATTTAAATGGGCAATATAGTCGTCAACAATTGAATTATCATGAGGTGCATCTCACTGAAAGAGAAGAAAGCAAATAAAGAGATCTATAAAAGCTAGGAGAGAAGATAGAATTAAGGAAGGAGATCAAAATTATATATATGGCCGACACCAGTACCATTCGTGGAAAAGCTCTACAGAGATTCAAAAAGCCTCAAACTGACTACTGCTTTCTTTGAAAACATTCAAGTAGACGTCTGAGGGTGTTCGTAGAAGATGACCGCTAAAATAGCTTTGCCCTATAAAAGACATAACACCTTGCTGAATGCCTTACTGACAGGATGGAGTTGAAGGCAAACGTGCAACGGAAAGATAGCGTTATAAGTGGGAAGATAACATCAAGAGGTGGACAGGAACTGTGTACCATCAAGGCTAGAAACAGAAGACAGATCTAATGCAACGGACCTTCGATGTGTGTCAGCTGATGATGAATCTAAACATATACACAATCAGGGGCTGCCCGCAGAAGTGATTATGTACCACTCTAGAGTACAAGGAACACAAATAAAAACAATGGCAATAGAAGATACGTCTGCTACAATGTAATACAAGACTAAGATGCAGTGCAGCCGGACCTGAAAATATAAAAAAGTAGAACTTGAAACATTAGAAAAGTTTCATAAATATTCCAAACAAGGAAAAGTACAGAGTTCACTGAACTTCTTCCGTGATGTAATGACAGTAAATCTCTGGATGTCACGGTGGAAATGGGGAGAAACAGGAGGTTACAGAAGCAGTAGACAGTGAATTAATGTTAACGGACATGAAGACGTTACCGCATGGGTGGACACAAACAAAAGAACTGTTCCTGTCATGTCTGTCTGTACACAGGCAATTACATTATGTATTCTTAACCTCAGTGTACCAGTTGCCATTGATGGAATTAGCTGAGCGTGACAGGCACAATTTTTTAGTGTGACGTATTATAAAAGTAGGGAGCGTTATTTTGTATAAATCATCAAAGGTGAGATATTGTCATCTGTATTTTCTACACATCCGTCTGGTGGTGACACATTAAAACTGTATATATCTAATAAATAAGTTATAACGCCGATAACAAACTCTGAGTTGCAGGTGATTTATCTTAATAGTTTGTTCTTTTATTTTTATATTGAACAACAAAATTATCATACGGTGTACGCTAACTTCAGTTTATATAATGACTACTTATTTTTAAAATGTTGATACTGTCTTGCTTTAAAGTAATTCTTTCCTGAATTGTACGCATTAAATACTTTTACAAAACAACAATAGGAGATGTAGCCAACAGATCTGTCTGAGGGTATTCTGGCGAATATTTAACTACAGCCATCTGTTTTTCAAGACTTGTTTTTGTGTGACGGATTAAGAGCATTAATTCAGTTTAGCAGATCTTTCCCCGAACGAGGTTCGGAAGACAAAGTAGTGACCAACCTAATTCGACTAAAGATTTGCTATCTAGATTTCAATTTGGTAGGGTGTGACGAAATGGACGACCTCTATCGATCTTTGGTTCTCTCCGGCAGTATCAGTACATTTGTGGTACTGATTTTTATTATGTGCTGTCAATTATCGCACTTTTCTGTCTTTCTTTCTTTCTTTCCTCGTTTTTTTCTGCTAAGTAGAAAATATTTGATTTTATCAAAGCACCATGTAGGTGATAAATATCACATTTGCAAGGAGCGGCTGATATGATACATCACATTTGCTTGGCGCTACCCAGATTTGATGGTTATAGGCGCGGCAGATTAACACGTACATCGGCCACAAGAGTTTTGGCCACTGTTGGACCACTGCTGCAAAGCAGGGGAGGCAATACTGTCACAAGGGCAATCCTCTTATGTTGCAGAAGAACTACCAGAATCATCATCAAAATACATAATTGCCGCCGTAAGTACTTGGTCGGTCGGACGGTCGGTCGGTCAGTCACATTTTTGCACACTGTCATTTGCGCACTTTTTCTATTTTCGAGGGAGTGCATTAACTTTCAACCACAGCTAGGGGGTGCAACTGTGGTTGAAAGTTAGGCAATAATTGTATTGTTTCCCCTTATATGTACTCTCGCGAAAATAGAAAAAAAGTGCGCAAATGAAGGTGTGCATGAACAGTTTGATTATGGAAAGAAGCCAACAACACGATTGATAAACAGTACATGAACTGGAGTTTCGTCAAACTTCAGACGTTGTTCTCAGAGGCAATAAGTCGACCAAAGCTTCTCAGAGGCGGTAAGTCGACCAGGGCAAGATTTTAAAAGATGCACGAACAATTACGAGACATGCTGTCATAAAAGAAATGTTAGTTATTTAGTCAATTTACGGTCCATTATACCATTATCACTGCTCTACATGTCATTTAGTTTGGGTTACTCATGTCTTCATATTTAATACATCTATATAATTTTCACTGCAAATATCTAATGACTGTCGTCTGCAATGAAATGACCACAGTAGTGATAGTACCGTCTGTAATACCTGTAGCAGAACCAACACACTATAATTAAACCTGCCAATTTTGGCGGGTTGTTACTAGTAAAATGATAATTACGGACTGTTCTTGACTTACCACGTATGCTGCTTAGACCCCTCGCACTTAACGCATCACATCAATCCTATTATATCAATGGACAGTTATGTATCATTTATTCATTTCAGCACAGTACTGCATAGTACAGTAATTTTATGTTATAATGTGTACATTGTATTGTTTCGCTATAAATAAAGACCAAAATAAGTTATTAAAATATAACGGAACATGCCAACATATTTTTACATTCAGACATGTTAGTTGTTAATATATCCTTACGCTTCGTCGAGGACAGTCTATATATATATATATATATATATATATATATATATATATATATATATATATATATATATATATATATATATATATATATATATATCAGTGCCATAGTCATCTCGCCTGTTTTTCACCGCCATTTTGTCGTTATGTGGCAGCCATCTTGGTTTACACCTAAAAATAGCTACATCAGTATAGCTGCTTACGTATAGCAGCCAATCAGAGAAGAGAAGTGTCCAGGCTAGCGCGTCAGTTGAAAATTCTTTATTCATTCTGGTCGCCGGTCGCCGAGAGAGGACAAGCTATTGAGAAATACTGAAGTCTAGTTTAATGCAAGAACATGCCTAGGACTTAAAGTCTACGAACACTGTCTGGGTGTTCGGTAGTATTAAATGTTGATCTGTATAAGGCTTTGTGTTGCTTGAATTGCTAAGTCTGCTGCTGAGAGGGTTGCAAGCAACCAATAATTGCAACCCCTGTCAAACGATCCTTTATAAATTTTCTTAGTGCAAGTGTCTTGGGTGTGAGATAGCCACACATAAGTTCACCGCCACCACATCTAGCCACTGTCACAAGTGGCGTCGTCGACAGGATTGACAGACAGCACGCAGTGAAGCAACTCTACAGTAATCAGAGTAACAACAGCCGAAACAGTAGAACACCCAGTTCAGTGCAAGGCAAGGGACGGGATCATCCAGTTTGTCAATATTTCTAGTCAACTCTACTAGCAACAAGATGGCGACACGCAGCACGCGTGCTGCTGGTAGATTGGATAACGAAGATGTGGCTGAGGTGGATGACCCTGTAGTGGGGCTGGATCGTCAACCAGAACGAGTACAGTACATCATGGTACCTACTCACAAGAAAGTGCGGTGCTTTGGGGAGCGCACGGGTCCTACGGCCGAGGAATATGTCAGAGAGATGAGAGCTGCCTGGAGAGTAGGGATGATGAGTAAAGAGGTCCAGGCAGATGTTATTCTTGACAGTGTGACCCAAAGTGTTCGCAGGGAGCTGAGGATTCAGGCTAATGACGATGACCCAGAAGCAATGCTACATTCCATTCTTAGGGTGTATGGGGAGCGACGAAGCATCCCAGAGCTAATGGCCATTTTTTACTCTACCCGGCAAGGTGCAAGGGAGTCTCTTTGGGAATTCTCCCATCGCATCCATGAGGTGTTCGAAAGTGTGGTAAGGGCACAAAAGCAGAATAACGTCACTCCCTTAGAGCCATCCTTTCTTCGTGACCAGTTTGCTGCTTGTCTGAGAGATGATCTACTAAGAAAGCTTGCAAAAGAAATGATCATCAAAGAGCCTACAGCATCGTTCACGTCGGTGAGAGACTATGCCCTACGGTTTTTAGAGACTGAACCCACTTCTGGGGCTGGTGTTGCCAGTTTTGAAGTGGCAAGAACAGAGACTGTGTCAGATACACATTCATTAAACGCAGAAGTAGAGCGGCTGAGAGCACAGGGGCTCAATTAGAGGCTAAAATTGATGCGATGACTCAGGAGCAGGGGAGACGTACAAGGACAGTTCGTTGTTTTAGATGCAGAGAACTAGGTCACGTACAGAATCGATGTCCACAGGCATTAAACTAGACCCCTCTGCGGCTGGGAGTCAGGTTACAGAAGGGGAGCAGAATGACTCAAAGATAAAGATGGTTGGTGGTCGACCAGAGTGTGAGGTACTTATTGCAGGAAAGAAAGTCAAACGCGGCCAGGAATGTAAGGGTAGCAGGAGGCGACCCAGGGCACAGAGGAAGCCTAGGAAAATAAGATGCTTCAACTGTGGAGACTTTTCAAACCACATGGCAGCCAAGTGTCCCCAGGGCCCGCTTCCTAAGCGATGTTTTCATTGTAAGTCCCCAGGCCATTTGATATCGGTTTGTCCATCAAAGAGCGCTCTCTCTAGGCGTACCAACACCTCTAGATTGCCGTCACAGTGCAAGTCAAGAGATGGCCGAGGCAACTGTCACCCTAAGGGCGCCAAGAAAAGTGGTCGACATTTAGAGGAGAAAACTTATCTAAAACACGTTGAAGGACACGTTTCCAGGCTACGAGGGGCGCACGTAAGAGCAGAGACACCGTTACAGAATTGTGCAGCAGTCCGGAAAGAGAGATGTGACAAGGTGCCGTGTTCTATTCAACTACAAGTGGGAGAATTGGTAAAGAAGAAAATGCACAACTCTGAGAGATCCAAAATTCGTGATATGTGGTCAGAAGAGGAGTACATTGTTGTTCGTGCTCCCACAATGACAGGGGGTCCATATATCATCCAACGAACAGATAGAGCGAGTCCAAGCATTAGAGTCACTGGCAACGAACTGAGACGAAGTGAAGGAAAAGATGATTCTTCAGATTTGGTAGATACGACTGAAGCGCCTGATTTTGTGCAGTTGTCGGGACGACAACAAAATCAGGTGGGGAATATGTGACAGTGCCATAGTCATCTCGCCTGTTTTTCACCGCCATTTTGTCGTTATGTGGCAGCCATCTTGGTTTACACCTAAACTTAGCTACATCAGTATAGCTGCTTACGTATAGTAGCCAATCAGAGAAGAGAAGTGTCCAGGCTAGCGCGTCAGTTGAAAATTCTTTATTCATTCTGGTCGCCGGTCGCCGAGAGAGGACAAGCTATTGAGAAATACTGAAGTCTAGTTTAATGCAAGAACATGCCTAGGACTTAAAGTCTACGAAAACTGTCTGGGTGTTCGGTAGTATTAAATGTTGATCTGTATAAGGCTTTGTGTTGCTTGAATTGCTAAGTCTGCTGCTGAGAGGGTTGCAAGCAACCAATAATTGCAACCCCTGTCAAACGATCCTTTATAAATTTTCTTAGTGCATGGGTCTTGAGTGTGAGGTAATCACATCGACATAAGTTCACCGCCACCACACCTAGCCCCTGTCACATATATATATATATATATATATATATATATATATATATATATATATATATATATATATATATATATATATATATATATATATATATATATATATATATATATATATATATATATATATATATATATAAACTATATAAATTCTACAAGACAAAGAAGTTACAGTCTTATTGATTAAAGTAAAAGTAGATAATTATTTTTGTTTTTTAAATATAGGACAGACTTCAGCTATTTCTACAATGGTCACTAAGCAAACACATTTATTTTCCATAGGTCATGCTGCGAATAGAAGATAGGTCATATCTGGCAATATATAAATGTTGTCTATAAGGAAACTGGGATGAGACCTACCTGGTCGTAGATTTTCCTTTAAGGAATTAGATAATGTGCTAGTATTGATTCTTCCCAGCTCTATACTTTGGAATAACTTAAAAATGCGAGTAATTAAGTTCATTTCAAGGTATTATTTTCTTTAATTAACACATCCCTTCTGGACATAATTAAAGCTGTTTCATTCCGACAACATTTTTACAGCAGATTCTATATCGTCGAGTGCTTAAAGGATTTTTTAATTGTCATGTCACAATCCTTTGCGTTAAAATTACAAATAAACAGGCAGAAATGTATCTGAAATGTGCAGATGTTCTTGCCTTAATTCTGTTTTAAACTGTGTGCTTTATTGTAAGGTTATCTTAATGTCTCTTTCATAATTTCAATAAAGCAATTTAATGACTGTAGATTTTTTACTGTGCAGTGTAGTTCTTGAGGGTCTCTGTGTAGACACAAGAAAGAATCTGTCTACTGATCCCTCGGGTATGACTTGCCGTAAGATCGACTAAGGTGAGGTTGTGCTGACAACCGTATCATGTAAAATAAATTGCTACATAAAATATTAGAACAAGTTCAGATGAATACTTTACTGTAGGCTTCTGTAAAACCACCGGCTGCAATAGTGGCGCGTGCTAAAGTAAGGACAAGAAGAAGGTGGTGTATCATTGAATTGACCTGACAATCTTTTGTTGAGTCCCATTTTTTGTATCCTTGAATTCATCCTGTCAACATTGTTTGTTGACTTCTAGTAAATCCGTCAAGGGTCCCGGATATCATTTCCATCCAAAACAGGGAAGTATGTTTTAAAAAACCAGTTTAAGATGAGAAAGGTACACGTGCTATACGGTACATTAGACGAACGCTGGATATAACACTGTATAATATAACACTCATTTTTAGTGTGTTTCAATGTGTGATATTACGTGCTGCTGTTATCAATAGAAAGGGAGTGTCAAATGTTTATTATCTGCTGTAAATATTACTTTTATCCAATTTCAGATTTTCAGAATCGATGTTTAAGGTTTACTATAGTGATAAAGTAATATATAGAGTTTACAGTTAAGAATATACGGTCAAGGTTTCCTTGAATTGCCTCTCGTTTCGCATTTTTTACCCTAGACATATCCGGGTCGCGTGAGAGTACGTGCTAGACCTCTGTCGGTGAAGCATTATTTTTGTAATACTTAGCTGGCAGAGTGGACAGTGACGATTCCATCCCGTGGCTAGGCGGTGGGTGCCGTTCGAAAGGTCCTGGTTCGATCCCGGTAAGCCTATCACTTCTGTTGTTTTTCTGTTGTCTGGTCTTCTACTTCTTTATTTTCCCACTGAGTGCCTGATCATACCTTTGTGTGTTGTTTATTATTTTAAAATCTTGCCCTGGTCGACTTACTGCCTCTGACAAGCCATGGTCGACGTACTGCCTCTGAGAACAACGTTTGAAGTTTGACGAAACTCCAGTTCATGTACTGTTTATCAATCGTGTTGTTGGCTTCTTTCCATAATCAAACTGTTCATGCACACCTTCATTTGCGCACTTTTTTTTCTATTTTCGCGAGAGTACATATAAGGGGAAACAATACAATTATTGTCTAAATTTCAACCACTGTTGCACCCCCTTAGCTGTGGTTGAAAGTTAATGCACTCTCTCGAAAATAGAAAAATTGCGCAAATGACGGTGTGCAAAATGTGACTGACCGACCGACTGACATCACTTCTCCTGTCTCCTCCACTGACATCACTTCTCTGTCTCTCTACTGACACCACTTCTCAAATATCATCTTCTGACACTACTTCTTCTGTATCATCAACTGACACCACTTCTCCTGTATCATCTACTGACATCACTTCTCCTGTATCGTCTACTGACATCGCTTCTCCTGTTACATCTACTGAAATCACTTCTCCTGTTACATTTACTGACATTACTTATCGTGTTACATCTACTGACATCACTTCCCCTGTATCATCTACTGACATCACTTCTCCTGTTTCATCTACTGACACCACTTCTGCCGTTTCATCTATTGACACCACTTCTGCCGTTTCATCTACTGACATCACTTCTCCTGTTTCATCTACTGACATCACTTCTCCTGTATCATCTACTGACATCACTTCTCCTGTATCATCTACTGACATAACTTCTCATGTATCATCTACTGACATCACTTCTCCTGTATCATCTACTGACATCACTTCTCCTGTATCATCTAATGACATCACGTCTACTGTATCATCTACTGTCACCATATCTACTGTATCATCTACTGACATCACTTCTCCTCTATCATCTACTGACATCACTTCTCCTGTATCATCTACTAACATATCTTAGCGTCATGTGTCATGTATAGTGTTTCCAGAAATTAGTGTTCACTCTTAGATCTGTATGGTTTAGACTTCTGGTATTTCATATTCTCATTTTGATTACCTCTTATTTTCCTAGCACAATTTATGTATCAAGAACTGTTTTTAAAATAGTAATAATAACAAAAACAAAAATTGCTACCACTACAAACTAAACAAAAACTGCTGTGTAGGCTACACTCAGTTCGTTCGGACTCTGAATTGGAAAACAAGCAAAGAAGTAGGAAATGCTGACAACGTAAACCGGCTCATTCTGTAGAGGCTTTTACAGTCTGCATTATTAGCACGTTACAGTACATCATTCCCAACATCTACAATGAAGAATTCTACAAGTGAGTCACCAGATTCCCCTGATCCAAGACAACCAGTTGACGGAATAGACAACAAGGGCTTCCAACCTGACCCAATTAAATGTAAGTCGCTGCGTTATTAATATTGTTACACGCATTATTTTTATCATCATTGTAATATGCACTTATTTCTGACTGCATGCTATGTAATATTTGAACATGCGACCTAATTTAACTGACGTCTAAGTTGAACGGAGCGAGTCTCGCCATAGGAAGTAAAATTTAATATTTAAAAAAAAAAACAATTATTGTATTTCCAGTGGATCTCTGGGGAGAGAAAGAAAGAATCTTGCTCCTATAATAACAGAAGATGGCAGATGTGAAACATAAATCAAGAAGAGAATAGGAATGGCTACAGCTACATTCAACAACATGAGATAAACACTGACATCTAAACAGTTAACTCGCAAATTAAAAATTGAGAATCATCGAGTGATGTATATATGTTCTTCATTATTGTATGGTATAGAAACATGGACAATGAACAGAAGCAAGTAGAAGAAAGAATGACTACTCTCTTAGGCATGTCGTATTTCCTCATTTGATTTCTTTCGTCGTCATCATCATGACTTTTCTTTGCGCTCCTTACAGAGCATGGATCCACCATTACATCCTGGTCCTCTTGATGGAAGCCTGCACCAAGCAGTCACATGCTCTTGCAGATGTGGTTTATGTGTCAATTGACTTGACATGATGATGAAGCCAGACTCACGGACGACCTTATATTAATGGTCTTGTACGGAATGTTTCAGGATACAGTCGTTCTCTTCTGTCTTTGTCTCATGAGTTATCCCCGGGAACTAGATCGGGCGTTTCATTTTTTTGCTGTCCATTTATTCTTAGGACTGGGAGACTAGCTTTACCTTGTGCAGTTAATTGTTTTTATTAATGTCATACATCGTCCTTGGACTGTTACTGAGTACATAGTTACTAGTTCTTCATCATATTGTTACCTTTATGTTGACCTCTCGTGCAATCGTGGTCTACTTTCTCGTTATTACCACTGTTTCCTTTTTTAAAATTAAATTCATGTTAAGTTCATCATCACTTCCCTGTTCGCTCCTTACACAGCATCACACCTTGACTGTAGCTGGTCTCTTGTAGGAAGCCTGCCACAAACCATTCATATCCTCTTGCAGTAGTTTATGTAGCAATTTGGTTTATACGCTGAGATAGCCAACCTCGCAGACATGTAATAGTAGGCTATGTCACAGACATGTAATAGTAGGCTATGTCACAGACATGTAATAGTAGGCTATGTCACAGACATGTAATAGTAGGCTATGTCACAGACATGTAATAGTAGGCTATGTCACAGACATGTAATAGTTCATTTTGACGGTATGCTCCAGGGAGTAGTAGATCTATTCTGTCTGTGACCAGTCAGAGACCTACGTGGATTAATTCCTGTTATACCTTTTTGAAGAAAAAAAAGTTTATTATAGGAAATAATGTGCCAATTAATTGTCCACTTATTCTAAATAGATGGCAGTAATGAAAAAACGAAGGCATATGTCATACCCACAGAGCAGTCGAAAGATAAAAGAGAAAAGGAAAAGAACAACGAGAAAAGCACAGACGTAGATGATAATGGTGATATCTACTGTGGAATTGGTTCGTGCAGACCTCCCTTCTTACAGGTAAAGTTAATTTTTTTCTTCTCGTAAATCGACCTAGTAATGATGCTGTTGTATTTCAATGAACCCCATCAAAGAGAGGAAATTGTTTTGCTGTATTTCTAAATTACATACATGTGTCTTTAGATCATAGAAACTATACACTTTTCTTTCCCTGCGTTAATTCTATACATTTCATCTTCTTGATTTTGTAACCAATGAGTGTTGTAAGCTGGGAATGTATTTAGTTTTAAAGAAACTCGCACATACATATAGATTTCTCATGATGCACTGTAGCATCGAGCCTTCGCCTACGAAATAATTACGTCTTTGGAATAATGAGAAAAATTATTATCCCTTTTTTAATCCCTTGTTTTATGTACATACATTTCGAAATACGAGTGATTAGGCCTTACGAACACCTAAACCCTATTCTGTGGGTGTATATATATGTGTGTGTGTGTGTGTATATATATATATATATATATACATTTATATATATATATATATATATATATATATATATATATATATATATATATATATATATACTTACTTACTTACTTAGTCGTTCCCCTTCTACCGTGAGGTGTAGAGGTTTGGAAGAGAGAGCGCCAGACTATCCTATCGGCTGTCTTCCTCCTGGCCTGGTTCCATTCTAGTCCTCGGTCCTTCAAAGATTGTCTAATGTTATCCTCCCAGCGGACTCTGGGTCGTCCTGGGGGTCTGGATCCCTGGCTTTTTGTTTCCAATGCTTGTCGTGGTAGCCGATCTTCTCCCATTCTGCAGACATGGCCAAACCATCTTAGTTGGGACTGCTCTACTTGGGTCTGCAGGGGGTGGGATTTTAGGCCTTGACGTATCGTCTGGTTGCGGACCATGTCTCTTCTTGTTACTTCAACCACCTTCCTCAGATACCTCATTTCTGAAGTTTGGATCTGGCTTTTATGGGTTGAAATCATTGCCCATAACTCGCATCCATATGTCAAGACTGGGACATAGGTGGAGCGGTATACAGCCATCTTCGTTTTCTTACCAACCTCTCTCTTGCTGAGGAATCCTCGATTTATGGCCTGAAAAAGTCTCCCAGCTACTGCTTTTCTAGTGGCCAACTCTTCTTTGATGCCTCCCTTTCGGTCTATAATAGATCCGAGATATTTAAAGTGTTCGACCTGCTCCAGTACCTGTTCTCCCAGCTTAATCTGATGTCTCCTTTCTTCTCGTGATATCACCATGGATTTTGTTTTAGAGCTGCTTATGACCATCCCTCTCTTCTCCAACTCTTCCTTCCAGATTTGTAGGTTGGATTGGAGATGTGCCTCTGATTTAGCAATCAGGGCAACATCATCAGCAAATGCCAGCTCTGAAATACATACCTGTCTCATCTTCCAGAACCCCACTGAATACTTTCTTGTTCTCTCCTTACATGACTTGATAACATCGTCCATGAGGAGTATAAAAAGGTAAGGTGACAGGATATCACCTTGTCTTACACCAGTGGTGGTGCTGAACTCTTCTGACTTATGGTTTGCTGTCCTCACATAATTTCTGCAAGACTTGTAGAAGCTCTGTAAAGCATAAATCAGAGATGTTGGAATGTTCTTCCTTGCCGAACAGTCCCAAAGTTAGCTCCAGGGGACCCTGTCAAATGTCTTTTCCAGATCTATGAAACAAAGATGGATCTCACTTATACTCAAGAGCCTTTTCACTCAGCTGTCTGAGTGTGAAGATTAGGTCTTGAGTACTTCGGTTTGCTCGGAATCCGCACTGGACCTCATCCAATTGGGGCTCAGCTAGGCATCGGAGTCTCTGCTCTAGGATTCTAGAGTAGATTTTACCAGGGACACCGAGAAGGGATATACCTCTATGGTTTCCACATTGTCGATTGTCACTCTTTTTGAAAATTGGTGTTATGATGGCAATCTCCCAGTCCTTTGGTACGGTCTTGTTGCACCACGCTGCCTGTAGGACCCTTAAGAGTAATAGGTCGCCTGATGCTCCCATGTACTTAATCATTTCTGGTGTTATACCATCATGCCCTGCTGCTTTGCCCATCTCGATTTTCTCCAGTGCTGCCTTCAGTTCTTCCATCTTTATGTCATCTTCATCACCATTTGTTTCCTCTTCTGTGCTAGTGGTTATCATTTCTGATGCTTGACCTTGCTCACCATCAAGGAGTTCTGAGAAATATTCGTTCCATCTTTCCATTACTTCCTTCGGTGCAGTAAGCAATTTGCCTTGCTTGTCCTTTATAAATTTTAGAGGGCATTGTTTTTCCTTCCTCGTGTTCTTTAGGGTCTTATAGAACAATTTATGGTTTTCTTGCGCATCTTTTTCTAGCTTTTCTCCAAATTCTTCCCAGGACTTCTGTTTTGCTGCTAGCACCTTGTTCTTTGCTTCTGTTCTGAGTGTCACATATTCTCTATATTTCTCTATTTGTCCTGCTGTGTTTTTAGCTCCTATGTATTGTTTCCATGCCATTTTCTTCTCTCTTATTTTCTCTTTGACTTCCTCTGTCCACCAATGTGTCCTCTTTCTCTTGTTCCCAAGTCGGACTTCACCACATGCTTCTGCAGCAGCTGTCTTTATGATGTCCTTGAATTTAAGCCACAGGGTTTCCAAGTCGTCAGGTTGTTCTTCTGTGTTTCTCGCCGCTGTAGCAATAAGCCCCTGATATCTGGTCTTAATTTCTGGCTCTCTCAGCTGGCAGGTCTTAATGCTCATTTCTTCCGTTCGTTTACTTGGTTTCTTGCGTGATGCTGGGCAGTTCCTAGGCTGAGCAACTCTTTCAGTTGTTCTTTTGATTGTAAGCAGGTAGTGATCACTTCCAATCTCTGGCCCCCTCCAGACTCTAGCATCCCGGACATATTTGAATGAGCTCCTCCTAACAATGGCATAGTCGATCACTGACTTCTCATTCTTTGTTGGTTCACACCTAGTGTATGCATGTATGCGCTTATGGGGAACTTTGTGTTGGTAATGATCAGATTCTGCTCACTGCAGAATCTAAGGAGTCGCTTTCCATTGTCATTCGCTAATCTTCTCCATATCTTCCGATAACTCCACCCCATCTAGCATGGTCATTTCCAACTCTGGCATTGAAATCTCCGAGAATGATATTTTCATCTAGGCAGTCATCCACTGTCCTTTGAAGCAGCTCGAAGAATTCCTCCTTGACCTCTGCTCTCTCATCCTCATTTGGCCCATACACTATGATCAGGTTGACTATGGTTTCTCCTTCTTTTAGTTTTACAACCATAATGCGCTCCGAGACAAAGTTCCATCCCTTGATACTATCTTTCTGGTTGTTGGCCACAATACAACCCACGCTCCCTTTAGCTCTTTCAGATGTGGGTACACCACTGTAGAGCAGCGTATTGCCATCGAGATCCATGACTCCTTGTCCCTTTTTCTTTGTTTCCGTAACAGCCAGGATTTCTAGTTTTGCTTTCCTCATCTCTTCCACCAGCTCCTCTTCTTTCCCATTTATACTTCTTGTGTTCCAAGTTCCATAAGTCGTAGTCCGTTCCAGTTCCTCGCCTTTAGAATCAGTCCTGTTTTCTCTCTTGTATTTCGCGTAATCATGTTTTAAAGCAAACAGGTGATTGGCCTGTTGTGCCTTTGCATGGTGGAGGGGCTGCCTCCTTACGGCCTCCATGCAGGCCGCCCTCCTCCTTTTTCAGCCGGGGTTGCTCAGAAAGTAATGCCCCACAATTTTTTTTCTCATCCCAGAATAAAGATAGCAAAGCGAACATTTATACGTAGCAACACTGATGTTTCCCGCGTACATGTGCATAATTACACTGTCGTCCGACAGATAGCGCCGCTGTAGTAGTCTGTGAAAATGGCGTATGTGTACGACACACATTACAAACAACGAGCTGTAATTGAATTCTTGGTGGCGGAGAAAGAAAGCGTGGGTAACATTCACAAGCGTTTGTGTGCTGTGTATAGAAGTTGTGCAGTCGATAGGAGCACTGTTGGACGCTGGGGTTAGAGAGTTAAGGCTTCAGGAAGTGGAGAGACGGAGCTGCATGATCGGCCGTGGTCTGGGCGTCCTGCCACAGCCACCAGCCCAGACATGTTGCAACGCGCCGATGCCATTATTCCCGAGGATCAACGCATCACAAGTTGACAATTGGCCCTACAGCTTTCAGTCAGCAATGGAAGTGCAATGGCAATTATCGACGCTTTCGGATATTCGAAGGTATGCACAAGATGGGTTCCTCGAAGTCTCACAACCGACCACAGACGTCAAAGGAAAACCATTTGTTCTGAATTGTTGGAGCGTTTTGATGCTGAGGGGGAGGCCTCTTTGTCACGGATCGTCACAGGTGACGAAACCTGATCGCACCATTTTGAGCCTGAGACGAACAGGCAGTCAATAGAGTGACATCATCCGCAATCACCACGAAAAAAGAGATTCAAGACAACGCCCTCCGCCAGAAAGGTCATGATCACCGTCTTTTGGGACATTGATTGAGTGATTCTTGTGAATGTGATGCCCAGAGGTGAGACAATCAATTCTGACGCGTACATCAAAACCCTCAACAAACTCAAACCGCGCTACCAGCGAGTGCGGCCTAACAGGAATGCAGTAGACATTTTGATCCAGCACGACAATGACCGCCCTCACACAAGTCTGAAAACTCAGGAGGCAATCGCCAAATTTGGTTGGACTGTGCTCCCCCATCCCCCCTATAGTCCTGATCTGGAGGCCTCCAATTGTCATCTTTTGAAGGATGCACTGCGCGGGACAAGGTTTGAAGATGACGAGAGTGCGATTCGTGTGTTGAGGACATGGCTACTTGAACAGGAAACGAGCTGGTACATGGAAGGCATGCATGCCCTTGTTTCGCGCTGGTAGAAGGCCGTAAAAGTGGACGGAGATTATGTAGAAAAATAGCATGTGTAAAGGATACATACAGTTATACTGTGCGTGGATTTCATACATTGTGAATATATAGTTTTCGAGAAAAAAATAAAATGTGGGGCATTACTTTCTGAGCAACTCTCGCGTACATATATATATTTGGCCTCTGGCAAAGTACCAGGCAGTGTTGGGATTCCTCCTGATTTAATCAAATGCTGTAAGAGCACGCTATTACATCCCCTGCATAGGATGCTGTGCCAGTGCTGGGAAGAGACAACTATTCCTCAAGACATGCGAGATGCCAAGATTGTAACACTGTATAAAAATAAAGGAGACAGAAGTGATTGTAATAACTACAGAGGCATCTCTCTTCTTAGTATTGTTGGTAAGGTTTTTGCCAAAGTCATCTTAATGCGACTACACAAGTTAGCTGAGCGCATATATCCAGAGGCACAGTGTGGATTCCGAGCTGGTAGATCAACAACAGACATGATCTTCTCTCTCCGCCAGCTTCAGGAAAAATCAAGAGAGCAGAAAAGACCATTATATATCGCCTTTATAGACCTCACAAAAGCATTCGACCTGGTTAGTAGGGATGGACTCTTTAAAATCCTCCTGAAAATAGGCTGCCCTTCTAAAATGCTGGAAATGATAAAGTCATTCCATGACGACATGAAGGGAACAGTCCAATATGCTGGAAGCACGTCACAGCCCTTTGATATACGAAGTGGCGTTAAACAAGGCTGTGTTCTGGCTCCGACCCTCTTCGGAATCTTTTTTGCCTTACTCTTGAAACATGCATTCAGAGATGCAACTGAAGGAATATGCCTTCACACTAGGTCAGATGGCCGTCTGTTTAATCTTTCAAGGCTGAAGGCAAAAACAAAAATCAGAAGGGTCACTATAAGAGACTTGTTGTTCGCTGATGATGCTGCAGTCGTCACTCAAAGCCAACAGGAGCTTCAGAGCTTGATGAATCGCTTCACTAAAGCATGCAAGGACTTTGGCCTCACAATAAGTCTAAAGAAAACGAATGTGCTGAGTCAGGATGTGGGTGCTGCACCAGTTATCACTATCGATAACTATGAATTGGCAGTGGTGCACCACTTCACATACCTAGGGTCTACCATCAATGACAAACTCTCACTGGATACAGAAATCGACAGCCGCATTGGTAAAGCTGCAGTTACCTTTGCCCGCCTCACATCGCGTGTTTGGGGAAACTCTAAACTCACAATGAAGACCAAAGCTGCGGTATATAATGCCTGCGTCACCAGCACACTCCTATATGGCAGCGAGACGTGGACGACCTATGCTAAGCAAGAAAGAAGGCTCAATACCTTCCATTTGCGGTGTCTACGCCGCATTCTCGGCATCTCGTGGAAAGATAAAATGACAAATGTCGAGGTGTTGTCACGTGCTGGCCTTCAAAGTATGTATACGCTGCTTAGACAGCGCAGACTTTGCTGGCTTGGCCATGTTCGCCGCATGGAAGATGGTCGCATCCCAAAAGATATCTTCTACGGACAATTAGCAGATGGCAAGAGAACAGTTGGGCGACCACAGCTGAGGTTCAAAGATGTGTGCAAGAGAGATATGAGGGCACTGGACATGGATCCAGCAACATGGGAGGATGAAGCTGCCGATCGCACTAAGTGGCGATGCTATTTACGGCACAACCTCAGATTGGGCGAAGAGAGGCTCACACAAGAAGCAGAGGTGAGGAGAAAACGTCGAAAGGAGCACCAGGAAAATAAGCAGCTGAGGGCTGTCACCTCAGGGGCGCATTCCCATAGTCAGTTATGACTGAAGGGGCTATTATTATTATTATTATTATATATATATATATATATATATATATATATATATATATATTATATATATATATATATATATATATATATATATATATATATATATATATATATATATATATATATATATACACATAAAAGATAAATTAGATCTTTTGTCATTAGGAAATGATTTCTAATTTTTAAAAAAAAATATTTTTTAGTTTGTTGAATAAAGCCAAAAACATACAGCTTCAATCCATGTCCCAATCTGCCAACTGGGCCAGGTAGAATTTTCTTTTTTCCTCCATTTTTTCAAATATTATTTTAACTGTTGCTGTTAATAATTACCTTAATTTGTTAACTTTTTTCCATTGTCGCTGTTGAACACCGAAAGGCGTCTGCTGCATAAGGCAGCTATCTTATTATACCTTCGTTCCCAGACATGCATGTGAATATCTGAGCTCCAATCTGGAAAACAACCAACCCATTTCAATTGTCTACATAGTTTTCAACGAGATATCAAACTGATTACTAATTTTAAACTTCGTCTATTTCCTTGTTTGAATTTCCAGTGCTGCAAGAACATGGCGGCTTTCTCTGCGGTCTTTAGTTTGTCTGGCCTTGTGACGTCAGCTTTGAATGCATACATCACTTCTCAAGTAGGTGTTTTCTACTATTGTAAATTCTAATTTTTTATTTTCTTTCACTGCACATATTTGTAAGATTATATTTGTAACTTCCTATCATAAAGTCAGATTCAGCCATGATGGACAAAGCGTTGACTCAACTAAGTACAAAAGTCTGTGTACTGATTCAAACTCAAGATGGACGTTTATTTGATGACCCCTCTGCCACTTACATTTCAGAAATTTCTCAACAAGTGACGAAACTGTGTCATTTGAATGAGCAGGACCCACAATTTCGCTGCCCATTTCATGTAACAACTTTTTTTTTAGCGCGTTCGGAATTGAAAATTACAAAAGCGCAATTAATTTTACTTTGTTGAATCAGTCCATCACAAGAAGAATCTAAAGTACTACGGGGCCGAGTTTGATACATGTTCATACTTAAGACAAACATGTGTCGATTAGTTTATGTCTGATCTAAATCATGTTAGAATTAATATCATTTTCATTGCGTAATGGGGCGTCATCTTCTAGGCAGTATTAGTTCAAAGTCCATTCGCTAATCTAGATTTTTGTCTAATTTTAAATAAAGTTTTACGAATGCTAATTTAAGAAGGCAAATGATTTCTTGCAACATGGAGAGTACATCGTCTGCTTACCATTGTTCTCACTCTGAACGTTCACTGTGTGCATACAACCAATCAAGTTGTATTTACACTCGCGGTTTAAATAAAGAACATCGTTTACAGCACATAAAGTTGGAACCAGTACTGCCAACCCCATATCGTGTGTTGAATGTTGCCTGGGTTTGAATATGATTAATGGAGTCACATGTTAAGAATGTCATGAATGAAATTGTTACAACAGTTATTTAATAGAAAGCACCTGTATTGTTTTATTCAAGCTAACATGTTTTTTCTTGTTTTTAATTCCTTCTGGGTTTTTTTAACATGAAACTCAACACAAGCAACCCAGGAAATACTAAAATACCAGCTTTAAGTTGCTCATGAATTAGAATTTTAGCTTGCACTTTTTATGGAAAATAGTCTCCTGAAGTTGAAGGGCCCATCGTTGGACACAATGAGTGATGGACAGATTAGTCAAGTTTATTATTAAGTTAAATATTCCGAAAGCATGAAACAAATCGCCGGCACGATTCCTTGAGAGCAGTACATTCATTGCCTTTTGATGGTGACGTGACCACTGGCCATAAGTCATGATACGTTGGTGACTACAAAGATCCAATGAAGTGGAAAGGTAATAGAAAGGAATTAAATGACTTTCCATGAGAATAAGTACCCTCATCAAGACATGCAGTAGATCGCGGACAACATAGTTATTTCCCCGTCATGGTTAAGCGGGTTATCTATTCGTAGATGCCGATTAATTGAAATTGTTATGAGTTATTTATTTTTGAAAAAATTTACAAATATGCATGTCTGCTTCTAGTCTTTGGTAAAAACTGGGAGTGCTATGAAAAAACGAAAACAGTTATAATAAAGCTAAACACAATTATCCACAGATCACCACTTTAGAGAAACATTTTAACTTTAGCAGTTCTGTGAGTGGGGTCCTGTTGTCCTGTAATGATCTTGGTTACCTAGCGACAACCCTATTCATGAGTTACTACACCAGACGGGTTCACATCCCCAGAGCTATGGCCTTATCGACGGTAGTGTATGGTGTGTCTGGAGTGTTGTGTGCAGTTTCTTTCTTTGGTACCAGAGATCAGCTTTCAAGTCCACCCAAGGAGAATGATGGTGGTGAGACATTTATCTTTCTTCTTTTTACTGGTGCTTTTCTTTTCTTTTCTTTCTATTATTGTTTTTCTTTATTTATTTATTTTATTAATTACTGTTCCTCCTTATTTTTTAATTATTGTTGTTTTACTTTATTTACCCTTACTGTTGTTTTTCTTTATTATTACTTCTTATTTCTCTGTGTTTCCCCTTACTGTTGTTTCCCATTATTACTTATTTTCCTTTATTCCCCCTTACTATTGTTTCCCTTTATTATTTCTTCTTATTTCTCTTTGTGTCCCATGTTGTTTCCCTTTATTATTACTTCTTATTTCACTTTGTTTCCCCTTATTGTTGCTTCCCTTTATTACTTATTTATCTTTATTTCCCCTTACTATTGTGTCCCTTTACAATTTCTTCTTATTACTCTGTGTTTTCCCATACTGTTATTTCCCTTTATTGCTTATTTCTCCTTATTTCCCCTCACTGTTGTTTCTCTTTATTACTTCTTCTCATTTTCCGGCCATAAATAGAGGTTTCTTCAGCAAAAGAGAAATTGGCAAGGTGATTAAAATGGCTCTGTACCGCTCTACCTATGTTTTAGTCTCATGGATGCGAATCATGGGCAATGACTACAACTCATAAACGTCAAGTGCAAACCTCGGACATGAGGTATCTGAGGAAGGTCGTTCAAGTAATTAGAAGAGATATGGTCCACAATCAAAGGATTCGCCATGGCCTCAAAACCCAGTCTCTGCAGACCCGAGTGGAAGCAGAATGGGAGAAGATCGGCTACCACGACAAATATGGGAAAGAGCCAGGGATCCAGACCTCTAGGACGACTCAGAGCCCGCTGGGAGGACAACATTAGACAATCTCTGAAGGACCGAGGACTAGATTGAAATCATAAGGCAGGAAGACAGCCGATGTGGTGTTCTCACTGGTAAAACTTTACACCCAAGGGTAGCAGACGAACGACTAAGTACGTAGGTAAGCTATTGTTCCTCTATAATTATTCTTCTCGCTCTTGGCACTCCTCATTTCTTCTATTCTTATTTGACGTCATTTTTTTCATTCTTCTCCTGTCCTCTTCCTTTCTTCTCCTTTTTGCTGTTGCTCATCAGTTCTTCTGTTTGTCTTTGTACCGTATCTTTCTACAGAGGGCACGGGACCTTTTTATCCTGTGACAGACACCCAGGGCCGGAATATTCATTAAGAACTCTAAGCACGTGGTTAAGCTACCAGCCAAAAGGGGGCACCAGCATTAAATTCAGATAAATTGTCGGTGATAAAAATGGAGGGAATACAACAAAGACTGACCTTGTTCAATGCAATCTACCTACAATGTTTTACTTTTCATCACATTTTTAAAGAAATTTTCAAATGTCCCTCAGTACCACAGGTCTTCTTCACCCAGACGTGTCAAAACCTGACAACGTCGGCCAACTCCAGTTGTGATGACGCTTCTGATAAATCAAAATCGCCCTTTGGGATATCTGACTATTGGAGAAAAGTTGCTGTTGTTATTCTTGGTGTTGGTATGTTTCTGCAAGGCGTGGCAAAATCACCAAGACAACCGTTTGTTATCACTTATATAGATGACAATGTTCCCAAGACAAAGACTACTTTATACTTAGGTGAGTACACAGGTCAGTTTTTGTGAGAACGTATAAGACATCAACTTTATCTTTAGGCGAGTACACAGGTCAGTTTGTGTGAGAACGTACAAGACAAAAGCTTTATATTTAGGTAAGTACACAGGTCAGTTTGTGTGAGAACGTACAAGACAAAAGCTTTATATTTAGGTAAGTACACAGGTCAGTTTGTGTGAGAACGTACAAGACAGAAGCTTTATATTTAGGTAAGTACACAGGTCAGTTTGTGTGAGAACGTACAAGACAAAAGCTTTATATTTAGGTAAGTACACAGGTCAGTTTGTGTGAGAACGTTTAAGACAAAAGCTTTATATTTAGGTAAGTACACAGGTCAGTTTGTGTGAGAACGTACAAGACAAAAGCTTTATATTTAGGTAAGTACACAGGTCAGTTTGTGTGAGAACGTACAAGACAAAAGCTTTATATTTAGGTAAGTACACAGGTCAGTTTGTGTGAGAACGTACAAGACAAAAGCTTTATATTTAGGTAAGTACACAGGTCAGTTTGTGTGAGAACGTACAAGACAAACGCTTTATATTTAGGTAAGTACACTGGTCAGTTTGTGTGAGAACGTTTAAGACAAAAACTTTATATTTAGGTAAATACACAGGTCAGTTTGTGTGAGAGCGTATAAGACAAAAACTTGGTGAGCAAACTGGTTAGTTTGTATGCGAGCGCCCGAGACAATAACGCATGAATTTGTGAATTCTCCCTAGTCTTTCTGAAATGTATTATTTATATTCTCATCTTTGCTAAATTGTCCAACCTTGAAGAACTCATCGTCTAACCAGCTCGTAAAATTCCCATACTTAAAATACTGATCAGTTCATTGCCCAGTTCATCTGAACAATTTCTTCATAAAAAATATGATTATTGATATGTAAGAATTTGCGTTTTAAGATATTAACCACGATGGAAAATATGAACAAATAATAACAACTAACATCCATATATGCACATCTCTTGTCAGCCGATGAAACCACTAACTTTGTCTGTTTTGGTAACTTAGGTATAATCGTCGGGCTGTCATTCTTTGGACCAGCGTTGGCTTTTGCACTAGGAGCAGTATTCAGCAACATGTATATCACGTTGGAAGGTACGTTAAACATGCATAATAGACCTGCTTTCAGAACTATACTTGTATTCTTGAACTCAAATGATCATTAGATCCAGTATCTTTGTACTTCTGTCATGGCCAGCTGAATTATTCGTCTTACGGACTGTTTTATTATTTTGTTTATTCAGTTGTCATTTAATTGACATATTTTTTTTTCCTTAAAACAGATTTATGAAATTAATGCATGTGAAGGGGCAAGATAGAAGATGGCGAAGATTTTGTTAATGCAGTATGATAAAAATGAGCTAAGTCATACACTTACTTTGTCCACTCTGATTCTTAGTAATTCTTGAGGTTTAGAGGCTTTTGTACTTCTTGATGTCCTTCTGTTTGTTTTCTCATATTTTTAACATTTTGCTGGATGTAATATAGTAGTGACTGCGATAATATCTTCGAGAGTGTCACACATTATGGCCTGCAGGAAGATCTTGCAGCCGTGCAATAGTCGTGTCTCTTTCAGCATCACTCAGTTGTCGTTACAGTCGCCTATTGTTTTAGCAATTTGACTGCTGGTAAAGACAGTTTGCCCAGCACTAGTTCAATGTCACGGGTTGCCTCCCCTTAGCTTTGCAGTAGTGGTCCAGCAGTGGCCAAAACTCAAGAATAAATAATGTGGGTCTTCAAAGGTGTCTTCCTTCGCACAAGATTACTCTTTGCTGAGTTGTAGATGAAAGGATAATGGTGCTTCTAATTAAGGGAGTGTTCACAGGATATTCAGAAAGCGAGAACAATGCTGCATGAGGCTGAGCAAATGTTAACTCTAGTATCTGCCGTCAACTTTTGTGAAGGATAGGGTTATCTTATAATTCGTTAGCTCGTTCATGCCCCCAGCTGATTTAATTCAGCGACATTCCTCTTATTATTATTGTACAGCTCTGTTTAAGTGTATTTATGAAATTGTCTGAGACATTCGGATGTTGATCATTCAAAATAATTAAATCAACTTTAGATTTGTCTTTATACAAGTAACAAATTTAATAATCAATTACGTTTTAACAGTTATAAAAATGAATAATTGGTTTTTTTAAAGTATTCATCACAGTGTGATGTTATGGTTTTCGAAAAAAATGGACAGTTCATTTGGCAGCTTTTAAGTTTTATTTATCTGCCAATAGTTTGATGGTTTCTGCTCCCGCTGATATTTGGTTCTTTGCAGATAGATGACTAGATCACACTCGTCACTGGTCAAGTTTGAAAGTTGTAGCACGTTCTAAGAAGTGTCATGGTGTAACTACCAAGGTGGTCCCGCGTCTCTAACACCCGTCTGATGATGGTGTCTAGCGGCGACTTCAGGCCACTTATACCCTCACTTGTTCCAGAGATAGAACCCACAGTTGGTACCACCAAGTAGCTTTACAAAAGAGGAGAACAAATACCCTCTTGAGTATTGAGTTTTCCGACACATACTTATGTGTCCCCCTCTTCCCATACCACAATACCATCTTCCTCAGAACGCTTACCATCGCCGAGAATTAATATTAATCCTATTGAGCGGAAAAACATTCATTACATTTAGGTTGAATAGATTTATATTTCCCTTTACATTGGTTGAAAAGGTTAATAATATAAATTGAATATGTTTCCCTTTACATCTACCATGTTTGAAAATGTTAACGATATAGATTATGTACATAATTTCTTTCATCATTCACTCCCTGCTCCATATGGAACTTGGGATTGCTTTTGGTTCTTTGTAACAAACTCAAAGCAGTCACCTGCCCTGGCAGTGGTGGTTCATGAAATCATCATTCTATATGCTGAGGTTGCCAGCCTCAAATGACGGACATCCACTAGCAATTTTCACATATTAATATTCACATGGCAATACATACATATTATTTCAGATGTTAATAATGCAAAATATAGAATTTAAACTGTACAACTTACGCCAATCTTCAGGCTCACAGACAGCTTGCTCAGAGAAATAGTTTAAGGTAGCTCGATGATGCCTCTTACACTTGGTCTGGGGTGTTGTTATTTTAGCAATAAGTTCCAACTTTGACTGTGCGTTACAGTTTCCTCAGATTCCGGTTTCCGGTGTTAACATAGTAGAGTTTTCCTGGGCGCTAACTCCTCAAGAGACTCAAACAAAGTCCGGTCTGGTAAATGAAGTCTGCTGCTATTCTTAACTCTACCAACGTCTGGTTGTCCTCTTGGCGCGAGGTGAATTTTAACAGTGCTTTTAACCGACTAAAGTGTCAGGTTATATTCCCCCTTTCGTTCCTGTACGTATTGTTTACTATTAGATCAGGTCCCAATCAGAAATGTGGTTATTCCTACATCTCGAATGCCGGAAAATAGTTACAAACATGCGTAAACTGATGGCGTCTATTAAAAAAGTTTTCCTCATAGGACAATTCTGCATGTTATTTAACAAGTCATTTCTCCCAAATACGGGCATGAAACTTCCGAATATTCCCGTCAGTGATTACAAATAACTTCTTACTTTTATCTCAAGTAATATCTTAGTAATACTTTTATCCGGATGCTATTACCTCATTCCGTCTTCCAGGTGCATGTCTGTAATATGTCCGCAGACGGTAATTTATCTCCCGTCCTTGTGCAAACACCGACCCTCGTGTAACCATCTGGGCAGTGACTCCTCACGACAGTAATTAGGGAATCTCAATCGCCATATCAGCGCTAAATAACCTGGCTGGGCGTACGTCGTGCTAATCCGACGCACGTCAAGGTTTGGTACACGAGAATTTTACCAACATGACTGTCGGTCAATATTGCATCACCTGTCTACTCTCTCAGCAGGGATGGTCAGGTAAACAGACAAGACGAATTATTACTGAAAGGAGTGTAAGATGATTTTAAAATACCAAATATCTGCTTGACAGCAGAGAAAGAAATGTACCGACCACGGAAAATTCACGTAAGCAGTACGCACAACAGATGTAACTGAATACGCTAGGCGAGGACAAGAGATTGACCCAAAATTATGTGACATTCAGACCCACAGTTAAAAACTTCGCAAGTTATCATTTTAACAACAAACAATTTTATTTTAAATATCCGGTGTAAATTCACCCTTTTGTTCAAATTTACCTACTCTCTGTTAACCGTTGTATTCCCTTTTCCACCTCGTAATTTGCTCTCATATAACCAAATCATTTCTTTAATAGATTTAGAGGTATGTCTTTTGTTTCTCTCATCGCCACACACTGTCCTCCTAAATCAGGCAAGTGAGAACCTTGCTGCCAATCTGTTCGTCCAGTGAAGCCAACATTCTTGGAGGACATGTTCCACAGGTTGCTTGTTTTTTCCTTGTAATGAAACTAGTTCTGATCTAATGCAAATACGGATTCTAGTGATCGTTTCTGACATCAGGGAGTGATAATCTAAAAAAGTGCTAAATTACATTGCTTTTTGAAATAGTTTAAAATAATGACGCTTCAGTTCAAGAAGTCCTGTTTTTATTTTATTTGTATGGATGTATAATCTGATTGATATAGTTTAGAGAGCGATACACATAAGAAAGAATGTCACATATTTGTTGTGGTAAAACACACTTAATCTGTTCTTACCTACAGAAACTAGCCTTACCCCTCGTGATCCAAGATGGTTAGGGGCTTGGTGGCTGGGTTTTCTCGTCTTTGGTGGAGCTGGTCTCGTTGTGGGGCTCCCGCTCATCTTCTTTCCTAAGCGCATGCGCAAACAGAAGGCGGTAGACGTACTCAAGTATAAGAGGAAAGTGGACAAGAAAGGGATGCAGAAATGTTGGCACGATTTAAAAGGTAACGTCAAGAAAACATAAAAATAGACAAAAATGAAGCCACTAACTGGTTGACAGACATCGGTGCTCTACGAATGTTCTATAACTGGTTGACAGACATCGGTGCTCTACGAATGTTCTATAACTGGTTGACAGACATCAGTGCTCTACGAATGTTCTATAACTGGTTGACAGACATCGGTGCTCTACGAATGTTCTATAACTGGTTGACAGACATCGGTGCTCTACGAATGTTCTATAACTGGTTGACAGACATCGGTGCTCTACGAATGTTCTATAACTGGTTGACAGACATCGGTGCTCTACGAATGTTCTATAACTGGTTGACAGACATCGGTGCTCTACGAATGTTCTATAACTGGTTGACAGACATCGGTGCTCTACGAATGTTCTATAACTGGTTGACAGACATCGGTGCTCTACGAATGTTCTATAACTGGTTGACAGACATCGGTGCTCTACGAATGTTCTATAACTGGTTGACAGACATCGGTGCTCTACGAATGTTCCATAACTGGTTGACAGACATCGGTGCTCTACGAATGTTCTATAACTGGTTGACAGACATCGGTGCTCTACGAATGTTCTATAACTGGTTGACAGACATCGGTGCTCTACGAATGTTCTATAACTGGTTGACAGACATCGGTGCTCTACGAATGTTCTATAACTGGTTGACAGACATCGGTGCTCTACGAATGTTCTATAACTGGTTGACAGACATCGGTGCTCTACGAATGTTCTATAATTGGTTGACAGACATCGGTGCTCTACGAATGTTCTATAACTGGTTGACAGACATCGGTGCTCTACGAATGTTCTATAACTGGTTGACAGACATCGGTGCTCTACGAATGTTCTATAACTGGTTGACAGACATCGGTGCTCTACGAATGTTCTATAACTGGTTGACAGACATCGGTGCTCTACGAATGTTCTATAACTGGTTGACAGACATCGGTGCTCTACGAATGTTCTATAACTGGTTGACAGACATCGGTGCTCTACGAATGTTCTATAACTGGTTGACAGACATCGGTGCTCTACGAATGTTCTATAACTGGTTGACAGACATCGGTGCTCTACGAATGTTCTATAACTGGTTGACAGACATCGGTGCTCTACGAATGTTCTATAACTGGTTGACAGACATCGGTGCTCTACGAATGTTCTGTAACTGGTTGACAGACATCGGTGCTCTACGAATGTTCTATAACTGGTTGACAGACATCGGTGCTCTACGAATGTTCTGTAACTGGTTGACAGACATCGGTGCTCTACGAATGTTCTATAACTGGTTGACAGACATCGGTGCTCTACGAATGTTCTGTAACTGGTTGACAGACATCGGTGCTCTACGAATGTTCTATAACTGGTTGACAGACATCGGTGCTCTACGAATGTTCTGTAACTGGTTGACAGACATCGGTGCTCTACGAATGTTCTATAACTGGTTGACAGACATCGGTGCTCTACGAATGTTCTGTAACTGGTTGACAGACATCGGTGCTCTACGAATGTTCTATAACTGGTTGACAGACATCGGTGCTCTACGAATGTTCTATAACTGGTTGACAGACATCGGTGCTCTACGAATGTTCTATAACTGGTTGACAGACATCGGTGCTCTACGAATGTTCTATAACTGTTGGTGCTCTACGAATGTTCTATAACTGGTTGACAGACATCGGTGCTCTACGAATGTTCTATAACTGGTTGACAGACATCGGTGCTCTACGAATGTTCTATAACTGGTTGACAGACATCGGTGCTCTACGAATGTTCTATAACTGGTTGACAGACATCGGTGCTCTACGAATGTTCTATAACTGGTTGACAGACATCGGTGCTCTACGAATGTTCTATAACTGGTTGACAGACATCGGTGCTCTACGAATGTTCTATAACTGGTTGACAGACATCGGTGCTCTACGAATGTTCTATAACTGGTTGACAGACATCGGTGCTCTACGAATGTTCTATAACTGGTTGACAGACATCGGTGCTCTACGAATGTTCTATAACTGGTTGACAGACATCGGTGCTCTACGAATGTTCTATAACTGGTTGACAGACATCGGTGCTCTACGAATGTTCTATAACTGGTTGACAGACATCGGTGCTCTACGAATGTTCTATAACTGGTTGACAGACATCGGTGCTCTACGAATGTTCTATAACTGATTGACAGACATCGGTGCTCTACGAATGTTCTATAACTGGTTGACAGACATCGGTGCTCTACGAATGTTCTATAACTGGTTGACAGACATCGGTGCTCTACGAATGTTCTATAACTGGTTGACAGACATCGGTGCTCTACGAATGTTCTATAACTGATTGACAGACATCGGTGCTCTACGAATGTTCTATAACTGGTTGACAGACATCGGTGCTCTACGAATGTTCTATAACTGGTTGACAGACGTCGGTGCTCTACGAATGTTCTATAACTGATTGACAGACATCGGTGCTCTACGAATGTTCTATAACTGGTTGACAGACATCGGTGCTCTACGAATGTTCTATAACTGGTTGACAGACATCGGTGCTCTACGAATGTTCTATAACTGGTTGACAGACAGCGGTGCTCTACGAATGTTCTATAACTGGTTGACAGACATCGGTGCTCTACGAATGTTCTATAACTGGTTGACAGACATCGGTGCTCTACGAATGTTCTATAACTGGTTGACAGACATCGGTGCTCTACGAATGTTCTATAACTGATTGACAGACATCGGTGCTCTACGAATGTTCTATAACTGGTTGACAGACATCGGTGCTCTACGAATGTTCTATAACTGGTTGACAGACATCGGTGCTCTACGAATGTTCTATAACTGGTTGACAGACATCGGTGCTCTACGAATGTTCTATAACTGGTTGACAGACATCGGTGCTCTACGAATGTTCTATAACTGGTTGACAGACATCGGTGCTCTACGAATGTTCTATAACTGATTGACAGACATCGGTGCTCTACGAATGTTCTATAACTGGTTGACAGACATCGGTGCTCTACGAATGTTCTATAACTGATTGACAGACATCATGCTCTACGAATGTTCTATAACTGATTGACAGACATCGGTGCTCTACGAATGTTCTATAACTGGTTGACAGACATCGGTGCTCTACGAATGTTCTATAACTGGTTGACAGACATCGGTGCTCTACGAATGTTCTATAACTGATTGACAGACATCGGTGCTCTACGAATGTTCTATAACTGGTTGACAGACAGCGGTGCTCTACGAATGTTTCTATGACTGGTTGACAGACATCGGTGCTCTACGAATGTTCTATAACTGGTTGACAGACATCGGTGCTCTACGAATGTTCTATAACTGGTTGACAGACATCGGTGCTCTATGAATGTTCTATAACTGGTTGACAGACATCGGTGCTCTACGAATGTTCTATAACTGGTTGACAGACATCGGTGCTCTACGAATGTTCTATAACTGGTTGACAGACATCGGTGCTCTACGAATGTTCTATAACTGGTTGACATACATCGGTGCTCTACGAATGTTCTATAACTGGTTGACAGACATCGGTGCTCTACGAATGTTCTATAACTGGTTGACAGACATCGGTGCTCTACGAATGTTCTATAACTGGTTGACAGACATCGGTGCTCTACGAATGTTCTATAACTGGTTGACAGACATCGGTGCTCTACGAATGTTCTGTAACTGGTTGACAGACATCGGTGCTCTACGAATGTTCTATAACTGGTTGACATACATCGGTGCTCTACGAATGTTCTATTTCTAAGGAATGATATGAAAAGGTAAAGGTAAGTCCCATAGCAGATACAGCCGTATGGGAGTGAAGTGTTAGAGACCTCACAACACTAGGTCCAGTATCGAGAGGTGAGGTGACCAGTTCCTCTCCTCGCTGCCTTTTCCTTCCCTACTCAAAAGGAATGACAGTGCCCTGAAATAGAATTGTCAACAATTCAAAGCGTTTTGTTTTATTCTCCCATTGTTATCCTCTCTTCTTCTCTCTTTCTCCAGTTATTTAAAATCGAAATGTTTCGCTTAAGCTCTCTGCTTTAATTAAACTTCCTCTAAGATCTTGCGATAGTAAAGCCCCATTCTTGGACTTCTTGGCCTGGAACTGATCCGGTAAATGGCCAGCTCGTAGAACTTTATAATCAGATGGTTCTGGCAGCTTAGTTTTATTAGCCATTACAAGCTGCTCATCTAAGAGTTTAAAAATGTATTTCAGTCCATCTGATGCATTGCAAAATGGCGTAGCTAAAGCTACTGTTGAAAACAAGAAGAAGAATATTGTCAAAGGGTAATTAAAACCACACCATTAACGTTTTCTAGTATCACGAATCTTCGCATGGAAAAAGAAGAAATATGTTCAGGACTTATTAGAAACATTATTCATTATCATCATTATCATCAACGTGTTCATTTATGCTCCTTATTGATTATGGAGTCATCACTGCAGCATGTCCTACAGGAAGCCTGCATTAAAGCAGTCACGCGCTCTTCTAGTAGTTTTTCTCTGTGTCAATTTGTTTTACATGATAAAGCTGCCAGCCACGTGCACGGGAGACACTGTTTCCATGTTATTATTAACACAAGAAAGAATAAAACAGGTCAAGGACATTGTCTGTATACTTGCACAGGGCCATCATTGTCTGTATACTTGCACAGGGCCATCATTGTCTGTATACTTGCACAGGGCCATCATTGTCTGTATACTTGCACAGGGCCATCATTGTCTGTATACTTGCACAGGGCCATCATTGTCTGTATACTTGCACATGGCCAGGATTGTCTGTATACTTGCACAGGGCCATCATTGTCTGTATACTTGGACAGGGCCATCATTGTCTGTATACTTGTACAGGGCCATCATTGTCTGTATACTTGCACAGGGCCGTCTGGATGAAATTATGAAATGGGAAATGCTGACGGGTTCAAAGAATAAGGAAGCCGGGGACAACAGATTTGGATTAGTGTGCTAGGATGACTAGAAAGTATTTGAAGTTTAAAAATACTGAAAACACAAATTTGTATCATGGAACTGATTTTCAACGCCATTTAGATATAATGCAGGTTACAAGAGACATTCATGGCGTGATGTAAACAAAAAAATGTAAGTATCGTACCAGATCTCTTAAACAATAACTTTAAGTATTAAAATGAAAACATAGTGTCATTAATTCTTCAGTTAATTCTCTTTTGTCGATCGCCATTTGTTATGAATTTTCATCTTCTGTCATTTACCCAGGGCTCCTGAAAGCGACGTTACACCTTGCCTTTAACCCAGTATATGTGTGCCTGACACTAGCCGGCGGCGTCAATCTGATGGGGGGTAGTGGAATGATGTCATTTTTCACCAAATACCTGGAAACTCAATTCACAGTAACGGCTTCACAAGCGAGTCTAACATTGGGTAAGGGGAGATCAGGGTCTTTAACTCAAACGTGAAGTCAGTCTTGCTGTATGGCTCAGATACATGGCATGTCTCAAAGAGTATCGACTCCAAGCTACATACATTTGTAATTAGATGTCTCCGACGGATTCTCTGTATAAGATGGCCAGATGTAATAACAAATATAGAGCTAAGGAAAAGATGCGGGCAACAGCCAATACAAATGAAATTAAGGTAAAAAAGTGGGGATGGATAGGACATACACTCAGAAGAGAAAAATCAAGCATAGCCAGAACTATCCTTGACTTGAACCCACAGGGGAAAAGAAGAGTGGGAAGGCCAAAGAGAACTTGGAGAAGAACTGTTGAAGAGGAGGCTATGGAAATTGGAATGACCTGGGCACAGCTGACAAAGACAGCCCAGAATAGAAATCGATGGAGAGCAACTGTTTCAAAGACAGCCCAGAATAGAAATCGATGGAGAGTAACTGTTTCTGCCCTATGTTCCACAGGGAACAAAAATGAATGATGATGATGATGAAATCAGGGTCGGTGCAAACTTCCTTGTCAGTGTTTCAGATGTAAAGTACTTCATCTTTTATTGATGACAAAATGTCTGAACAACAACTATAAGAATACACATAATATTGGAAAGCAATCATCCGGTTGGAAAAGAAGATAATCAAAAGAACACAACGTGGTTTATTTGGTATATATATATATATATATATATATATATATATATATATATATATATATAATATATATATATATATATATATATATATATATATATATATATATATATATATATATATATATATATAGTGACGGTGTGACTCAGAATTTTCTGCCGATTTCGTCCAGACAAAAACACCCAAACACCCATATCTTAGCTCTGATTTAAATCCTCTCCTCTCCTTTTTATAGCTTCATTCTGTTGTAAATTTCGTGACTCCCCAGTTTAAGTCTTATTTTGTGACCGTTCCTGGAGTCATTCCACTCGTGTATGCTTTGATTCTTGCGGTCAGCGGTGGGGCTCCGCCTATTGTCTTTGAGACAGTGAAAATGTAACGCATTAATTATTCACCTATGCTCAATCTATGACGTAAAAACGCCGGCCACGTGCAAGGAGGACATATACTCTGGACTGAGCCCATGATGTAACTTCTTCGAGCAACGATAATCGTGATCGCTTGAGAATTACGTCACTTGACAGCTGCGTTTTCTAGCATATTTTCTTGTTTCCTGTTTGTTTCATCTACGTAAGTCTTAACCAAGGGACACTGGCGGCCATGTTTTTTTTACTTCACCGTTCAAATCGGAAATAAATATTTTATCTTGGTGGTTTCGGTGAAGTCAAGTCCTCTGTTACCTTCCGATCACCAAGCATTCCAAATTTACCTTTCAGTCACCAAGCATTCAAAATTTACCTTTCAATCACCAAGCATTCCAAATTTGCCTCTCAGTCACTAAGCATTCCAAATTTACCTTTCAATCTTACTTACTTACTTAGTCGTTCCCCTTCTACCGTGAGGTGTAGAGGTTTGGAAGAGAGAGCGCCAGACCATTCTATCAGCTGTCTTCTTCCTGGCCTGGTTCCATTCTAGTCCTCGGTCCTTCAAAGATTGGCTAATGTTGTCCTCCCAGCGGACTCTGGGTCGTCCTGGAGGTCTGGATCCCTGGCTCTTTGTTTCCCATGCTTGTCGTGGTAGCCGATCTTCTCCCATTCTGCAGACATGGCCAAACCATCTTAGTTGGGACTGTTCTATTTGGGTCTGCAGCGGATGGGATTTTAGGCCTTGACGGATTGTCTTAAAATCCGAAATAAAAAATCTTAAAATAGTCTTGACATATGGAAGCGAGTCGTGGGCAATGACTACAACCCACAAAAGCCAGATCCAAACCTCAGAAATGAGGTATCTGAGGAAAGTGGTTGAAGTACCTTTCAATCACCAAGCCATAATCAGGTCGGCTTAACCAACGTCAGTGGTTATCTTACTTTTCGTAGCAGATCGCGATAACCCTGCTCAGTATAACCACATAGAAGTGTTCCAGCAGCCTTGACATATTGCATTATAGAAAATAGGGATCCTAGATCTCATCTACCCTAAAGTCACAGTGTGTTGTGCATTCTTTTTTCTTGGAGCAATGTTCTGCTTATTTTGCTCTGGCACTTGCCGGATTACATCTCACCACGTAGCCATTAATCGACTAGGGAGTGCAGTCTTAATGGGGCTTTTGCCTTCCTTACGTGAAAATATCAGTTGAAGTAGCGGAGAATTTCAGGGGCAATGATAACACAGCCTACAGTGTTAGGATAGGCTCACGTATTAGAAGGTACACTCAAACTCTAACTAGATCCAGTAATTGGGCGCCCCACTTGGGAGGCTAACACTGGACTTTAGTTAAGAGATATTTGTGTATGTGTGGTGGTCATATTGTGGAGTGTCGAAACTCGTGTTGGGTATTTTCTTTATTTTAATTTAATTGTTTTCATGCTGAACTTGAGATTGTTATTCGTCTGTTGCTATAGTGATTCGCTGTAAAAGAATAGGGGGAATAATGCTGTTTTTGTTATATGCACTTATTCATTCTGTTGTTAATGTCCTTGCTTGTTCCGCCGTCAGGTGTTACTATGCATCCTAGGTAAGTAAATGTGTCTGTCTGTTCTAACTTCTGGTTCCTTAATGTTTTTGGCTCAGGATTGCCCACATTTAGTGTCATGACCTCTGTCTTCTTCAGATTGATGTTCAAGCCAACCTGCTGGCCATACTTATTCAGCCTATCGGTTTTGTCTTGAATGTGTTGATGTGAATGCGCGAGTAGTGCAATGTCATCTGCATATTCCAGGTCTTCCAGTGTAGAAAACATTGTCCGTCTAATTCCTCTTGGACTGCCCTCTGTTATCTGGCGCATCACCCAATATATGGCTGTCAAGAATAATGTTGTTGATAAGGGGCATCCCTGTCGTACTCCTGTTTTCACTTCGAAAGTTACATTACTCAATCCAACACTGCACGTAAAGTTAGAATAGAGGCTTTTTATTATGGAAACAATGCGGCTGGGAATTCCATAAGCCCTCAGAATTTTCCATAGGCTATCCCTGTGTATGCTGTCGAAAGCCTTTTCAAAATCAACAAAGTTAATGTACAGCTGTCTCTGCCATTCTGAGCACTGCTCTATAATGTTCCTCAGGGTAAATATATGATCTGCACATCTTCTGTTCTTTCTAAAGCCCGCTTGTTCATTCCTCAGTTTATGGTCAACTGCTTTTGAAATTCTCTGGATGATTATCCTGCCTAGTATTTTGCTAGGAACTGAGAGGACAGTAATTCCTCTCCAGTTATGAATATCATTGTTTTCATAAAATGTTCTATGTCCTCTGTTGGACTGGAAATTGTATCCTCCTCTATGGGATTGGAAATTGTTTCCTCCTGTATTTGATTGGATATTGGATCCTCCTCTTTCCCAATCTCTATTAGGTCTAGAAAAGCACTGTTGAGATTCATAATCATCATCATATGAATAGAAATTTCTTTGAGGTTGTTGTGACCTATTACCAAAATTTTATGTCACTAAGATCATGTATTGTGATCTCCATTCGATCGAAAATTGCTATCAACGCTATTAGATCGTGGTCTGTATGTGTTAAAATGCATTGTCCTCGCTGATGCCACTGACAATAGATCCTTAATATTGGAATTACTTAGGTTTTTACTATGGTGTGCAGTTTGAAAATGTCGACCAAGAATTTCAAGTGAAGCCAATAAATCTGGCTTTCTCTCTTAGATATAGGCTAAAAAGTCCTTACTGACTGAGGATAACACTTTGTCTCTCAAAACTAAGTCAAAAGCTTATCAAATGTCTTATCGATGCCAGACAACTCGACCCATCTAGCAAAACAAAGTTTCATAGCTGAAATGTACTCAGCAAAATCTTTGGTTGAATCCGGTAAAAGTGACTTACATTTCAACCTATAACCGTCTTCCTCAAGTTCGTACTTTTTATCAATAAAGATTTTACAGCATTGCACTCATTCCTGGATGGGTCATCCATGGTGCAGACAGCCGTGAGAGCTTTACCTGTAAGTAAAAGCATTAATCTACTGGGCCGTGTAGCCTTATCAACGTTGTGCTCTTGGCAAACCGTTTGAAATCTGTCTAAAAAACAAGGGATATCGTTAAATTAGCGTTAAATTTAGGCAAATTTGACTTGAAAATAGTCCAATGATCTTTCTTATCAGCTTCTTCACCTGCTGGATTAACATGTTTATGTTCAAATTTTAATCTTTCAAGATCGATTTCAGCCATTCTCTGAGCATGAGCTATTTTTTTTCTCCTCAAGTTCTTATTGTGCCTTCCTTTCTGCTAACTCTTCTCTTTTTATCTTTTTCTCAAGTTCTCGTTGTGCCTTCTTTTCTGCTAACTCTTCTCTTTTTATCTTTTCTTCATGTTCTTGTTGTGCCTTCTTTTCTGCTAAGGCCAACTCTTCTCTTTTTATCTTTTCCTCATGATCTCGTTGTGCCTTCTTTTCTGCTAACTCTTCTCTTTTTATCTTTTCCTCAAGTTCTCGTTGTGCCTTCTTTTCTGCTAACTCTTCTCTTTCTATCTTTTCCTCATGTTCTTGTTGTGCCTTCTTTTCTGTTAAGGCCAACTCTTCTCTTTTTCTCTCTTGTTCTAGAGCTAAGCTCTTTCGTTCTAAAGCTAAGTCTTCTTCCCTTCTCTTTTGTTCGATAGCTAAGTCTTCTTCTCTTTTCTGTTGGTCCATCGCAAAGGCTCTTACTTCCCTCGCTATGTCTTCTAACATGTTAACTTCCTTTGCATATTCAGTCAGAGCAAAGGTTCTTAAAAGTTCTCCCTCCAATGAGAGTTCCCTACCCATCTTAAGGAAATACTCTACCGCAGCCAAATTTCAATATTCTTGTAAATCAAACGTTTCCAATCATATTACAATTAATATATAATTACTCAGTGGTTAATATTACCAAAATTATGCAACTCTCAATATCAGCTTGCAGCACTGAACGATGGATGGTAACATAGGAGCAAAACAGACCAATACAAACAGGATGACAGGAAACAAGTAGATTGAGCCAAAAGAAGGAAATTCAAAGGAGTGAACAAAGGAGTAAGTTGTGAAATATATAACAAATGAAAAAAATTAGCTCTACCTACACTTATGACAAGACAAGCACGCTTCTACAACATATAATACATCTAGTAACTCAAAAATAGCAAAATCAGATGAACAAATTTACAACAATAATGATGAATAAACCAAATGAAAATTACAATGAACTTGACAACAATCACTAACTAATAATTAACAGGTCAAAACGACTAAACAGAAATAGAATATAGTGAACTCAGTAGCAGCAGTAACACTCAGCTTTGAGTCTGCCGGCCCCGCTATATGAAATAACTATATGCAGTCACTAAAGACCGACCTAGAATTCACGACCATGTAAGTGGTATTGTGAATTCATGGTTCCCCTTCCAACCGTCTACTAACGAAAAAACTTGTAGTCACACTGAAACACAAAATGCTAACATCAAGAAGTCTGCCTAAAAGATTAATACGAAGACAAACTGCAGGATCATTAAATTGCTTATCGTGTATGCAAAAAAAGAAAAAAATTATCCCCCTGTATCAACTTCTGAACAGCTAGGAGTAGCGATCTTCTAAGCAGCGACAGAGTTTAGGCTTCCAATTCACGATTCCTCACAACCAAGCAGGCACGCCATTTTGCAGGTTGACCTCTAGAACAAGTTCTTCGATAAATATTTGAATATACGCCATCATCGGGCAGAAAACATCAAAGTAGCTCCGTATTCTGAAGCCTGGAAACTTGCAAATGTTCGTAGCAAATACAGTTTATTCACATACGGACTCGACTGCAGACGGCAACTCTTGTAGAAATGGCGGCTAGGCATTCTACCGTATACGTTAAAATAACACGTCCTCAGACTTGGCCCCCATATATCGGCTGTTACGTGTCTGTTTATATGACATTGTTCATTTGTAGTGACTGGATGGTTCCTGTGGCCAAGCTCACTTCTAGGGGTCGTAGACGTATCAGACAACGAACAAACCTACATCAATCATAATTATTTGAGCCATAATGGACGAAGTGGACGGTATACATTTTTATTAAGACTTCAAACGCAGCTCCAAATTCAATACAGTTCAGGCCAATATACAATGGCATACAGTTTGCAGTCGTCGGTATGATTCTAGGCAGTCCGTTAATGTCTGGAACGCTGTCCTTTTCATTCTCAATATTTTTAATATGTATTCACACTCGACACTGAGAAACTAAACTCCCTGTAAATGCAGATATCTTGATACACCTCACAGAAGATCTTGATCTATTAGTGATGGAATAACTCAAGGATATAAACTGAAAGTCATGAGCATCCACTCGCCATAAAACACAGTGGTAGAAGACCACCTGCAGAAGCGAAGATAATTTATGCACTGAACTGGCGTCTGCTTTTTTTGCCGTATCGGTATGACGTCATATCCATTTACGGCGTAATTCCGTAAAAGATGTAATAAATAGAGCCTTGTCTAGCTCAATATAAGACTCACAATATATGTGTCGATTTCAATCGTAACAGGGACACATAAGTTTGTGTCGGGAAACTCAATACTCAGAGGTTATTTGTATCTCTTCATAAAATGCTGGTTGGTGGTACCAGTGAGGGTAATATTCTCTGGAACAAAGTGAGGATAGTAGTGGACTGATTTTGAGCAAGACACCATCACCAGAGGATCTTAGAGAAGCGGGACCAGCTTTGCAGTACTCACTGATCTTACTTGGAACGTGCTGCGCTTTTAATCTTGACCAGAGACGCGAGAACTCCAGTGACCTATCTGTACAGAACCCAAAAACCCAGCGGGATCAAAAACTACTATTTGCAGCTAAGTCAAACCTAAAAGCTGCCAAGTGAATTCTTACATAAAACACCCTACCATCACATGGTGATGAGTATTTTTTGTTAAAGATTATTCAATGTTTTAAAACTGTTAAAACGTTGTTGATTTTTAAATTTGTTATTTGTAAATATACAAATCTAACGTCGATTTAATCATTTTGAATGTACTGCATGTTTGTTTCAGTCAATTTATTAAAAGCACTCTAAACGGAGCTATACATTTATAATAATAATTCCACTGAGTAAATCAGGTGGGGGTTTGAACGAGCTAAAATTAATAATTGTTTAATTCTTCATATAAGGCGGCGGATCAGATATAAGTTAACAATTGCACTGCCCAACGTGGCATTGTTCTTGACTTCCGAAATATGTTATGAAATCTCCCTTGAGATAGAAGCATCATTATCCTTCTATCTACAACTCTGCCAAGAGTAATCTTGTGCGTAGACACTTTTGAAGACCCATATTAGATACTCTTGAGTTTTGGCCACTGTTGGACCACTACTGCAAAGCAGGGGAGGCAATTCCGTGACACATACAAATGATTACACATGATTATATATATATATATCATCATCATGTGACGTAATGTTTCCAGAATGTTGTCTCCATTACAGCTGCTATGAACGCACCACGATACTGGGCAAGCCGACCTGTATAAGGCAAAGACAAGTTCAGACTCTCTGTGATGTCCTGGGTCCACCGTCGTCTAGGTCGACCCCTTTCCCTTTTTCCAGGGACCATGCCTTCCATCACTATTTTATCTAGACTATTATGTCTTTTTATATGACCGACAAATTTCAGCTTCCTTATTGCGATGGTATTTAGGAGCCGATTTTCCTCTACGTTTAGTGAGTGCAGTACTTCTCTGTTGGTATTTTTTTCTGTCCAGGGTATTCTCAACATCCTTCTGTAGCATTTCATTTCGAATGATGTAACCTTTTTTGCAACTGTTTGTTTTGAGTGTCCAAGTCTCGCAGCCGTATGTTGCTACTGGGAATATACATGCTCTGATCAGTTGTAACTTTGTTTCATTGCTTGTGCCTTGCCATAGGTTTTTCATCTGTATTAGTTTATGTGAAGCAATTGCAAGTCTTATTTTAATTTCTACTGCACAGTTGCCAGAGCTGTTGATAATATATATATATATATATATATATATATATATATATATATATATATATATATATATATATATATATATATATATATATATATATATATATATAAAAGATGAGTACATTTCAGCTATGAAACTTTGTTTTGCTAGATGGGTCGAGTTGTCTGGCATCGATAAGACATTTGATAAGCTTTTGACTTAGTTTTGAGAGACAAAGTGTTATCCTCAGTCAGTAAGGACTTTTTAGCCTATATCTAAGAGAGAAAGCCGGATTTATTGGCTTCACTTGAAATTCTT
Organism: Oreohelix idahoensis; assembly: GCA_024509875.1. Classification (NCBI taxonomy): domain Eukaryota; kingdom Metazoa; phylum Mollusca; class Gastropoda; order Stylommatophora; family Oreohelicidae; genus Oreohelix; species Oreohelix idahoensis. Next base: position 39,108 of record JAMPIV010000062.1, on the reverse strand, counting down.
GGTCGACATTTTCAAACTGCACACCATAGTAAAAACCTAAGTAATTCCAATATTAAGGATCTATTGTCAGTGGCATCAGCGAGGACAATGCATTTTAACACATACAGACCACGATCTAATAGCGTTGATAGCAATTTTCGACCGAATGGAGATCACAATACAGGATCTTAGTGAGATAAAATTTTGGTAATAGGTCACAACAACCTCAAAGAAATTTCCATTCATATGATGATGATTATGAATCTCAACAGTGCTTTTCTAGACCTAATAGAGATTGGAAAAGAGGAGGATCCAATATCCAATCAAATACAGGAGGAAACAATTTCCAATCCCATAGAGGAGGATACAATTTATGTATATATGTATATGTATGTATATATGTATGTATGTATGTATGTATGTATGTATGTATGTATGTATGTATGTGTATATATATATATATATATATATATATATATATATATATATATATATATATATATATATATATATATATATATATATATATATATATATATATATATATATATATATATATATGATATCATCATCCACTCATTTCTCCACTTGGAGTCTGGGGTTACCTCTGCTATTGGTTCCTTGAGACAACTAGCACGAAGCAATCGCCAGCGCCTTGCTGTGGTGGTTCATGAATACATCATTTTCACATTGCTGAGGTTGCCTGCCTCGCAAGGACTTGTGTAACCATCAGCAAGTTCAAACATGTCAAATTCAAGGTTTATAAAATATGTCATAACTCACCCCAATAACTGGTTAGGAACTAGACGTCTCGGCAATTTGATGCAGATGCCTCGAACCCGCGTCTATGGTATTATTTCTGTTATATAATCCCTCTGTGACTTTGTGAGTATGTCCTGTAGGAGTCTGGTTTCGGTATTAAAAGGTGGAGTTTCCTTATTGTATTAGTCAAAAGGTGCTCCAAAACTTGTTTTCCGTTCCTATAAGTTCAGAATCCTAACTTCTACTCTTTCCTGGTGTCGTGGTTGAGTAAAGTGTAGAGTATTTGTCGAGTTGGACAATAGTAGTGAAATCGACAAGGGATAGTGGGCTGACAGAGTTATAGATTACACACAGAAAGGTGTAAATAAGAGATGGACTTGAGACAACCTGGAAGAAGATTTATCAAAATGATCTCTCTCTCCAAGCCTCAACTCACTTTTACTGTCTAAGCACCTCCTGCTCTCACTCTTTTCTCTTATCAAACATAGAGATTGTAGTAAAGAGCTAAAACAAGTTAATTATGGATGGAAGGGTCGTGAACAGCGCATTAATAAAATGTGTAAACTTTATTAAAGAAGAAAAGCATGAAATTAATGCATCTCATCACAACAACATAAAATTACATCAATAATCAAAAATATGCAAAATACACCCATGAACACACACCACCACTCATAAAACCAGTAGAACACAGAGAAATGAATAACCTGAGTGTCAGTCCGTCCGCTTTAGTGGGACCAAATGTAATAGTTCCAGAAAAGTGTCTTACATGTAGATCCTTCAAGGCGAGGAAATAAGCTTACAAAACTTTCCTTGTTGGTGCTATCATTGGTGACCTCTAATTGCGTGAGGGGCTGGAAGACGCTGTTTATCTTCTGCTGACCAAATAAACAAACTGAGCAACAGCCTGTCCGCTTTCGTGGGACCAACGGTGCTAGCTCCAGAAAAGTGTCTTACATGTAGATCCTTCATGGTGAGGGAATAAGCCTACAAAACTTTCCTGGTTGGTGCTAAACGTTGGTGACCCCTAATTGCGCGAGGGGGGCTGGAACTCTGTCTATTTCTCTTGCTGGCCGCTCCTAAGTGCGAGGTTTTCATAACTCAGAACTACACCAGACGAAGTTATTTGGGGACGAAGAGAACCAGGCGCTCTTATCCGGCGCTATTGCTTGCTTGGCATTAAATCCGGTTTTAAACTGGTTTGGCTGTGGTTTGGCTGAGTGCCCCGTTTAGGCACACAAAGGCGGGTGATATCAGATTCTGCTATAGACATGCTGGGCGGTTTTGATATTCTGGAAGCTGCAATGCTCTGACTGGTAATCCAATAGGCGAGTAGAGAACTACTACTGCATTAGATGATTTCAGATTTAGCGTTGGCTCGCTGCACTGCGTGAGCTAAACTTGGCGTTGACAAAGGGTTTTGGTTCAGGAATGGGGTTGACGACTCGTGATTGCTAGCTGTATTCAGAATCCCTCTAGAACGAAGAGTATATGACATTCTTCGCCTGACTGGAGACTTGACTCTAGCAATTCGGTATCCCTGAAACCCGAAAAATGACTAGAGATAGGCCTTAACATTTAGTTCTGTGTTAAAGTCTGCCTTATCTCATGATGGTCCATCTCAGGCCAGGAAAATACTCACGAGTGTCTTAGTCTATTAAGACTAACCAGATTTATAGCTTACAACCAACGCTACCCGGGACACCTGCATAGCCTGATTCTACAGATATATCGGCGTAATGCGTAATAAGGAGTAAGACAAAGGTTTCTCTAGAGACTACATCAAAGACAACAGACCCCGTGCGAAAGCTCCCCAGATCGGCGATACATAATATTATGGTCAGGGGCCACAACAAATCTCTCCTGAATTGAAGATCAAACTCGTTTACCGACCTCAGAAGATTGGTCCCTGCTAACGAGCCGTTTCTTTCACAGAAACCCTTCCGCTCGTTCAAACACTCTAAGCATAACAGAAATGTTTCTCTGGTAAAACGAACACCAGGTGCGCTGATGTAACGTTATCTGACCGTTGAAGGCCAGAACGTAAACAAAGCGTGGGGTGGGTCTGCGAAGGGGGAAATTGCAGGTAGAATATGAAAATACAAAATGTCAAGGAAACCCGAACATTAAAAAGTAATAACATATGGAACGGAATGGTAAAATAAATTAACAGTCACTGTGACACCTGGCTTCAGTCAAAACTGTCTACTTTGATTATTCTGGAATGCAGTGTTGTACGTCTAATATGTTCTACGTTATATTGCAGATTTCCGGCCCATTCTCACATCTAACGTTTCCGATAAAAATTCCAATCAACGTGAATGTCTATTCGCGTCTCAAATGCCAGCCAATACAATCAAAAGTGCATGTTATGACAACTTTCCTTATGGAATTTCTGCATGACTCATGCGTTTGTAAAATTCAAACGGTCAATTTTCCGTATAAGGAGTTGATATTTCCGTCTATTTTCTGTAAAGTTTACATCTTGCAACATCTTGGTCAAACAATTCAATCAGGAAGTTTATTACATCATTCGTGTGTCTGTAATCTGTCACCAGGTCCGATGATGGACTGGCGCTGCCCATGAAACATAACACTGAGGAGTCACTACATGAACATGACCTTCCCCGACAATCTGGTCTGATATGTGTCAAACACGACACAAATGAATGGAAAGAGTGTAAACATTGACTCGAAAATACGAAATACTGTCGGAAGGTAGGAAAATAGTAAGTGCCAACAATTAAATGGCGCACATAATTAGTACGCATAGTAAAGTTAGATCAATACTGCCGGAGAGGAAAAGAGAGTGGAAAAGTAGGTTTAAGTAACAAAACATGACATGAAACACAACCAGACGATAAGGCAAGGTTTAAAAAGCCCAGCCACTGCAGACTCAGGTAGAACAGTCCCAACTACGATGGTTTGGCCATGTCTGCAGAATGGATGAAAATCAGCAACCACGACAAGTATGAGAAACTAAGAGTCAGCGATCAAGACCTCCAGGACGACCGAGAGGACACCATTAGACAATCTCTGAAGAATCGAGGACTAGAATGGAACCAGGACCGGAAGAAGACAGCCGGTACGATAGTATGGCGCTCTCTCTTCCAAATCGCTACACCTCACGGTTGTGGCGTAGCATAGGAAGGAAAAGATTGTAGTTTAGAAATAGTAGATATAAATGAAGTGGAAGTTTGCAGGGGTCACCCAGAAGAAGACTGGCTCAAGAAGTCCTGTTGGGTTCCTCCACAGCCTAAAGGGAGACAAGAGTGTACATTCTCCTAACTTAGAACAACGTCTGTAAAGTTTGTCAGGAGAGATTTGGTCTCTCGCTACTGTAGTCCCCTTCTATGTTATCTATTATTATTTTTATCCTTAGTCAATTATGATTGGGATTGTTATATATATATATATATATATATATATATATATATATATATATATATATATATATATATATATATATATATATATATATATATATATATATATATATATATATATATATATATATATATATATATATTGTACGAGCCCCCTTCCTTCTAAAAGAAGATAAACATCAGACAATACGTAACATATAATTGCGTGAACAAGTCATGGGGTACATTATATAAACCCAATTGGTTTAATAAATGAAACTATTGATAGATTATGGTAGTGATTATGAAAATTGTGTGTATGCTGTATGCGCTTTACGTCCAAGTATTCAAATGCTCAGCATCTAATGGCTAGTGCCAGTTAGACAGGGAACTTATCTTTTCAGCCCCTGGCTGATAGTGAAGCGTGGTTGGTTGTCCTGTCTCGTTATGACGTTGTATCAGATGGGTCATGAACCTCTGTCTCTAATGGTTTGGATCTGCCTTCACTGTGCTCGACTCCGTATTCTTAGTCTGATATTGGAATGTTGTGCAAGGCTACCCCATAGAGTACTCAGAGTTGGGACTTTAATCAGCGATTTAGATGCGTGGATTTACAGCGCTTTAAAGGCGTGAATTTAGTCGCGGTTTTCCTAGTTTTAATTCTGGTTTTAGCTGAGTCTAAAAGTAGTTCGCCGTCATCCATTGGCCGAGCCACTAGGCGGGATTTAACCGGTTTCAGGCCACTGAGGTTAGATTTAGAATGACGTTGTTAATCTAAAAATAGTGCCTCATGCTAAGAGAATAGGTATGGACTAGAAGAGAATTTTCCGCGTGTTTTTACCGGCTACGATCATGCCATGAAGATGAGAGAATAAAAATGAAGTCCCATTAATTAAATGAAGAGAAGACTGGGCCAGTCGTCACAGCGGTAGAAGAGGAATGACTAAGTAAGTAAGTGAATCTTTACTCGTCATCATCATATTTTTTTCGTTTCTGATAGAGCATGGAGCCACCGCTGGCCCTGGTGGCTTTGAAGGAAGCCTGCACCAAGCATTAACATGCTTTGCGGTGGTGTGAACATATATATAAACTATATAAACATATAGAAATTCGTTTGAGAATCTCACATGCACAACCTTGCATCAGTCACCTTCTTTGACATGCCTCACAGCACACTAGACCTATTCTTTCTTTATCTATCAGAGACCTGCGGGTACTAGACAGGGCACATTTTAATAGAAAGTTAAAATATGCTATCTGTTAGTTCGTGTACCAATAAACACTTATATGCCGGTGTGTCGTTGACTCCTCAGGCGCCATGAATGTCCTGATAGCATTTATAGGAACCACCCTTGGTGGTTGTCTGACGTCACGGCTCAAGTTATCACCCTTGGCATGTCTGAAGTTTATCATCGGCGTTTCAATAATCGTCACTGTCATCTTTGCGCTAGGATTTGTTATTGGATGTGACCAGCCTGTCGTGCACATGGGGCTAGATGCGAACAGGTATGTGATGTATGTGTCGTTTTGATGAGTGTAACTGGCACGATCTATTGAGTGTACCTAGGTTTTCTGATGTCCTTTTTATGAGTGATTAGAGCTGAATATGAGGATGAAAACTAGACGTGCGATAAGAAGATTAGAAGAAAAAGTGAAATAGTTAACTAAGCTGCTCGTGACGATGATGGAGATGTGGTACACCTGGTAGCAGCAAAATCAAGACTCAGAAAGTAAAATAATATGACTGTAATCTCCGGTACTCTCTCTCTCTCTCTCTCTCTCTCTCTCTCTCTCTCTCTCTCTCTCTCTCTCTCTCTCTCTCTCTCTCTCTCTCTCTCTTTCTCTTTCTCTCTCTCTCTCTCTCTCTCTCTCTCTCTCTCTCTCTCTCTCTATATATATATATATATATATATATATATATATTGCTTAGGCTCGCATTGATTCGTCGTTGATAACTATGTGCTGTAAAGAGCTCCGTTCTACTTCTAATTTGTTAAAAACGTTTCTAAAACCAACACCAGCAACAGGAAACCCAAACGACAAAACGAAAAAAAAAAAACAAGAACCGCCCTCTAAAATTATCCCACGGATAGCAACATTATTTAACAAAGACTTATCAAGCCTTAGCTTTTTCAGTTTAATGTTTGTTGAAGTCATTATCATCAACAGCTGTCATCTTTGCAAGGAAGGTTGGCTGAAATGGATCTTCAACATTTTCTGCCTTGATGGTACACTCTGATAGACTCGTTCCTATTCATCTATTGATTTTACTTTCTCATTGATAGCGCTGTCTTTCCCTTGTATGTTTGCTTTCAACTCTTCCTTCTATTATGGCCTTTTACAAGATATCTTTTTATTTGGTCAAAATACTTTTTAGCTGTCTAATTTTGATCTCCTTCATTAATTCTATTTTCATACCTAGGTTTGCTATGACCTCTTTATTTGTTTTCTTCTCTTTACGTGAGACGTGCCCCATTCTTCTATATATCCATATCTCAAGGGCCTGAGTTATTTCTTCCAATTGCTTGTTCATTGTCCCGATTACTACACCATAGAGTAATGAAGAATATATATAACATCTGATGGTTCTCAGTTTCATTTGTGGGTTAAATGTTTAGATGTCAGTATTTGTTTCATGTTGTTGAATGTAGCTTTGGCCATTCCAGTTGTTGAAGTCAGGGACATGCTAAACATTACCACAGTTAAGACCTTATCAACAGATGTCAAGTAATATAAACATTCAGAAAACTATGTTCTACTAATGATTTTTAAGTCACACTTCGTATGGAAAATAGAGAATTATTGTGAATTTGTCACACTGAGGCACATTTCATATGTGACATAGACAGTTGTATTGATTTTGTCACACTTAGGCATATTTTGTATTGGACATAGAGCATTTTATAGATTTTGACACAATGAGACACTAAGTCACACTTCACATGGAATTTAGAAAATGGTATTGATGTTGTCACACTGAGGCATATTTCATATGGGACATAGAACATTTTATAGATATTGTAACACTGAGACATAAAGTGACACTTTATAAGGGGCATGGAAAATTATACTGATTTTTTCACACTGAGGGAAATTTCATATTGGACATACTACATTTTATACATTTTGTCACAATGAGACTTTAAGTCACACTGTATATGAGACAGAAAATTGTATTGAATTTGTGACATAAAACAGGATGCAGAGCTGTTAATAATACTCATACATTTTATAGATTTTGTCACACTGAGACATTAAGTCACACTTCATATGGGGATAGAAAATTGTTATTGATTTTGTCACACTTAGGCACATTTCATATTGGACATAGAACATTTTACTGATTTTGTCACACTCAGGCCCATTTCATGTGTGACATAGAACATTTTCTAAATTTAGACAATTTGGAGAAAACCTCAGCTGCATTCTCTGGTTAGCTGAACACAACCGCAGTAAGAAGCCTCCTTCTTATAATGGGAAGTGACTTTTTTTACAGGCTTTTCTTTAATTTGCAACGTATGTCACCTTCAAATCTTGCAATCGATTTTTTGATCACTTCCAGATGAGCAATAGCTCTGAAACTTGGCATAGTTGTGTATTTCCGATGACAATACAATAATCAGTCACAAAAATAATAAAATCTATAACATTAAAATTAATATTAATTTGTGTGTGTGTATTGTTTCATCAGTGAAATGGGTGATAACTGCAAAAAGATTTGGTGTATTCTTTCCAACACGATTGTCTTTCTTGAGAGAAATATTGAAACTTTTCCTCCCTATCCCCTCCACGTACAGACTCAATCGCACGCGCATGCACAGACATACACGCAACTGACAACTACATTTAAAAAAATGTAATTTACAACTCTTATAAAAATTTTAAAAAAATTAAAAAAAGAAAAAATTATTAACTTTCCGTGTAATATACTGAATAATGAAATCCGCCTTCTGTGCTCTGGACTCGTTTATCGCAAACTGATAGTGTCATTAGCGGATCGCTTACATTTGACTTAAATGTACAAACAACAACAAAATAACACTAAAAAGAAGAAAATAAAAAAAAGATAAAAAAATTTGATGTTACATTTTTTGACTGCAAGCTACAAACTCCGTGAAAAGTTATTTGTGGCTTTTTAGTGTTATTTTGTTGTTTAACATATTTTTTTTTAAATTTTTTTCTTAACTCTGTTGTGGACTTGAGTTCAGCTGACCAGAGATCGCAGTTAACTTTTTCTTCAAATTTTACCATCTTCAATCAGAGGAACTGAAACAAAATATTAAAATTAATAATATGTTATTCAAAATTCACAAAACTAAATAGTGCAGAAAAAATCTAAATAATTAAACTTTCAAATGACGTTTATTGTAAGTTAGCAGCAGGTATACTACTGAAGCTATTAAAACTTAAAACTGCACCAAGATTTCTGGGACACCTTGTATAATGTCTCGAACATTCGCGGTATCATAATGGTATATCCAGAATAAACTTATATTATGTAATATTTCTTCAAGTTCTGAGAATACGCAACCATTATTCTAACTTGGTGTATTTCTGTCCTTGTGTGTTCCAGCACTGTTTACCAGAGCATCAATGAGTGTGTAGACAAGTGCAACTGTGACGACACGAATTACTTCCCCATTTGTGGCTCAGATGGTAACAATTATTTCTCGCCATGTCACGCAGGGTGTTCGTCCATGGATGGAATGGTAAGAAACGTCGGTTTGTCTTTTCAGTTTGATATACATAAAAGAAAACACACACAAAAGTAAAGATAGTCCCACGAAAGACAATGCAGTAGGTGTTAAGATGTTTTATCATGTATTTTACATGTTGATCATGTTTAGTTCTGTTATCAGTTAATCTACGCGCTAACAGTTCTATTCATGGCCAGCATGATGTATTTTGCACTTATATAAATGTTAAATGACCGCGATATTAGTCTGACGTCACTTGGATATGATGACGTGGTTTTGGTGCTTAACATAATTTATGCAAACCGTTAGACGGTGCCTTTCGTTTGTAGATTTTGACCAAGAAGGACGTCAAAGCTGTTGCTCCTTGATTTTTTTAGAAGATTCATTATTCTTCTACGTGGCTGTATAGTTTACGAAGGTCGTCACTGATATTATATAAAGATTCCGAACAGAAGGATTGAGTTCGAGGAAGTATTGTTTCAGAGAAGTATTGCAATCGCAATTTGATTATATTAACTCCATATCTGGGGTTCGCTACTTCCACAATTATCTAAAACAAGCCTCAACAGTAGGGTAGTGAAGCGTTATGGACTTCAACATATTCGTCCAGCTTTTTATTAGTTGGGGTGACCAGTGGCCTTCCTCACTGTCTCTGCCCTCCTTAACTTAAGATCAAAGCTAGGTACGCATATATAGATGGGAAGACTTTAGCGTTGAGTGACCAACTGTCCTCTTTTCCCGGGCTTTGTCCTTTCTCTCACCGTACGATAGAGCGTCCGGGTGGATTTTTTCTAATGTGCAATTTGTCCTCCTTCTTTCGGAGATTGAATATTTGGTGAGGTCTTTCTTAAGTAACTATATTCTTCAGTGAGTATTTGTCAAGTAGATATTTCATGAGATGCGCAGGAATTGAGTTCAGTTGTTGAAGCTTTAAACTGTGTTAAATCTGTGATAGACATTATCAAGCTGTGCTTGTGTCAACAGTTAGTGTCCTAGAAGATTCCGAATATGGGTGATAAAAACCAAAGAGACAGACTTGACAGTTTGTGTAACATGTTTCATGAGGACAATCAATCCCTTTATTTCATTTGTTTAGAATAATTACTAATATGGATAAAATCCATAGCAGATTCCACATATTTGTCATGGATGACCTTACATGTAGAACCAACATGGGAAGATGTACGAGTATTTAAATGATTTGAGCTCCATAACAAACAGATGTGGGAGTAGGACAGGCATATAACCTGACACGTTTCAGTGTTATTTCACTGTGAAAATTTACTGTGAGATTCACGCTTGCCAAAGACACAAGACTTGGCAGTAGTTAGAATTCAGAATTTCCATTTATCAGACCGGACACCTTTTATTGGAGTATTCATCATGACTTACAATTCAGCCCAGGAAATCTCTAACATTTTAAATAAGGAAAACCGGAATATCTGAGGAAACAGAAACACACGGAGTCAGAGAGAGAATTATCTTATTAAAGAAACGACACGCCAGACGCGTGTTAGAGGCCGGTTCAAGTCTCTTTTATTCATGTGAACAAAAATGTCTGTGAGCCAGAATTAGCGTAAGTTGTCAATTTACATTTTATATTACTAACAAGTATATATATATATTATTACCATGTGAATAAAAATATGTGAAAATCGCTAGTCGATTTCCTAGTTATTTTAAGGCTGGCAACCTCAGCGTATAGAATGATGATTTCATGAACCACCATTGCCAAGGGCTGGCGAGTGCGTTACTGCTAGTTTCGTAAAGATGAAAAGATGAAGAAATGATGTACATTTTAATTATAATACTTACAGTTTCAAACCAGTGTAAATGTCGATGTTAACATATATACTTTAAAATTAATGGAAGTTTCAAACTTTTCAAATCAGTGTAAAGATAAATTAAAATATATTCAATCTATATTGTGAACACTCTTCAATCAGTGGAAATGTAAATGTAAACATATTCTATCTGTGCTAGTAACCTTTTCATTGAAATGTAAAGTAGAGCTAAAGCTAATCAATTTAAATGTAAAGAAAGTTTTATCCTGAGGGATTAAATTTAATTCTCATCGAGGGAAAATTCTAAGAAAGTGGGATGGTAGAATAGAAGAAAGGGGACACATAAGTATGTGTCGGGAAACGCAATACTCAGAAGAGCGTTTCATTTCTATTCTTTATCACAGTTATTGGTGGTACCAGCAGAAAGTACTATCTCTGGAACAAGAAGGAAACAGTGGCCTTAGCTTTAAGACGAGGGACCAACTGTGTAGACTCTACTTGACATTTCTTGGAAACGAGCTACACCCTACAACCTTGACCAGCGACGAGCGAGAGCAACGTAAACAGAACCCATCAGCGGGAGCAGAAACTACTATTGGCAGCTAAGTGCAAAATATACGCTGCCAAAGTGAACTTTTTTTCATCGTCTCTATTATCAGTCACTGATGAAACTTTTCTTCTAAACTATTCAATTATTTTCAAACTGTTAAAACCTAAGTGATTTTTAAATTTTGTTATTTGTTACTTTACAAATTTAACTTCGATTTAATCATTTTAAAGTTACTGCATGTTTGTCTCAGTCAATTTACTACACACATTCTAAACAAAGCTATACCAGAAAAACAAGAATTCCACTGATCAAATCAGAGGTTGGGGCTTAATGAGCTAAAATTAATCATTGCTTAATTCTTCACAAAAGTGGTAGGCAGATTCTAGAATTAACGTGCTCTGCCAAAGCAGCACTGTTTTCGCTTATCTGAATATCTTGTGAATACTCACTTTGTGTTAGAAGTGTCATTACCCTTCTATCTACATCTCTGACAAGAGTAATATTGTGAGAAATTAGGCATCTTTGAAGCCCACATTAGATACTCTTTAGCTTTGACCACTGTTGGACCACTACTGCAAAGCAGGGAGGCAATACCGTTACACTGTCTCACTCCCGTTCTAATCCTAAGCGGTTCTAAAAGTTGTCCTTCATGAAGAACTCTGCATGTCATGTCTTCATAGGTCTTCCTTATAAAGTTAATGATCTTCATGGGAACTCCATAATCCTTCATCAATTTCCAAATTGATTCTCTGTCTACACTGTCAAATGCCTTTTCATAGTCCACGAATCCGATGTAAAGCGGTGAAATCCATTCCAGACTTTTTCAACTATTATTCTCGATGTGGCTATCTGGTCTGTACAGGATCTGTTTTGTCGAGAACCTGCTTGTTCATCTCTCAGTTGCTTGTCTATGGACTCTTTTAATCTCTCAAGGATGATTCTGCTTAATACTTTTCCTAGCACTGATAGTAAAATTATTCCTCTATAATTTGTTCACTCTTGTAAATTTCCCTTTCTAGGCAACTTGACTAGATAACCGTCTTTCAATTTTGCTGGTATTCCCTCTCTCTCCCAGACTTTGCCACGTAGTTTGTATAATATCTCTGCAGGTGAATCAATGTCTATTTTGATGCCGTCTGCTGGAATTTTATCGGGACCAGCTGCTTTTCCGGATTCCATCTTTCAGAAGCTTTATGGCTTTGTTTATTTCTTCTCTAATGGTCGTTCACAGCTGATTAGTAGCTCCACTTCTGCTGGCTGGATGTCTGGGTGATTAGTTGGAGCTGGTCTATTGACAAGTTTCTCAACATTTTCTGTTCATCTCTTCATTTGTTCTTGTATATTACTAAGCAATTTTCCATTCTTATCTTTTATGAGGACATTTGCTTGCTTATATTTCCCTGTTAGCTTTTGTTGTGTTGTTGTACAGGGCCCTCATATTTCCTTTGGCTGCAGCTTCCTCTGCTTGCCTTGCCAACTCTTCAATATACTTCTGTAGAATCTGCTTTTTTTACCGTTGAAGTCGTTATAGACTATACTGCATACATGGTGTATGGGTTGTAATAATATGCCGTGGTTAACAAACTGTCAATATAGTTAATTTAACTGTTATCAACTTCAGTCGGGCTTATATATATGGCCGACACAAATTCAACATATGAAATAAAAGTATGTAGTCTCAAGTACTGACCACAACTGACAAAAGGATGTATGTCGAGTCAATTTCTTGACGAAGACGCAGACAATTTATTACAGACGTTAGTACAAGTTCAAACGTAATATTCATAAGCATGCATCAACAATTGTAGATTACTTCTTTGATATGACAGTTCATACTGTTCTCGTTCCTTCCATTTTTTGTATTAATCATGAGCTTGATCAACATCTTATAATAAAGACCGACCCTTCAAGGACGGTGACCGACCTTCATGGTAATAATTTCTTCTTGGCTTGATTGGAGCCTACACGCCACGAAGGGGCTTCTGGAGTAATCCATAAAATGCAATAGTAACCTTGAAAATATTCTGGGTACGTCTGGAACCCACTAGAAATACGACCTGTGGTTCGTATTGAGGTCCAGCCAGATCGAAACACGTCAGAAGGACTGACGAGAAAATATCATATAATTAATGTACACATATCGCTCCTACCTTGGCCGATACAACTGTGCTCCTCTCCGGAGACTTTGAATACTTTATGAAGGCTTCCCAATATCTGGGCAAGCTTGAACAATAGTTCACAAAAAAATACATGACCGACCCCGGTCATGGCCATCAGGTCCCTCCTACGTCATTGCTCTCTCTTTCTCTCTTTTCTTTTCACCCCTTCGCGCACCGCGCTGCGCCTTTTTTTTCCCACTAATCTGCCCGACCGTGCGCAAATAATGAATTATATATATACTTACTCAAGTGTGCCCCCACATTTAAATTACACACGCCAAAAGGACGCAACAGTACCTTCCCCCCACGGGACAAAAAAAGCGAAGCTTTTTTTGTATTAAGATATGGTTGATCAAGTTCATAGAACAATTACTGTAACATCATTTAAAAAATTAAGTTAATTGAAAGTATTAATGTGTGGGATGAAGTATGGAAGAAAACAGAAAACAAATTCCAAATGAAAAGATTCACCAAAATAATGTAACAAACTGGTATGAAATACCAATGAAGGAATGAAATAAAGGGATAGAAGGATGAAAAGAAATGGTGAAAAAAAATGAAGACGACAACAAAACAGAAAAATATTAAAAAAAAAAAAAATTTGAAATGTAAAATGAATGTATGTTCATTGACAAATTGTAACAAAATGAAACAAAGTCAATTTTAAAAGTAACACAATAGAAGAAAATTGACACAATTCAAAAGCATGTGTTGCAAGAATGAACAACACGGCCTAACTAGGTATGATAATAAGAGCATGTGAAGTTAACTGTGTGAAAACTATCAAGCGCCAATAATGCGCAATCATAATAAATATATAAATATCTCACATTATTTATAGATTATACTAAAGTAATTAAGTTACTAGTTTGGTACTAACTAAAATGTTACTGGAATATTTTTAAAAATGTCACTTATATTCCTCCATGAAAAGTTTAATTGTTATTAATAAAAAACGAAGTACCGAAAAGAGTCACTAAGTCATAATGTCAAATTGCAAAACTGTCAGTAATTTAAGCTAATAATGTTAATTTGAAGTTAAAATGCTATCTCCTTATAACTGTTAAGTTCACCTGATAGAGCTTTAATTTAAAGTTCCATTTATCTAAATTTATTCCACAATTGAAAGCTAATAGTAGTAATGTTAATACTCATCATCATGTGACGTATTCTTTCCAGAACGTTGTCTCCATTACAGCTGCTCTGAACGCATCACGATTCTGGGCAAGTCGACCTGCATCAGCCAAAGACAAGTTCAGACTCTCTGTGATGTCCTGGGTCCACCGTCGTCTAGGTCGACCCCTTCCCCTTTTTCCAGGGACCATGCCTTCCATCACTGTTTTTTCCAGACTATTATGTCTTTTTATATGACCGAAAAATTTCAGCTTCCTTATTGCGATGGTATTTAGGAGCCAATGTTCCTGTACATTTAGTGAATGCAGTACTTCTCTGTTGGTCTTTTTTTTCTGTCCAGGGTATTCTCAACATCCTTCTGTAGCATTTCATTTCGAATGATGTAATCTTTTTTGCAACTGTTTTATTGAGTGTCCAAGTCTCGCAGCCGTATGTTGCTACTGGGAATATACATGCTCTGATCAGTTGTAACTTTGTTTCTTTGCTTGTGCCTTGCCATAGGTTTTTCATCTGTATTAGCTTATGTGAAGCAATTGCAAGTCTTCTTTTAATTTCTACTGCACAGTCGCCAGAGCTGTTAATGATTGATCCTAAGTATTCGAATTCATTGACACATTCCAGTTCTTCGTTATCAATTTCAATTTCTGGTTTGGTCTTTACTTTGTCTGTTGTCAATACTTTGGTCTTCTTGGTGTTTAGGTATAGATTCTGGGCCTCGCTGTGTTTTTTGGTGGACAGAAGTAATTGTTCAAGTCCTTCTGGGTTGGTCGATAGGAGGACTGTGTCGTCAGCATATCTGATTTCTGGGATCTGGTACCCGCCGATGTTAAATGAGTCAAACTCTGTGTGTTAATGTTAATACTAATGCGCTTAAATGTCATTGATAGTAAATATAAATGGAAATAATGTTTTTTTTTTAATACTGCATTGTTAGATGAGAATCAATTCCCGTACATGTCACTGTTGCAGTAGCGACTTAATTATGTAATGTATATAGATCCGGAAACGTTAGGTAAAATATCCATATCAATGCGAAATGTCAAAATCCTGTAATTATACAAATAAGCTACGATTGAATAGTAGGTAATGTAGAGGTGGTACACTCTGTAATGCGCAGCGGTTCTGAAAATCATGAGGGCATCTGGAAAGTGTGTCAGCAGAACATTCTCCGATCCAGGAATTGCTCGAATGGTGTACTTGAACGGCTGCAAGGCAATTGCAGTAGATCTGGATGGTTTCAGTAGTGTTCCTGAGTAACACTGTAACAATGACGCCCCGATGCCCACCTTGGAAGAGCAGCTGCGAAGAACAAATGGTAGGTCTTTGTTTGGGTAAACATAAAATGGGCGTGGATGAAAACAAAGATTTTATTAAGATTTTATTAAGTGGTATGACACTCATTTTACCACCGTACAATGTTAGGTAGTACTCTTTAATAATACAGAAAGACATGCAGTGATAATAGTCAACAAAAAGAAAACGCAGGTGACAAAGGCCCACATCTCAAAGGCTGAACTAAAGTCATAGCCTGTGGAAAAGTCAAGCAGTGAGACAAAAGTCGTTTAATAAGAAAATACTGAGTTAATCGGCCCAGTAAAAAATAACGAAATATAAATACAACAAGTGTAGAGTCTGAACAGACAGGATATATGAAAATAAAGAAATGCTAATATGTTAAGACATAAATGATATAAAGAACAGAGAAGTATCTGTAATAGAAGAAAAGACAAGTACAAAACATCCGGAAGAATGAAAAGTAACGCACCCACAAACGCAACTATAAAGTGCGTGGTGCAGAGTTTTGTACAAGTCGCACGTCTAAAAGATGGTGCGCAAAAAGTGAACCATGTATTAAATTAATTGCTCTGTGAGCGTCGCGAAAGTTATTAAAGCGCACAAAAGCAAGCTTTTTAAAAGAATTTTGAAGTTCGAACTAGCGAACAAATTTAACATTACCGATTTACTGAAAAAAATGTTTCAGTGCAAACCAAGTGGTATGAGACGGAATGTTGCGCACCGGAACAGTGCGATTCAGTGACATATGATCTCGGTCAGGTCGCAACTGAGCCAGAGTATCATTTAAAGGATTATGTGTCGCGCGTGATAATCGTGACAAAGAATGAAATCACATATTATATTTTTCCTTGCATGATGTAACAGTAGGATAAAATATAAATGCTAGAAAAATATTATGTATAGGAACAGCCTAAACTAACAAAGTCATAGAGAAAGATATGACTCGGAAGAAAAGGAATACCGACTAGTAAAGGAAAGAAGCGATGACTGCATTTGCTGAGTCATCAAAGACAAAATTCAACATCAATTAGCTAATATCTGCGTGAAGCAGAATCAGGTACCAATTGTAAATGAAGAGAATGGTGGTGAAAACACACACCATTGTCCCGCTCGATAACCATGCGAGCATCTCTATTGGTCCTAAATGTAACCACGGCGTCACCATACCTCTTATTGGTATGTGGCAATAGACGCACAAACCTAACGTCTGCCGTGTTGTTAAGGAAAACGCCAAGTTCCTGCCAAGTAGTTCGATGTGGCAGATTTCTTACCAAGACAGTGCGAGAAAATGCCCTTTTACCAATATAGGTAGTATTATTGTCCCTCAATTGGGAGTAAGGATTGCCTTGATGCTTATTCCATTGATCACTATTTACGTTGTTATTTCTTAAACGGAACCTATCATTATTGTATGCTGGAACATACTGGCTAGACCGAGTATGACCTCTAATTCCTTTTAAACCCACAGGTTTAGAACATGTCATAGTAGATAACCTGACAGGCATATTTACGCATTTGTGTTCAGATGTACTAATATTAGTAGAATTACGTAAATGCGTAACACCTGTATTATCACCATGAAGAGTACCGTTATTAGAAACAGCAGCAAACTCTGTGTCAACCTTTTTAACACTAACCCTACTATGAAGAGCAGAGGCACTACAACTATGTTGTAACCCCAGAGGATGATTGGCAGTATCAATGCCAGCATTGATCGTATCTAGATTACCACGCTGTGTATAGAGATATTTATCAAAATACTTTGAACCAATCAGAACCTCATCAGAACCCACCGGTTCACCCTGGACATACTGGTATGGCTTTTTAGTACCTAAGGGCTGCACCTTTGTAATATTCTTAGGAATGATGTTAGAACTCTCAGTCCCTGATGCAATCTGATCCTGACGATGATTGGATAACTTTTTAACTGCGAGCATAGAACAATTCGTTAAATCATTTGATAAACTGCCTACATTGCCACTGGCCTGTCGCCGAGACTTACACTCCACAGAGGCAGTATTAATGTGAGGAGAATCAATGATATTATATCGATGACGAGGGAAGATGTACCTGTCTCGATATGATCTCTTTACTCTTTCAATATGTGATGACCTGATATTATCATTCTTAGTGGGCATAGATTTATTAGTGGATGTTATATACTGATCCAACCCATGAAGAACCCCATCAGTGTGCAAGGCTGATGGCTTAACGTAAGTCGGAGACGAATGTTTTCTAGGCAAAGTGAAAACTTTGCTGACGGACTTATTTGTCTTCATTTTATTATCTGCGTTCATCCTAACTCCCAAATCATCATTCAATGTAGTAAAATCATTTGCACTATTGATTTTTACCACAGTTTTCCTAGAATCAGATTCACCCTGACCCCGTGGCCAAGGCGTATTCCCTGTAATGGCAGTATTTTTCTGTCGAGGGAAGTTGTATGTCCCTCGGAATGATTTCTTAAACCCCTGAAGACTATAAGCATTGAGTGTTAGGCGCTGACTCATTGCTTTGGTAAGGTATTGATCATCAACCTTACGTTTAACAACATCAACCCCAACCATAGACAACTCCTTGTTGTTTAAGACCACATTTCTTACTCCATTAACCCTCTTTCTTAATTCATTACCTTCAGAAGACAGGCATGCGATCTTCTGCATCTGCTTCTTATTTAATTTATTTAAGTTAGTTGTTATTTTCCTTTCACTAGCAAGTAACGAATCGACTGTGATCAATGCTGTTGAGAGTTCAAAGATCTGTTGTTGTGTTTTCTTTTCTAATTCAGTATACATATGTTTTTCATTGAGGAGTAAATCTTCCAATTTAGACACCCTGTCATCAGTGAAACAATCACTACTCGAGGTTGATACAGTAACAGTGTGAACAGATTCTATTTTCCCTTCATTTTCTGATTTCATTTCCTCAAAAAATTTCTTATATGTCTCATTTTCTCTATGGGAATCAATTATTAATTTCTCATTATATTCAGGCAATAATGCCAAGTCGAGCGTGGAAGAGTTCACCCTACTTGTCTGGTCGTTCAACATCTGTTTTAATGAAGTCACCTCCTCGTTCAACTTTTCTTCCTGTCTAAGAAAACATTCATAAAATTTATTATCATCGGAATGAAATATTTCCATTATATTATTCTCCTCAAATAATACACTGTCATTTTACCCGTTTTCTATATCAATCTTTGACTTTATGTCTCTATGTAGGCAGAACAGTGTACATATGTCCTTATCATCATAAATGGATCCGACCTGCATATCATCAGTCAGAATCAAATCACCTTCAATGTACTGGTCTGTACATGTTCGACTCAGGTTATGCATTTGTTTTTCAACTTTTGATTCCAAAATTGAGACTTCAGCTTTCAGCTCCTGAATAACCGAGTTCAAAGTATTATTCTCCTTCAATGTATTTTCTGAAAGCTCCTTAGAATTTGACAGTTCCAATTGTGATGACGCGAGGTTTGTATTGGCACTCTCGACCTGTGAAGTTAGAGTCCTTATCCTCTCATTTAAATCATTAATCAACATCTCCCTGTTCTCAAGGATCTCTGACAACTCATCTACTTTGTTTTCCTCCTCAATATCTTCTAAAAGTTTCTTATGTCTAAGAGACAATTCATGAACTTTATTAGTATTCGCTGTCAACAGCGTCATCTGATTCTTCAGTGAAAAATTTTCAGACTCTATAACTAATAACTTATTCTCATACTCTCTCTTTAGCCGCTGCAACTCATTAGTAAGAGCCTTATCATTACATAATTGTTCCTCCTTATTATGATCATCAGGAATGTTGTTTTGAAGCATATTATTTATATTCTTCAATATATGATCGTGTTTCACATGAGTATATTGCTGCACAAATATACGAAGGTTCACAGACAGTAAATCCGCTAAATCTTTAGCCATTATTAAATGAGGGACGGAGTGAAAATTATCCTCAGCAAAAAACTTTAGGGATATTGCCGCATCAGACAAAAAACGGTCCATCACATGCTGTTCAAGTTCTGGGCCCTGGAATCTATCAATCTCCCTACCATCCTGGAGAATCTCCTCCAGAGTAGCCATCATGTCTAATTTTGTATAATACTCCGAGTCAATGAGTCCAATATTCAAATTATCCCTTAACCAATGGATGGCAAGTTCCTGACCGTAGAATCTATATAATTACTTTTACAATTATATTTCACTATAATATGTGCAACACGTTCCTGTCCAAGAACGGCACACAATATCAGTTACTATAAGAAATTATTAATCAATGAAATAGCTTATGCATTTAATATTATCAAGATACAATAGAAGAAACAATATAGACAATAGCGACAGGACAAGATGTAAAGGACAAATGACAACGTTCGCAGAAATCAAATAAAATAGAATGTAGAACAAAATTCGGATGTTGCAAAGGATGCAATGATATCTGCGAAGGGCAAAGTAACAAGACAAGAAACATCACAGTGTATAAATACACAGGTGTAAAAAAACTGAACGATAGCCAGATTGAGAAGGACATAGGTTACAAACAATGTACATTATAAAAATAAGGTAAGGATAAAAAATTACTACGAAAACACCAATAAAAACCTGACGAAACAGCTAAACAGATACTATTATAAGAAACAAGTAGCGATCAGAACTACAGCAAGGTTTCTAGCCTTGAACCGGAATTATCGCTCAATTGAAACTTACAAACTAAATCCTATAGAACGTCTGACAAGAGCCCGAATTAGCTTCGAGATGAACCTCGTTTGTCAGATCGACCTCCCTACCGCCCACGAAGAACATGGAACATTTAACATAAAATAGCATGAATGTGGACATATTAAAGAATCTACCCTCACATATAACGGTGGCACAAGTGTACATAATAACCACAATTACTTATCTTGAAAGAAGACAAAAATATCCCGGCCATCGCAACGCTAGCGAAAAACTTCCATGTTGGGTCTCGGGTGCCGTTACATATATGAATCGAAGTCATATACAAGTGGGAGTAAACAAGATATTAGCTGTTCAACGTTGACTTTGGCAGATGAAGTCCAGCGTTGACCTTGACCTTAGATGACAGTTATTTTAAATCCCAAGTACACGATGATGTCGCCTTGAAAGCTCCCAAGATTTCAAAAGATTATTTCATGGATATTCCTTCCCTTGAAACTTGTTCACAGCACACTGGCCCACCAGATGTAGAGTCTGCTTTATTCACCGTTGAAGTCGTTATAGACTATACTGCATACATGGTGTATGGGTTGTAATAATATGCCGTGGTTAACAACTGTCAATATAGTTAATTTAACTGTTATCAACTTCAGTCGGGCTTATATATATGGCCGACACAAATTCAACATATGAAATAAAAGGATGCAGTCTTGTGGTGAAAAATTCTAATCCACATATATAAATTAGAAAATAAATTTAAAGCCAAACGAAGTAATTCAATAAAAAGGAAGAAGAATGGTGAAAGAACAGTGCGGTCACAATAGCGTACGCCTGTGTTGTAGAACGCCATAATGGCTGAACAAGAAAACCCCTTTTTCTGCTCCGTCTGCATAAACTACACGCGTGTCTAAAAATAAAACGGGTACTGTGTTTCTTAGAAAACCTTGAGATACGTAAACTGCATAATGACCTAGATACAAATAATAGCATTAATGTCATTATACACACTACGTTAACCTAAAAGACAGACGGGCTTAGAAGAGAGAGAGAGAGAGAGATGCACGGAGGAACGCATGCAATACTACCACGTCGTCTCGCGATTAAAAAGTGAACGCCAATCCCACGCGAAAGGCATGAAGACCTGATTTTTTCAAATAAACAGTAATAAAAAACACTACCAATACGAGGTTAGGTTTTGAAAACAGGTTTAAAATCTTATTGGGAAACCTAACATTCTACTGATTTATGTCTAAGCTCCTGACATTAGTCTGACAGTACAGAAGACATCCTATGATATAGAAGTGAACGGGTGGTAAAAAACAAATACACGACTATCCAAAATACATATTTTGAACGAAGCCACTTGGCCCCATTAAACTTTTATATTTGTGTGCCTTAGGACTTGCTGACAAAGAATATGTTATGTGTTACGCAAATAGGCTAGTAATTAACAAATTATAGCCAAAATCCTATAGTGTCTGACAGCACAAGATCATATTTGCTCATAATGGCATGTTTGAAAAACACTGCTTTAGGGGAAATGAGGCCAACAAGTTAGATACGTTTTGATTGGCTGTAGTAATATGTAAGGCGAAACCTTATTAGTCGAACTACAAATACTATTATGGTGGTTAATGGCAACATGTAGGATGGGTACAAATTTTTCAAAGGCTCTTGTAAACATGGTCTCATTGGTTAGAACGTTTGATATAGTCAAATAGAAGCGTCAGTTCAGGGCCAGTTTTGAAAATACATTTTGTGAGAAGCAAGTGCGTTGAGAGCAAGCTAATATTTTTCTAAATAAAAGCCTGGGATAAGGCAGATCGAAATTGTGCCAAAATTCATCGCCAGTCAACGTTACTTGTGTATATTTCCATGAATTGTGGTAAGCTAGACATATTTCATATATATATTTATATAATATGAAAATTGAATATGAAATGATAAATTGTGTCTGTATGTGTGTGGTTCAGTAGCAAACAGAAGGCAAAGCCTAGATATTGCTCCACAATGTAAAAGCTTGTCAGAGAGGAGTATAACTGCATAGGCATATATGGGATTGCCAAATAGTAACATGAAACCTATCCTATTGTACAGAAGGAATTAACGCTGGAATTGCAGAGGCGTTGTAACCATTAGGGAGAGGAATACAGGTGTATATTGTCACATGAGAAGCTAGCAGTTGGCCTACAGCGCTGAACTCTGTGTTTGTAATGTCCTGTACTTCAGTGTAGAAATAGATTATATATATTAGTTCTGAAGAAGGAGGTACAACCTTCTTATTTCAGGGACCGTGGTACTGAAGTATTAGAGCAGCACCTGGTCTGATTTTTGCTGGATCCAGAGGGCTGGCAGCAGACTCCTTGTCCAAGATATCGACCAGTGGTGTATTTCAAGATAACTGAGAAGCAAGCGAGCAGAGGAAACAGTATTCCTGCCGCCGACACATAAGTTAAGAATTCGTCAGCCAGAGCAGCTCACCCTTGTATAACCCACCCTAAAATTGACTGTAATATTAAATGAAGAGGGACAGTTATTGTTTACAAATAAAAGAAACTGTGATCCCTTTAATATTATTTCCACCAGTAACAAACACATGAAGTCGTGATGACAAACAACAACCTAGCTTCAAAAGCCAGTATTACCTCATAATACTACATCACAGCCCTACACACATATTGTAATAATATTAAATGTCAGGACAAAGATCCTTTGTATAAATTTTGTACATACACATTGTGTTTACATTTGATTGTGATTCCTGATTCACTCTGTAGTTGGATCAGGATATCTATTATTGAAAGAAATTAATACATAATTTAAAAGTTAACACTTGACTTACTTAAGCTAGTCTTCTAGAGTGTTATATGTATGTGCTTGTCATAGTGTTGTAAAGTGTTGTGGATCTTAATTAAAGTGTTTATCTGTCTGTTGGTTGTTGTGAACTTACACTTCATCACTATCATAACCCTAGACATTCAACGTAGTCATCACAATATTCCAGAATAAGTCTGATTGAGGTCTAAATGTGGTAGCAAAGTAAGGTCATCTGTAACACACCACACTTATTAGATACAGATACCTTCACAGCTGATCTCAGTCAGTACACTAAGTCCCCTATAAATATTTATATAATCCCAACTTACCACATATATTGGGGTCCTGTCCGGGATTTTGAATCTTCTCCTATTACATATATTGGGGGTAATTCACTTCAGGGAATAATAAAAATTTAAAAGGTATTCTTGGGTGGAAAATAAATAAGGTTGAGCTCTCAGTGCTTGTGGTTGTCCTTAGTATAATTAGTCATAGATTGAATTGTTTGGTCAAACATTGTATACATTTGCCTGTTAGAAAATGGCGGACCTGGCAAAGTTTCGATCTGCTGCTATGCAGGCTGCTAAAGAGTTGGGAATGGACGGGCAGGTTATGATTGCCTATGTCACTACTGAATGTGACAAATTTATTGAACGTGAAGAAAAAAGATTAGAAAAAGAGGCTGAAAGAAAGTTAGAGGCAGAAAAAGAAATTAAGAGGTTGCAGATTGAGGCTGACAAAGAGGCTAGGGCATTAGAGGCTGAGGCTAAGAAGTTACAATTGGAGGCTGAGGCTAAGAAGTTACAATTGGAAGCAGAGGAAAGAAGGCAAGCTACAGAAAGAGAAGAAAAGAGATTGGCTGCTGAAAGGGAAGACAAGCGATTGGCTGCAGAGAGGGAAGCAGAAGATAAGAGATTACAGAGGGAGCCCGAGTTACGACTAAGGGAGTTGGAATTTCAAGGCCATGCTCCTGAAAATGGTGCCAGTCCTTTTACCTCTGATGCCACTGCTAGTCAGGGAGCCTCAACCTCAGCTATGAGTTTTCATTTAGATCATTTTGTTGAGAAAGACGATGATATTGAGAGCTATCTAAATAGATATGAACTATTAGCTACCACGTATGGGTTAGAGAGAGAAAAGTGGAGCTTAAAGTTATCACAAGGGCTTCGTGGTACAGCTTATGACGTTTTTGCCAAGATGAGCAGGGATGATCAGGACAATTATGACATGCTAAAGCAGGCTCTTTTGTTAAGATATGAAAAGAATGGGGAATTTTATAGAAAAAAATTTAGGAATGCTAAACTACTGTCAGGTGAGACATATCACCAGTTCTCTGCACGGTTAGAGACATACTTGGAGAAATGGACGGCTCTGGGGAAAACCCAAGATCTTAAGGAAATGATCCTTATAGAACAACTAAGAGAGTCCATGGCTCCAGACCTGAGAAAGTTTCTCATGGAACAAGGTGCAGAGAGGCTGGGTGAGTTACTAAATGTTGCTGAAAGATATCAGGCAGCTCAAGCAGAGGTAACAGGTAATAAAAAGAAAACAGGTAGACAATTTTAAGGCACCACAAAACTTTAATAAGTTTGATCATAGAGAGCATAACAAAGGTAAGCACCAGTTTGATAGGCCACGGTATGAAAATAAAAATAAAACCCCACAATTCGATGAAAGGAAATTTGATGAAAGAAAATCTTTCAACCAAGGAAGGAGGTGGTGTAAAAATTGTCGGATGGACAATCATGACACTGACCGTTGTAGAAGGAATCCTATAGTAATGGCCACCCTTCAGGTCAGGTCGACCTCAAGAAAGGAGGAGGATATTATGATAAATACCACTCCAGAAGAGATGAGGAAGGCACAGGCTGGGGATAAGACCCTCAAGCCTTGTTTTAGAAAATTGTCCAATTGTCACACACCTCCAGGAAAAGGAGACTTCTATATGAAGAACAAACTGATATACCGGAAGACCGGAACTAGATCCAAAGGTCAGGGACAGCTGGTACTTCCTAAAAGGTATAGGGCAGACTTAATAAGGAGCTTACATGTGAAAAAAGATGGGGACCATGAAAAGATAGGTACCATCATCCAAAAGGTAGCTCAAAATTATTATTGGCCCAAGGCAAGGTGGGACATTGAGAATTTTGTAGAAAGGTGTAGCATAGCACATGAGGGAACACCCACAAGTGGGAACATTGATCAGGACCTGGACACGCCACTGGGCAAACGTAGGCCTGACAATGGAAAGAATAATAAAGTGGACCGAGTGGAATGGGAAGCCCCTTTTCACGGACAATCTTCAATTGACTGTTTTACAATGGCCACTATGCAGAGAGTGCAAAAAGATGTCTTACCCCAGGATAAGCCGAAAATCCCTCGATCGGACTTAAGTGAACTGGAGGAAGAAAAAAGAGAACCAAGATCTCTCATAAAGAATTTTAAGTGGGGAGAAAGCCCCAAGAAAAAAATTGGTAGCGGTCGTTCTGTGAATGATGATTCTGGAAAGAAAAATCATCACTACAGTGCTTCTAGTGGAAGAGACCATACCGGTACCTGTAAAAACAGGTCAACAATATTCAAAGTCCATATGTAATCTGTTAAGAACGTGGACTGATGAAAAGGCAGAGGAAAATATTACATCATCATACCAATATGTGAATGAGCTGACCACTCGTTTAAAAACTGGCTGGAAACTTGCCAATGAAAATTTGAGACAAGCCAGGAAAAAACATGCTGCCTATTACAACAAGAAAGCTAAAGACAGAGATTTGGCTGTGGGAGAGAAGGTACTGCTTCTTCTACCCGGTAGTCAGAATAAGTTGCAAATTGGATGGCAAGGTCCATATACAGTTCTAGAGAAGGTATCTAGAACAAATTATAAGATAGATAAGAAGGGGAAAGAAAAAATCTATCATGTGAATCTCCTGAAGAAATATTTGGAAAGAGAAAATCAGGAAGAGACACATTTGTTGACCTTGTCTATTGCAATGGAGATGAAAAAGGAACCACTTTCATCATTTGAATATCCATTACACCCCTGTGAGACAGCGGCACAGGTGAAAATCAGTACACATTTAACGAAAAATCAGAAGGAGAGAGTGCAACAGGTTCTAGATGATCATACAGAGGTGTTAACGGACCGACCGGGGCATACAAACTTATTGGAATATGATATGAAACTTATAGACCCCACACCTGTATGTATGAAGGCATATTCGATTCCTTTCGCTAAGGAGAAAGCCTTGAAGGAAGAGATAGACTATTTGTTGAAGGAAGGAATCATTTCACACAGTGAATCTTCGTATAGTTCCAGTGTGGTACTCTTAAGAAAACCCTCTGGAGAACATAGACTCTGTATAGATTACAGGAGACTGAATGCTATCACAGAAGGTCAGGTGGATCCATTGCCGGATACAAATCAGTTGTTTGCCAGGCTAAATAAAGCTAAATATTTCTCAAAAGTGGATCTGAGCAAAGGATACTATCAGATTCCAGTAAAGCCTGAGGTTAGACCTTATCTAGCTTTTAGTACCTCAGAGGGACACTATGAATTTAACAGATTGCCATTTGGATTGAAGAATGCGCCTAGTGTCTTCTCTAGAATGATGAGAAAATTGTTGGATCCTCTGAATAATCCATGCATCACAAACTTCATGGATGATATCCTTATAGCGACAGAAACATTTGAGGAACACATTGACTCTCTGAACATGCTGTTTAATCGACTTAGAGAAGCGAATTTGACAGCCCGACCAACCAAATGTTGCGTTGGATGTAAAGAATTAGAATTCTTGGGACACACAGTCCATCAGGGAAACATGACCCCTGACCCCAAGAATTTAGAGAAACTAAGAAAAGCCCCGAGGCCACAAACAAAGAAAGACGTGAGATCCTTTGTCTCATTATGTGGTTTCTACCAAAAGTATATCAAAAACTTTAATTCCATATGTGCACCGTTAACTGACTTGACACGCAAGGGAAATCCAGATCGAATTACCTGGACAGCACAGTGTGAATTGGCATACCAAGAATTGAAGGAAAAGCTCACAAGCAAACCTATTTTGAAATTACCTGACTTAAGTCAAGAATTCATTGTGAGAACGGATGCAAGTAATATCGGTTTGGGCGCGACCCTGTTACAGAAGTCAGATTCACTGGATGGGGAATTAACCCCAGTGGCATATGCTAGCAGAAAGTTGAATAAAGCTGAAAAAAATTATTCAACGAGCGAAAAAGAATGTCTTGCAGTAATATGGGCGATCAAGAAATTCAATATTTATCTGTATGGGAAGGCATTCAAGTTGCAAACGGATCACAAACCCTTGTCGTTTCTAGCGCAGGCTAGGCATGAAAATACGAGGTTACTCCGATGGTCATTGCTTTTGCAACCATTTCAGTTCAGCATAGAATATATTTCTGGAAAAACCAACCTGGGTGCTGATTTTCTAAGCCGCCATCCGTGTGATGAGAATCACCGTGATCACCAGGAATAATATTAAATTTCTCTATGTGTATATAGAATTATGGACTGACATATGATGTCTGTTTTAAGTGGGGAGAATTTGTGGTGAAAAATTCTAATCCACATATATAAATTAGAAAATAAATGTAAAGCCAAACGAAGTAATTCAATAGAAAGGAAGAAGAATGGTGAAAGAACAGTGCGGTCACAATAGCGTACGCCTGTGTTGTAGAACGCCATAATGGCTGAACAAGAAAACCCCTTTTTCTGCTCCGTCTGCATAAACTACACGCGTGTCTAAAAAAAAAACGGGTACTGTGTTTCTTAGAAAACCTTGAGATACGCAAACTGCATAATGACCTAGATACAAATAATAGCATTAATGTCATTATACACACTACGTTAACCTAAAAGACAGACGGGCTTAGAAGAGAGAGAGAGAGATGCACGGAGGAACGCATGCAATACTACCACGTCGTCTCGCGATTAAAAAGTGAACGCCAATCCCACGCGAAAGGCATGAAGACCTGATTTTTTCAAATAAACAGTAATAAAAAACACTACCAATACGAGGTTAGGTTTTGAAAACAGGTTTAAAATCTTATTGCGAAACCTGACATTCTACTGATTTATGTCTAAGCTCCTGACATTAGTCTGACAGTACAGAAGACATCCTATGATATAGAAGTGAACGGGTGGTAAAAAACAAATACACGACTATCCAAAATACATATTTTGAACGAAGCCACTTGGCCCCATTAAACTTATATATTTGTGTGCCTTGGGACTTGCTGACAAAGAATATGTTATGTGTTACGCATATAGGCTAGTAATTAACAAATTATAGCCAAAATCCTATAGTGGGGGTGTCTGACAGCACAAGATCATATTTGCTCATAATGGCATGTTTGAAAAACACTGCTTTAGGGGAAATGAGGCCAACAAGTTAGATACGTTTTGATTGGCTGTAGTAATATGTAAGGCGAAACCTTATTAGTCGAACTACAAATACTATTATGGTGGTTAATGGCAACATGTAGGATGGGTACAAATTTTTCAAAGGCTCTTGTAAACATGGTCTCATTGGTTAGAACGTTTGATATAGTCAAATAGAAGCGTCAGTTCAGGGCCAGTTTTGAAAATACATTTTGTGAGAAGCAAGTGCGTTGAGAGCAAGCTAATATTTTTCTAATTAAAAGCCTGGGATAAGGCAGATCGAAATTGTGCCGAAATTCATCGCCAGTCAACGTTACTTGTATAGAAGGAATTAACGCTGGAATTGCAGAGGCGTTGTAACCATTAGGGAGAGGAATACTGGTGTATATTGTCACATGAGAAGCTAGCAGTTGGCCTACAGCGCTGAACTCTGTGTTTGTAATGTCCTGTACTTCAGTGTGGAAATAGATTATATATATTAGTTCTGAAGAAGGAGGTACAACCTTCTTATTTCAGGGACCGTGGTACTGAAGTATTAGAGCAGCACCTGGTCTGAGTTTTGCTGGATCCAGAGGGCTGGCAGCAGACTCCTTGTCCAAGATATCGACCAGTGGTGTATTTCAAGAAAAAGCCCACCACAGTGAAGGGGTGGCTATAACGCTGTCTTGGGGAAGCACAGAAGGCACTTATAGAATGGAAAGCAATGGGACCCCGAATTATAACATCAAAGTTTAAATCAGCCAAAAATAAAGTAAATGTAAACATCATCCAGTGTTATACACCAACAAATGTTAAAGAAGAATCTGTGAAAGAAGACTTTTACACCAGACTACAAAGTGCCTTAGGAGCCGTTGTAGCATAGTGGTTAGTGCACTGGCTTCCTAGCGCAGTGGTCTATGGTTCGATCCCCAGATGAGGTGGAGTTTTTTTAGGTCACAAGCGGCTCCTGGGTCGATCCAGCCCCAAATGGGTACCAGAGCAACTCTGTGAAGGTTAAGGCGGCCGGCGTGATGCTGACCACATCACCCCTAGTGTGCCGACGGTCAAGAAAATATGGGCCTAACACCATATTCCCAAAATGCCTCAATGGGCGTGTAACGGGATCCTTTACCTTTTTTTTTTTTTACAAAGTGTCTTGGACAAAAAGAAAAGTAAGGACATCACAATGTTGATAGGGGACCTAAACGCGAAAATAGGAACACACAACATCGGCTTTGAAGAAATCACAGGAAAGCATGGATTAAGTATGATGAACGAGAATGGGGAACTATTAGCTAACTTCTGTGCTTCAAATCAACTAGCTATAGGAGGAAGCATATTTCCACATAAAAGAATACATAAAGCAACATGGATATCACCACACCACAGAACTGAGAATCAGATTGATCATAGATGCATAAGTAAGAAGTTTAGGTAATCACTGCATGATGTAAAAGTATGTAGAGGAGCAGATGTGGTATCAGACCACGATCTTCTGTTGGCTAATAGAAATAAGAGAAAAATGGTTAAATACAGTATTCAACAAATACCAAGTACTCCAACAGCTGGAAGATGAAGCAGATACGGAAGACCACTGGCAACAAGTAAAAAAATATATGGAACGAGACATGTGAGGAAGTACTGAGAAAAAGAGAACATCAGCACAAAGCATGGATAACAACAGAAACCATTAGTAAGATAGAAGACAGGAAAAGCAAGAAAGCAGATTTAAACAGAAACAAAACCAGAAGCTCCAAAGCCAAGGCTCATGAAGTGTACACATAAGCAAATAAAGAAGTAAGAAGTAAGAAGAAACACCAAAAGAGACAAGAGGAAGTTGTTGCGTCCTTTTGGCGCGTGTAATTTAAATGTGGGGGCACACTTGAGTAAGTATATATATAATTCATTATTTGCGCACGGTCGGGCAGATTAGTGGGAAAAAAAGGCGCAGCGCGGTGCGCGAAGGGGTGAAAAGAAAAGAGAGAAAGAGAGAGCAATGACGTAGGAGAGACCTGATGGCCATGACCGGGGTCGGTCATGTATTTTTTTGTGAACTATTGTTCAAGCTTGCCCAGATATTGGGAAGCCTTCATAAAGTATTCAAAGTCTCCGGAGAGGAGCACAGTTGTATCGGCCAAGGTAGGGGCGATATGTGT
Source organism: Oreohelix idahoensis (assembly GCA_024509875.1). Taxonomy (NCBI): domain Eukaryota; kingdom Metazoa; phylum Mollusca; class Gastropoda; order Stylommatophora; family Oreohelicidae; genus Oreohelix; species Oreohelix idahoensis. Next base: position 8,353 of record JAMPIV010000062.1, on the reverse strand, counting down.
ACATTAATTATATTATATTTTCTCGTCAGTCCTTCTGGCGTGTTTCGATCTGGCTGGACCTCAATACGAACCACAGGTCGTATTTCTAGTGGGTTCCAGACGTACCCAGAATATTTTCAAGGTTACTATTTCATTTTATGGATTACTCCAGAAGCCCCTTCGTGGCGTGTAGGCTCCAATCAAGCAAAGAAGAAATTATTACCATGAAGGTCGGTCACCGTCCTTGAAGGGTCGGTCTTTATTATAAGATGTTGATCAAGCTCATGATTAATACAAAAAATGGAAGAAACGAGAACAATATGAACTGTCATATTAAAGAAGTAATCTACAATTGTTGATGCATGCTTATGAATATTACGTTTGAACTTGTACTAACGTCTGTAATAAATTGTCTGCGTCTTCGTCAAGAAATGGACTCAACTTACATCCTTTTGCCAGTTGTAGTCAGTACTTGAGACTTGTGGTAAGTTGGGATTATATAAATACTTATAGGGGACTTAGTGTACTGACTGAGATCAGCTGTGAAGGTATCTGTATCTAATAAGTGTGGTGTGTTACAGATGACCTTACTTTGCTACCACATTTAGACCTCAATCAGACTTATTCTGGAATGTTGTGATGACTACGTTGAATGTCTAGGGTTATGATAGTGATGAAGTGTAAGTTCACAACAACCTACAGACAGATAAACACTTTAATTAAGATTCACAACACTTTACAACACTATGACAAGCACATACATATAACACTCTAGAAGACTAGCTTAAGTAAGTCAAGTGTTAACTTTTAAATTATGTATTAATTTCTTTCAATAATAGATATCCTGATCCAACTACAGAGTGAATCAGGAATCACAATCAAATGTAAACACAATGTGTATGTACAAAATTTATACAAAGGATCTTTGTCCTGACATTTAATATTATTACAATATGTGTGTAGAGCTGTGATGTAGTATTATGAGGTTGTGGCGTTAAAAGTTTATATTCTTCAGTTGATTGTTTGTGCTCGTTTTCACACTGTGTCTAGGTTTATATAGCATAGGTCCACAAGATTCAGGACAGCCACAATAGTTCATTAACGATACTTTCTATGACTCGAAGATTCCACACAACGATCAATATAACAGCTGGATATTTTAGTAACATTCCATTTATTATTCACGTAGACAATACATCATTACACAGCATGCATAATTAGGTAGATTCAGCAACTCCTATAATCCGTAGGTCCATATAAACATTACCTCATTCCTATTCCTACCTTCCGTTGTATTTAATAAACATTAATATGTTTCAAGACACTTCTCTTTTAAATTTCCCATATTTCTACCATTGGGGAGAATACACATACACAAGTCGCCCATTCAGGGTCAACACACGCTCTGTCCATCTTTTTTCCACACTGCTCACGTCATGTGCGCAATACACATATCGACAAATTACTATCGTGCAGCGCTCATCAGCACCAAAATCCTATATATTTTCTAGCGTGTGGCGTGCATTAGCCGGCGCCACATTACCCCCCCCCCCCCCCTCGAACAACTGAAAACTTAGTTTTCAGTCAGGCAATTATAATGTGAAGCGAGATTAAATGATATCTATCTAGATTTTAAAGGAAAAAAATAATGTCAGTAATAACAATATGAATAAATAAGTAATTATTGTTATTACATAACTCTAGAGAGGGTGTCAGCTAGGACATTGTCCTTTCCTGCTATTGGTAAAACGTCAAAATCATACCCCTGCATTTGTAGCGCCCATCGGGTGAGACGTGCATTAGTCGATTTAAAAGTCTGTAAATATGTGAGGGCTTTTTGATCAGTGTATAATTTAAAATGTGTACCCACCAAGAACTTCTGTAGTTTATGTAATGTCCATACCAATGACAAAAGTTCCCTTTCCACAATTGGATATCTGGATTCTGTCTCTGAAAGTTTTCTGCTGAGGTAGAATATCGGGTGGCACTCGCCATCAAAGGTCTGCATTAAACATCCCCCGATTCCTTTCAGAGATGCGTCTGTAACCACGAGAAAAGGTCGACGTAAGTCTGGTAGTCTTAGTATTGGACTTTTTGAAAATTGTGTTTTGATGTTCTGTAAGGCATGGTCACACTCTTTGTTCCATATTATTTTGTCAGGCATACCCTTTTTTGTCAGAGCAGATAGAACAGAAGTTAAAAGGGAAAATCGTGGTATAAACCTGTGGTAAAAGTTTATGAGTCCCAGCAAACTACGAACTTGTTTCTTAGTAGTTGGTATGGCAAGATCCAGTACCCTTTTTAGTGTAGACTCATCAGGTTGTATTGTATGTCGGCCAATCTTATGACCCAGAAATGAAATCACAGTAAACCCAATTTCGACTTTGGAAGGTCGAGCTGTGAGGTTATGTACTCTGAGAGTTTGGAGCAACGACTGTATCCCAGCGATATGCTGTTCCCAAGTATCATGAAAAATGCAAATATCGTCCATATACGAAATGAGATCGGTGCGATTACCTAAAACGCGACGCATCATGCGTACAAATGTCGCTGGAGCATTCCGTAAACCAAAACACATGACATTGTAATGAAACAATCCACGAGAAGTGGCAAAAGCAGTCAAAGGTTTTGATACATCAGCCAGAGGAATCTGCCAGTAACCTTTAGATAGGTCAAACTTGCTGAAGAAAGTGGCGGGTGATAGGCGTGGCAACAAATCCTCCAGCAAAGGCATTGGTTCAGAATCGGATATGGTCACCTTGTTAAGGCGACGAAAGTCAATACAAATACGAATTGACTTGTCTTTCTTTCATACTGCCACCATAGGAAAACAGAAAGGAGAATCGGACGGTGCAATAATACCCAGTTTTAACATACCATCTACTTCACTTTCCACCTGATCTCTAACATGTAGAGGAACGGCGTATGGTCGTAATGAAATCGGGGTGTAATCTGACAATTTGATTTCGTGTGTGATAATGTTAGTACGTCCCGGAAGATCAGACAAAACATCCTGAAAGGATACCAACATAGAACGAATTTGATCCCTATGATCTGCAGGTAAATCAGTACAAATTATAACATCATTCCATGTTTCCGAAGACTTAATAGGTGCTACCGGAAACGTAGAAGGTACATCAGCGAAATTGGTTTGCCCCTCATCCACCAACGCGATAGATGCATGATGGGTAGGTTGGTTCATGATAGCATCACAAATGAATTGTAACTGAGGAGGACGAGTGATGTATGGTAGGAGCATGTTAACATGGAATGTTTTTTCTTTACCCCGCATATTGATGACGTAGTCCACGTCAGTTCTCTTTGCAACCACTTTAAACGGACCTTGCCATGTTACTAACAAGTGATCTACTTTGAGTGGCAGGAGAACAAAAACATCGTCATTGATTGAGAAAGACGTTAGTCGTCTATCTCGGTTAATGCGAGATCTGGTCTTATATTTTGCCATCTCAGATGCTTCAGTCGCCACCTGACATGCATCCACAAGATATTGGCGTAAATCTGTAACGTATTGATAAGTGGATTTCTTCTTATTATTATTCACATCAGATTCCATTAACAAATCATGTAAGAGAGACATTGGACCTCTTGGGTTCGCACCAAATACTAACTGAAAAGGCGAAAAACCAGTATGATTAGGAACCTCTCTGTACGCAAACAGTACAGCAGGAATAAAACGATCCCATTCTTGAGGAAATGATGTAGTCACCTTCCCCAACAATTGTTTTAATGTCCCATTCCAACGTTCCACGACCCCGTTAGAGCTAGGGTGAAATATAGCACTAAGAGAGTGACGGATACGAAGTGTGTTGAAAACATCTGACATCATACCTGACACGAACTGAGATCCATGATCAGAAAGGATTTCTTCCGGAAACCCGATGCGTGAAAATATAGACAGCAACGCATCTGTTACCGACACTGTGGTAATAATTCCCATATGTCCAGCAAATGGTACGTCATGCGCATTTGACAAGACTAGTGCGCGAAATGACGTAGGTACTATAACTTGTTTGAGAATGAAAGAGTAATTATCAAAACATCGTATCATAATATTATCCTGCATTTGAAACCAATGTCTTGAATTTTTAGAATGTTTAATAGTTCGAGCAATAGCTAATGGGAATAAATGTCCCAAAGAAGGATCCATTTGTTGTTTTGCTATAAATATATTTTTGTCAATGTAATGACAAGTTGTAATGTGTTGAGTGTGTATAGAAGAATTTAATTCAATTGTCTCTGCAGCTTGTTGTGCTCTGGTTGTGATCGCGTTAGCAAAGGAGGGATGATTTCTCTCCCAATCAATAATATCCTGTTCAGAACACTCTTTAACCCCCTTTATGTTACCGATAAGTAAATCACAACAAGGTCGATCGAGAGCACACACTCTTACTTTTCCCGAAAAGAACGGAGTATCTATTACCACATCTGCCAGCGGATAAGATTCAACAGTTCCACCGAAAGTTACGCACTTTATAGAGGTTCCCGTAAAGCAAGAAGAAGGAATTAGTGCCTTCCTTAGGCCAATGGTGGTGCATCCGCTGTCACGTAAATAGAAACGGGTGTGTCAAAAACAAAACCTCTATGGATCACGAGTGAGCCAACCCCATCATTTAAAGACAAAACTGGCAGAGCATGTCCACATTTCAGACGTGGAGTAGATCCAGGTTGAAATAGAGTCATACATTCCCTGCAATTACCACTATTTTCCAGATCAAAACTACATGCATTGGCATGAAGTATTATTCTCATTATTGGAAATATTATCATTACCAACGTCAAGCTGACAAAGCGTGAGCTTGTGATCCTCTACTCTACTTTGACTCCTAGAAAAATGTGTTTTCCTCTCCGATCCACTGGACAGTCAGACCGATAGTAACTCTTTTTGTCCGTGCGAGAAGAATCATCACGAGATGGTGGTGAGACATGATGTTTGTTATTGTAATTACTGTTATTGTAATCATTACGTGAGGGTCCCGAAAAATGATGTTTGTGAGTGTAATTATTATTGGAGTATTGATTATTTCTTTGCCATGACTTTTTATTATTATGGTTAAAGTTGCGTCTCTCTATACCCCGTGAGGGCGAATTATTATGAGGGAAATTATATCTACCTCTATAGGATTTTTGATAGTCATCCCTATACCGTTGGTCGATGCTGCGAGTGCGTGATCTGTCATGAGTGACTGCACAAGCTGGCAAAGTTTCTAGGACCTTCGTCTTTACCTAAAGGCAAGTTTTATTTGGGTGTGCGACCGAAAATTGTTGAGCTAATTTTTCCATTTCTCTATATTTGTGGGCTTCCTTTCTTGAAGGAATGAGGAAATTTCAGTATTTACCGAAGATAAAATTTTGTCTCTTAAGAAAGAGATCATAAAGTCCTTCAAAAGATTTAGTAATATTAGACAGTTCAATTCCATCTGTTTTAGACACATCTTCACTGAAGACACAAAGTCTTCGACATCCTTACCTTCCCTAGGACCCATCGATTTAAATTTTAAACGATATCCTTCCTCGTCTAAACAAATATTTGCGAAGAAATACTGATTTTTAATGGATTCATAGTCGTTTCTTTTGTCATCGGCAATGTGAAAAAAAAGTTTGTAAACTTTCACCAGTAAGTAACCCGACAAAATGTTCAGGCCATGAGGCCTTAGGTAAATTTAAAGCCGTAACTCTTGATTCAAATCTCAAAAGAAAGAATCCTATATCGTCATGCAATGAAGAAAAATTTGGTAATTTTAAATTAATGATCTTCGACGATCCAGTACCAGAAGATTCCCTAGAAAAAGAAGATTGTAAGCCGCAATTTTTCTAACTCAAAAGTTTTTTCTCTTTCAAATTTTCGCTTGTTCTGCAGCAATTTCTGCTAAACGAATTCTCTTCCTCTCATCATTCTCTCATGTTCCCTCTCTTCTCTTTCTCTTTCTTTTTTCTTTCTCTTGTCTTTTTTCTTCTTTTTTCTTTCTTCTCTCTCTTTTTTCTTCTCTTGTCCTTTTTTCTTCTTTTTCTTTCTCTTCTCTTTTTTCTTCTCTTTCCTTCTCTTGTCTTTTTTCTTCTTTTTCTTTCTCTTCTCTTTTTTTTATCTTCTCTTTCCCTTTCTTGTCTTTTTTTCTTTCTCTTTCTTTCTTTCTTCTTTGTATTTTACCGCTATTTCTTTATTTACATAGGCTATAAAGATCATCACCCGAGAAATTCAAGTCCTTCCCATTCTGTATAAATCCAGCCTTAACCTTCACAAAGTCAGCCATACTGAAATTAAAGAGTAATGGGCTGTAGATTCACAATGTATATCTCTCCCACTTGTTGCCCAATGACTATACTTAGTCGTAATGGTAATTCAAACCTTTTTCAACCCAACTGCTATGTACAGTATTTTATTCGTTTTTTGTGATATACTTGTCTCTGAAGTATAATGATACTTATCAACTAATCTCACAGTGTATCCGTAATCATCGTATATATTAACATATCAGCAATTAACAATATACTATAATCCAGTACTAAATATCGCCTTTACTACCTATTTAAAAGCATGCCATACTATCACATTAGACAAAAAGATAAACTGACAACACTGGAAACAAATCAGGAAAAAAGACAACAATGTAAAAAGGTCATAAAAATCTTACAATATAATAAAAATTATTGTTTCCACCGTCAATGAACAGTACAGGACGAGATACAATCACATAGAACTGCTGTACATATTAAAAAGAAAGTCAGAGAAGAACTACAGGTACGAACATAATAATACTGAACTAAATAGGAATTCCACGACAATATGTTACTCGACAGCACAGCTAAACAAAAAAGAAAATATTAATCTCAGTCAGAGCGGAAATACGACAGCACTAAATGCCTGAATCCCTGAAAGAGATCAATACAATCAAAATCTATAGAACGACGACAACTAAAATTCATCCAAAGATATAATTGAGTGTCCGCCCACAAAAAACATAAAACATAAAAGATACACAAAAATAAGATGTGCCTGACATTTTTTAGGACCGGAAGACCATGACCCTACAAACATAATATTCGCTTATATGATTAAAATCCACGACCGCCAATCCTCGTTGTAAACAAAACAGCATCAAACCCCGTCGCAAAGTGGCCTTGAATCTATGCAATAAACACGGTCAAGAAAAGAATGTAAAGTCCTGGGGTTGCACAACGCGTATAAGTGTCCTGTACAAGACGTTTCCCTGTTTCCTACTTAGGAAATCCAAGTGGTCAGCAAATCTGTTTGATGACGTACGTAAAAGATTACATCATCCTTCCTGACCATTGCAGACAAACGAAATGATTTCTCGGACATCAGGGTTGAAAGACTTGTCAGACTTGAAAGACCCAAAAGATTGGTTCTGGATACCGTCATGCTTCTCGCGATTCATATTATTGGTATAATAAATGTCCACTGGTAAGTTTTATTTTAAGGAATTTACAAGTCCCGTTCAGGGTGACCTTGATGTAATGGTTCACTACACCGATTCAACGTGAAATGGCCTCGAGGTGACAATAATCTTCATAGTAACCTGTGACCGCAGTATATTGTGGCAGTCAAATGTCTATTCAGCGACTTTAATAGAATATATGTTGTTTGGTATTAATGTCTTCCCAACAGTCCAAGGTCTTGGCATGACCTCGTACGAAAAATTGCAATTTCTATTGATTCCACAAATTCGTGTGCTTGATATATTGCGTACTTTCCACAGTACAGCATTGTACAAATTCCAAACAATTAATTCCTCTCCAACGGAACGAGCCTCCCATATCTGTGGCGTTAAAAGTTTATATTCTTCAGTTTGATTGTTTGCTTCGTTTTCCACACTGTGTCTAGGTTTTATATAGCATAGGTCCACAAGATTCAGGACAGCCACAATAGTTCATTAACGATACTTTCTATGACTCGAAGATTCCACACAACGATCAATATAACAGCTGGATATTTTAGTAACATTCCATTTTTAATATTCACGTAGACAATACATCATTAACAGCATGCATAATTAGGTAGATTCAGCAACTCCTATAATCCGTAGGTCCATATAAACATTACCTCATTCCTATTCCTACCTTCCGTTGTTATTTAATAAACATTAATTATGTTTTCAAGACACTTATCTCTCTTTTAAATTTCCCATATTTCTACCATTGGGGAGAATACACATACACAAAAGTCGCCCATTCAGGTGTCAACACACGCTTCTGTCCCCATCTTTTTTCCACACTGCTCACGTCATGTGTCGCAATACACATATCGACAAACATTATACTATCGTGCAGCGCTCATCAGCACAAAAATCCTAATAGAGTTTTTCTAGCGTGTGGCGTGCCAGTTTAGCCCGGCGCC
>JAMPIV010000061.1:0-71643 GCA_024509875.1 Oreohelix idahoensis | reverse complement strand
ACAGTATCTTAAAAAAATTTTTTTTTTCTTCATTTTCACACTTTTCTCCCCCTGCGACAAATTGGCCTCTGGACACAATTTAAAAAATTATACAAGAACAAATAGATGTTTAAATCCTCTGAAAAAAATTGAGATATATTTGTGTAGTATGCAGATTAATATGTACAAATTTAAAGCTTGTACCTTTTATACTTTTTGAAATATGATGTTGTGAATATTGACTTTCATTCAACAAACTATATTTTTCGGTAATCTGTTTTGCAGATTTGCAATTTTTGGTCTCAAATATATTGATAATTATTCATGATGTAGCTCTATAGTTTTCTTTGTGTGATCAGTATATTCCAGACTATATGCTGTTTGTCAGAGAAAGTTGTAAGATTATATTTAAGAAGACGGCAGTGTTCTGAAGTTGGTGTGATGTAACTTATTCAATGTTGCGAAGTCCCCACACTTTTTAAAATGCTATGACTTTTTTATTTGTTGTCCTATTTTAAAAAATAAAGTACCAAATTTCATGATTTACCAAGGGCTTCAAAACTACATTGTTTTCTCTGGTGTTTCTGTGCAAACAAAAATCGCTTTGTGGTACCTAATTATAGGGATTAATATGGTATTCCAATAAACAATATTATCGTTTCTGTCCTTTCCTTTTATTTATCCTTCTATTAGAATACAATACATTATCTACGTTTTTCTTGCCCCTTTCTCTGCCCTGCACACATTTGGGTTGCTAGTTTCAGTTTCACAATGCACAAGTTAGGTTAGATTTTTTTTTTCCATGTTAATCCCCCCCCCCCCCCCCCCCCCCCCCCCCCCTCCCCCCCCCCCTCTCCCCCCCTCCCCCCCCCCCCCCCGCCCGCCCCCGCCTTTTCCTCTCTCGCCCGTTCTTAGAAAACGAAACAACGCGTTGGCCGGCTGCCAAACTGTCTAATGGTCGTTTTAAATATTAAGACTGGTAACGAAGAAGCTTGTGGTTTTTGGGGGTGGGTATCATCGCTTGGCGTTAATAGATTCAAATCACTAGCAGCTCGCTTGCGTTTTGAAAAGGCGATGTCCTTGAGAAAAATATGTCAACTACTGTAATTTATTACTAGATTATTTGTCGGACTGTAGTTATTTTTAGACAACAACCTTCACCAAGTAATAGGACGGATGGGTAGAAGGTTTAGGGGGAAGGATATCCCTTTTCCACTATAATAGAAAAATATTCAAATATTGCGTCCAATTCTTAGTAACAGTGTGACCTTTGTCCTCAGCAATTTTTCAAATATACTAGTGGGGTTAAAAGTTGTAAAACTACTTTACTAGATTTCGAATCGAGGAATTGAGCGGGAGGGGTAATACGGAGTGACTTTATCACATATCTCCCCTGTTAAGAGCCTGCATTCCAATGCAGCTTTATAATATGTATTAACAATCCCGATCACATGAACTCAACTAGGCTTTATGAGTATCCTGGGTTTCTGCAGGTGGGTGCTTCAAAGTAAGCACTACTCAAGAAATATGCCTCAGACCTCTGCAACCCAAAAATCTATTGCAGTTTATGTTAATAAAACAGCTGCAGGTGCGACTGCCTGTCCCATGCTGATTATCAATCAATATTCACCATTACTCTTCTCTGAGTCTGTCCCATGACATGTCCAGAGGTTTCTACATGTCCCTCAAGGTTGCAATATTTTATGAGGAGGAGATCTATATAATTGGTGATAGCAGAGTTATGTAGGGAATCCAGTAATTTCCTTATCAGCCTGGATAAAACACTCGGAGTAATATCAATCCAAAAGCAACATATGAATTCAATGTGCCCCTCCGATGTGATCACAGCCATCCATTTGGTCTGAGCTCAGGCTTGATTGGAATTTGGAAAAACCCTTTTCTAATATGTATGACTCTTTAATCTGCCATCAGATAACGGCCATATTCACCAATTGTTTTCTCCGCCCAACGGCAATTGGTGATATAATATATAATGTGGGGAAATGAGTTTTTTTTCTGCACCATAAATCAATTCTCCCTTTTTTTAGCATTGCTATAATATGTGTGATCTCAATCCAATGTCCGTACAATACTTCCCATTTGGACTGTTTAGGGTCGGTCACTACCACTGTCACCGGTGCCTTTATAATGCTCCTTAATATCCGTATTGTGAAGTGAGCTTGACATTAGGCAATCTTGCCAAACGCTCGCTCCCCACTTTTCTAAAGTTAATATTTAGTTTCGGTTTCAATGTTGGCCGATTAACCTCATTTCTATTTTTAGTTAGTTCCAAGAATTCTGACCTACTGTGTGGCGGGGTGTTCTGGACTGTGTTTGTGTGTTCTCTTCGTACCGTACGTAATGTTGCTATTTTAAAGATTTTAGGGGAAGACTGTTTGTGAAAAAGGGTTTCCCTATCCACCGTGTCTACCTTATCATTTTTATTTCCTTTGTTATTTTCAGGCCCATGTTTGCCATAATGCTTTTCTTGCATTTGGTTATTATTTTTCCACCCTGTGGAATGTACCTTGCTACACTGGTCACAACTTTGAACATACTGGGCAATGTCCCCAGCTACATTTGGCCAGAAATAGTTCACAGATGTCCTTTGACGGGTGGTGCCAATCCTCTGGTGTCCCCCGTCTGGTACAACATGTGCTTGTGCAATAACTTTTCCCCTATAACTCAATGGCAGTACTAACTGTCCATGCCCATTAGGTCCTGCTCCAGCCTTCCTGTAAAGCAGTCCATCCTTCAAATAGAATTGTCCTTTTCTGTGGATGTTATGGCTATTTGGCAATTTGCCAAAGCAAGGTTTTAGTGATTTGTCCTTTGCCTGGGCCCTTCTCATCTGTTTAGGATGAATATTTAGTGGTGGTTCCTCCTCCTTACTAGGGGTCGACCTAACCTGGAACGTGGCCATTATCACAGGTTTTATAAGGCTCCCTAGAAAAACAAATCTCTTTCCTAACACCAGCGGGTAATTAGGATCCTTACACACGGCTGCACTTATCACTCCTTCCACGTACCTAGTTTTGACATTTATCCTGGCTACGGGAAGTGTCATGGGCGCTGTATCCTTTAATGCCCCTTGTATCTCCACTTTGTCTGTGGTTGTAGCAAGTTTAATTTGCTGGAGAGGTTAAGATGTTATAAAGAAGGAAAGATTGCTGTGTATGTGTCAACCGTGTGAGGTCAAGCTATGTAAGACCCTGATTCTAATAGTTGATGAAAATGATGATGAGTTACAGGGTACCTAACGCTACCTCTCTAGATCTCACACGGTGCTGTATTTTATTTCTAGTTTGTGGTGTTTGATGTGGTTAGTGTCTAGGGAATGCATTGAAATGATGGTACATCAAAACAAGATGGTACAACACACTAATAGTAAAGTAATAAGTCTGTGGTTTAAGTTTTTTGTTGAATATGAATTCTTTTTTTGTACAATTTTAATCTGCCTGTCCTGCAATCTCTTTTGGACAGGTCTTTGAAAATGAGGAAAATATATTTTACAACAACTGATTAACTAAAATTGGACTCTTGTCCGATAATAATAATAATAATATATTGTTCCTGTAGGTGTATTCACAGACTGTTATTTAGTACATAATAGTGTAAGTCATTTATATGAGGAGCTGTTTCTGTCATCATGCCCCTATCTTTAAAGTTAATTTTGGGGAAAAACACTTTATTCCGATGAACTGTCCGATGTCCCAGCTATTGGCACATCACCTGATATTCTTTTATGAAGATACAAACGCCCAACACTGCTCTGCATAGAATATGTCCGTACACAGAAGCTCCTTCTGGCTACTGCAGACAGTATACAATTTCACTGGAGACTTTCTGTCTTCAAGTATATTCATCAGGTTTCCTGTCACCGGTTGGTAACAGGAAATAAAACCCTGCAATAAAAAGGACACCCTGGCCTTTTCATATCTGATTTAGACTCCCATTAACTATTTATACATGATGGGATGGGGTTAGCCTCGTGTGCATACAAGTGCACCAGCCCCTAACTCATATGACTTCACCTTACTGTGACCACACCTCAGGTCCATATGGCGGATGCGCCACTGTAATTTTACATAGTTTTCTTCAATACAATAACGTGGAGTAAACACATCTCCTTTCTGTATGATTTTCTCTTCTTTTCCTAACTATAAACGCTCTAGGCATGTTGATGAGTGTTCATGGAACACAGATGCTTGCTAACATATTCTGATCTAATAATAATAATAATCAATAACAACATTCAAACACAGTTCAATATGAGGACTCAATAATTTTTGCTCCCGGCATGTCCTTCACTTTTCCCAATAGCAGTATCTAGCTTTTTGCAGTTTTGATAAGGCATATTAATAAATAAATCATTCTTACTGTGGTGAAAAATTCTAATACCCATATATAAATTAAAACATAAAGGTAAAGCCGAACGAAATAATACGATAGGAAGAAGAATGGAGAAAGACCAGTGCTTTGCCAGTATAAATAACGCCTTCGTTGTATAACGCCGTAATGGCTAACACAAGATTTCTACTTGTCCTAATTCGTTCGTTCCTAAATAAAATGCTTAGGCTTTACGATACGGCGATAACCGTAGTTCTAAAAATAGAATGTGTAGTAAAATCTTCTAGACGACCTTGATTTTAAAAACTAACATTAGTGCAAAATCGCGCACAAGGTTAGCCTTGGAAAGACAGACGGGCTTAGAAGAAAAAAAGCAGAGAGAGATAGACGGACCATGGAACACAGTAACGCAAGCCACTCGCAGTGTGTCTAAAAATAAACCAACTCGCAGTGTGCATGGCCTGATTTTTTTCAAATAAACAGTGATGAAATAAAAAAAAAAACTAAACGATACGATGTTAGGTTTAGAAAACAGTTTTAATTCTTATTAGGAAACCTGATATTTTACGTAGGGCTCCTGACTTTATACTGATAGTACAGTCGTAAAGAATTGAACAAGTGGTAGTTGAAATTAAACACTTAACATCGAAAAAAGATCGTATTCTTAACTACGCCACTTAGCCCCTTGAAAATCATATATTCGTGTACAGGAAGGCTAGGGGACTAGGAATATGTAATAAATTATCTAAAAAAAAATTAGATAATTAGATATTGATAATAAAACATATAGAGAACAGAGATACTGTCAGGTTTGGTCATATCTGCTTGAGATGGAATTCCCTGAATTTTGTTGAAACATAGTAGTGACAGAAAGCCTAAGATAGTACGAGGGAGGCCATTGGCTGAACTTTGAAGTTAAAAGAAATTTGGTTGGGTGACCTATGAATAACAAATAAATGCCTAGAAACGGAGTAAAAGTGAATGAAAATATTTGAATGACTGTGTACTCTTTTGAAAATATTCCAAACGATTGGCCAATATACTGGATATTGGCAGAAGAAGTCTTAGAAGGGATGCCATATCGTTACACATTGTGAGAGATGAGAGCAGGCAGTGTTATCAAAAATTAAATATATAATAACAGCCTGGACATACCGCAGATCAAACTGTGCCAGTCATCTTTAGTGTGTATTTCCTTACGAATTGTGGGGCCGTGGTATAGATGGTGATATTGCATCGTCCGGTCTGAGTACTGCGTGATCCAGAAAGCTGGCAGCAGACTCCCTGCACAAGATAGCGGCCATTGTATATCATATTATCAAACTGAGAAGCAAGCGAGCAGAGGATACAGGTTTCCTGCAGCTGCATTATGAGATAAGCGCTTGTCAGCACGAAAAAGCTCAACCTTGAATAAAATACCCTGAACTGAACTTTATTATAAAAACAAAAGGGACAGAAATTTTAAAAAAACCAGAATCTGTGAATCCTTCAATATTATTTCCACCAGTACAAACACATGAAGTCGTGATGACCAACAACAACCTAGCACTAAAAGCCAGTATTACCTCATAATAATACATCACAACACTACACTCATATTACAATAATATTATATGTCTGGACAAAGATTTTTTTGTATAAATTCTTGTACATAAACATTGTGCTTACATTTGATTGTGATTCCTGATTCACATTGTAGTAGGATCAGGATATCTATATATTGAAAAAGCTAATACAGTGTATAAAAGTTAACACTTGACTTACTTAAGATAAATCTTTAAAGTGTTATGTGTTTGTGATTGTCATAGTGTTGTAAATTGTTGTGGATCTTAACTTAGGTGTTTATCTGTCTGTTGGTTGTTGTGAACTTACACTTCATCACTATCATAACCCTAGACATTAAACGAAGTCATCATACAATTCAAGAATAAGTCTGATTGAGGTCGAAATGTGGTAGCAAGCAAGGTTCTCTGTAATACACCAAACTTATTAGATACAGAGACCTTCACAGCTGATCTCATTCAGTACACTAAGTCCCCTATAACTATATTTATATAATCCCAACTCACCACACTTACCACAGGAGTAACGATGACTGGCAAATATGGCCCAAGTTTCTCTGCCGTTGTCCAGACTGTAGATTAGTATTTATTTTACAATCAACACTTCTGTTCTCATCGTACTTTATTACAGAAAATTTTCTATTCAAATGGCCAAGAGCCTTGTAATCTTTTGCTAATATCAATTTGGGCTGGCCAATGAAATCAGGCGACTACCAAATTTTGAATTTAGTTTTCAAAAACCAAACTCCAAACATACTATGTGTCTCGTAGTCCATTGGTCAGTCTGCCTTAGCTATGCCAATGCAAAAAGATGTTTAGTTTTAGGCTACCAATTCTACCTCTCCCCTCCTCATAGTGCTAACCAATCAAATTGAATCACTCCTATGCCTCTTTTTTCAAAATTGCGTCCCCAATGTTACCAATAAAATAAGCAAGGACGATCATCCGTTTGTCACACTGTACAAGAATATATAGTATTTCTACAATATCTTATTTATTAATGGTGCGAATTTTGATATTAAAACATATTATTGACCAGAATACTAAGCTCTATCTGCCTATATAAGTTTTATGTCCGTCTTTAGTGTCGTTAACATTTTTGTCTTTTTCTAGGCATTTTGGGTTTTCTTTTTCTGAATCATAATATTAATAAACTCTATCTCTAAGATTCATCTAAGTTCTTGTGAGGACTATGGAGGATTTGATATGTTGTTATAATATTAATTCTATCATGCTAACCATCCTTTATTCTGTATCACTAAAGTCATTCCAAGTTTCCACTTTCAGTATCGTTCTAACCCCCACTTCCCCTTATCCCAATGGTTATTTGAATCGTAGTTATATGGTCTAGCCTAACGCCGTGGCGGGCAATAAGCAGTAAAGATTCCTCCTCAATAGCCTTCAAACCTCGGTTACTAAGCGACTGGGATACAATACAATGCATTTGTTTATTTTTAGATTCATAAAAAGCATAGGTTTTATTCTTCTCTCAATCTCTGTCCTCCCCCGTTTTTCTTTCGCTCTAGCAAGCGAAACCAGTATGCCGCACGCACGCAAACTGTTTCATGTCGATTACAAATTTTCAAGACGGAGTGACTAAAACGCGGGCGGGTATTAGGATAGGCTTTTCATTTCCCAGCGCGAACACTTTTTAACATACAGCTTGCCACCAGGCATCGGTGATGATGTCGGGCTACAAACACGGGCTTGTAATAGTTTTTACTACTTTTTACTCTTTAGTTAAATATTAATGAAATTTTGATCAATTGTATCACTGATCTCACCACAGTGGTATACTGGTCAGGGTGCACCAGGGTTGCACTCACAACAGAGTCATATTCCAATCCTGAATCGTAAAGGCACATCACCTTATTGCCATTACACTTTACTTCTTCACAGATGGGGGATGAGGAAGTTCATGCTGCCCTGTAGACAGTTCCTTCTTTCCCTTGTTTCCCACTGTTATCATGCATGCAGCGTGATATGAAGGAACTTTCCTACCACATTCAATTGTATTATGATTTTGCATCCTACATATTTTACACCATTTTCCTTCTGGTCTGTAGGGTTTCCTTTCATTGAATTGCGGGTTTCTATCTCTAGGGTCAAATCTTTGCCTATCATAAGTTTGTTTACCTCTTGGGTTTTGATCCCTAGTATTATTATAATGCTCCTCTTGGTCTTGTGGGGTTCTATTACTTTCTAACTGTTTCTTTTTAATACCAGCTACTTCTGACTGGGCGGCCTGATACCTCTCAGCAACATTGAGCACCTCACCCAACCTCTCTGCACCTTGTTCCATTAGAAATTTTCTCAGGTCTGGAGCCATGGACTCTCTCAATTGCTCTATCATGATCATTTCCTTAAGATCTTGGGTTTTCCCCAGAGCAGTCCATTTCTCCAAGTAGGTTTCCAACCTGGCAGAGAATTGATGGTAGGTCTCCCCAGATAGTAGTTTCACATTTCTAAATCTCTTCCTGTAAAATTCCCATTCTTCTCATACCTAATTAGAAGAGCCTGTTTTAAAATGTCATAGTCTTCCTGATCCTCTCTGCTCAACTTTGAGAACACTTCATACGATGTTCCCCTAAGCCCTTGGGATACTTTCAAACTCCATTTTTCCCTCTCTAACCCATAATTAGTAGCTAATATTTCAAATCTACTGAGATAGGACTCAACCTCGTCGTTCTTCTCCAAAAAAGGATCTAAATGGAAGTTTATGGCTAAATTAGAGGCTCCCTGACTGGCACTAGCATCAGAGGTAGATGGGCTGTTACCATTCTCTGGAGCATGGCCTTGCAATTCCAATTCTTTTAGTCTTAATTCATGCTCCCTCTGCAATCTTTATTCTTCTTTTTCAGCTTCCATAGGCAATCTTTTTTCTTCTAACTGTAATCTTTTAATTTCAGCCTCCCTATCAGCCTCTAATTTCCTAGCCTCCCTAGCATCCTCTAATTGTAATCTTTTAGTTTCCTTGTCTGCCTCTACCTGTAATCTTTTCTCTTCTGCTAACCTCCTATCTTTCCTTTCAATAAACTTATCACATTCTGAAGTCACATACTGAATCAGAACTTGCCACTCCATACCCATTTCCTTTGCAGTCTGCGCTGCAGCAGATCTGAATTTGGCCAAGTCTGCCTTCTTTTATCTTGCACCAAATTTAATTAATCCAACTGTAATAGCTAACAAATATTTCTAGTTAACTATGGGCTATGACAATTCATTTAATTCTCCACACTGATTAATGTTATAAATTTTAGTACAATGGGGGTACCCTGGATCTATGATGTTACAATAAATTTAAATCCCGGACAGGACACCAATATATGTGGTGGATTAACACCGGGGAGGTTATTGATGGTAAATAAATGAAAATATAAGTGTCAACAGCGTGAGGTCAAGCTATGTAAGACCCGGAGACTAATAGTTGAAAATGGTGTTGATTAGTTCTCAGGGGACCTAACGCTACCTCCCTCAGATCTCACGCTGTGCAATATTTTTATTTCTATTGGGTGATGTTTTATATGGCTACGTGTCTAGGGTAATGCAAATGTAGTGATAAATGCCTGAGAAAAACAAACACAACGTTAACTTAATGAAAATTAAATCAACAAGACTGCGGGTAAAGTTATAATATTATCTTACAATTTTAATTTCCTGTTCCTCAAATCTTTTGGGACAGGAATGGTTAAAACTTAAAATGAAGTGTGTTTATGTACAGCATTAAATAAATATGAAGGACATCTTGTCCATAAATGTCACTACTATAATGTTTATAGAATTTTATTCTCTGCTGAAACAATACTGTCTTATGAAGGGTCACTACTTGGAAGGACTGAGTGTCTCATCATATCACAAAACAGTTTATAGTAGCGTGTGGAGAATACAACGTGATGAATTGACATAAGCCCGCAATCTTATGGCTTATCTTGTGGTTCCTTTGAAGATAGATGACTTGCTCGAAAATACACACTCGTTCACTACCGTGTTCTCTGGAGGCAGATAAGACTTCAACATTCAAGCAACCAGCATGTTGCCTCGAAACTCTGCAGCTCCAGGTTATGGTTCACTAGGTAATATATGACTCAACCCTGCAACAAGAGGAAAAGGCCTCCCTAAGTACTCTATATACATACGCGTATCTCCACAACTATTAATTAAACATAATTAAACATGCGTTGTGATCAGATAAAAGAGCTAACCAAAATAGCTACAGTCCCTAATTTTAGTATGTCGCAAGCTTCCACAAAGGCAAATGTTGCACAACCAAAATTTGTGGGCGCCCTATCTGGGTTGGACTCTACATATTAATAATATATATATATATATATACATCAATAAAATTGTTTATCTTACCGCAATCAATGAAATATTTCACAAGTATAAGGTTAACTAGCGATCAATTGGTCACTAATTGCTCTGCGTCTGCTCTCAACCCTTCTTGGAGGAAATATTTTTTTCAAGTGGCACTTATGCTTAGCAAAGCGTTCTTTTTATCCCCTCTCTTCCTAGACTAACTTCAACCAATCAAATCAAGTCAAGCCAATTTGACTTTCTTTCAAAAAGCGCGTTTAGAAAATGTAACATCCGAAGATTTTCAAAGTTGAGCGGTTACCACTGTGTATGTCTGTCTGTCTTCCATTTTTATTTTCTTCGATTTCTCTGTTATTATTGAAGTGATTTTAAAAATTGAAAGTGATTATTAACCGGACAATTGTCCTTTATCTAGCCAGTATGTTTTCATTTACTTCTTTATCTGTGGTGGATTTGATGTTAACTGGTAAAATGTGAATTTTATGCAAATTTGAGGTCAAGCTGTGAAGGCCCCTGAGTCTAATAGATAATAGGGTTTGTGTTCTCAGGGAACCTTTCTGCTACCACCCTACGACCTCAACCTGCGACGTATTTTATCCTAAGTATAACAATGGTGTATGTCTGTTATCTGGCTAGTGTCTAGGGTAATGTAAAATGTGCTGTAATAAAATGACAACAAATACACCTTAGAACTCTATGAAAAGTAATTAACAACACCCAGAGTTAAGTTTAAAATGTGAAATCTTTTTTTACAATTTATTGTTCCAGTATCACAATTCTGTGTATACTGGAATATTGAAACTCAAGATGATAATTCAAAGTATTTACATAAAATTGATTCAATTTATAACTGAGTATATTATTTTTCACAACTTTAATTAAATATGTCAATCTGGAACAGTGTCAATTTACTCTTGCTCCCATGAATGGGTAATGATTGAATGAACGTCTGTCTTCATCATAATCTGAATGATCTAATACACATTTAGGAAATGAGAGTAGTTGAGTTTGATATATCAAGTGCCCGGAGACGATTTCTTAACTTAGTATGTTCTGGTATACAGGATGAATTATGTTCACATCACCAGCTTCCACTGCCAAGTCAGGATTCTGCTCTTGAAATATAACAAGGAGGCACACAGTCGATACTGCCTCAAGTCTTTAGATGCAGAAGTATATACAGGTATAGGTTTACCTGGGCTCACTTTGAGTCATAGATGAAACCCTGGAACGATATAAATGCGTCCTACTCAACCTCTGATATACTCTCTCTTTCCCTAACTAATAAACATTTTTCAATCATATTCAGACTCATCATGGTAACTAAACAATTAGTTAGCGTTCTTAATTGGTTTGTTACCCATTTTATGGTCAAATAAACTTCAAACTATAGTTTGACACTTTCCTTGACAAAGGAAACATTTTAAGTTAATAATATCAAGTCATGTACAATCACGGTGACTTGCTGAAGACGACGGCCAGTGGTTTTCCTGGTCTTATGTCATAATACTGTACAACAATTTCCCCATTAATATTTAATTTTACTTTCTCCCAAAGTGTCAGAAAGCCTGTCTGGCTTTTCAACAACATGTTGATATATTTCCAAACAACTCTGTGAAACAACACAAAGTTTGATGTTGACTTCCCTCTAGATAAACTTCTACCCACATAATTTTCATACACATTCAATAATACATAATAATAATAATAATGATATAAATGTTTTCTTTCTTACCGCATCAGAGAAATATTAACACTAATAAGTTTGATTTGCGATAAATATGGTCAAATCCAGATCGCTTGCTGGTGCAGATCAGCAAAACAAGATCGTACTAATATCTTGCCTTCACACAACTTTAGTGTAATACAAATTGTTTCAAGTGGCGACTACCACTACCTTCAAACTAGTTTTATTCCTCCGTTAGTATATTAGACTCCAGCCAGTCAGGGACTGTTAGGCTTCTAGCGTCCTTTTTTTCAAAACTGAACTCAATTTTCAAATCTTGGACTACCCTACCCTTTCCCAATATCTGTCAAGCTGAGAAAGATGTAGTCTGTTAGTCCATCTGTTTTCTGTCAATATCTCCTTTATTTATTGAGTGGTTCAAATTCTGATAAATAATTATTTATCCCGTTGCTGTCTGTCACACAGTGCTTATATTTTTATACGTTTATTTATTATATTTACTATTATCGTTTTTCTTCTTCAATTCTTCAAATAACATATTTCCCTATCTACGGTAAGATACATTAACACTTTACTCTTCTATTACCCAATTAATGTCATTGTATTCGTCACTGTCTTTTATTTTAGCATATAAGAAAATTATCTAAGTTTTTCGTCTATCTAACCTTCTATGCCCCGCTTGGAAGCCAATTTCAAATTATGTAAACAACAAAATCGAGACACTACCAACTATGCTCCTTTTCTTCCCCTCTCGTACTATATTTTCAAAAAAATGTCCACGTTAAATCGTAATTTTTTTCTTTAACTGTCGTTCTCATTCAGAACGAAACAGCGCTTTTGTAGTACGTCACACAATTCGACAACGCGTTGGCCGTATGTTACCTTATAGTTACTTTTTAGTCAGAAATACACTGGTGTGTGTGTTTTTATATTCTGGCGTGTCTAACCGCGTGGATATAGGCAGAGAACTGCGTGTCGAGCGAAGAGGGGTTTTGCAAGGCGGTTTTAATATTTGCGTTAATTCTTACTGCAGCTTCGTTCTACACTTCTGGAAAATGTCCGAATTGCTACTATTAGTGGCGTTAAAGTTAAAATCTTACGTTAATTCAGAACGGCAGTTTGGTGTCGCAGTTCTGGCACATGTTAATTGTAAGTCTCAAGGACGAAACTAGGAAAGCGTGTAAAATTTGACGGCGGGATCATTTTTCTAAGCATTACTACTGTATAAAATTCAGCGCTCTACTGGCGTAGAAGACGACGATAGGCAAACACACACGGGCGGGTTTATTTATTTCCATATGAGTAAAATCTTACTGAATTTAGCGATTGTCTCACAGATTTCGTTACATTATCCTAGTTGTCATCTTTGTACTTTTTCTTCTTTCTTTATTCAGAACAACATACTTTTACTCTCAAGCAAGATAACATATTATAGGGATTAATATGGTATTACACCGCCCATCATTGTGGAAGATACTTACAATCTATGGTTTTCCAACAAAATATGTGAATATAATCAAAGCGCTATATGACAATGCAAGATGTTGTGTTAGAACAAATAAAGGGAATACAGAATGGTTTACAGTAGAAACAGGGGTGAAACAAGGCTGTATTATGTCACCACTACTTTTTGGATAGCTATTGATTGGGTTATGAGAAACTATACCCACAATGAACAATTGGGTATAAAATGGACAAATGGAAAATTCCTGGGGGACCTGGATTTCGCAGATGATGTAGCATTCTTAAGTTCAACACCAAGACAATCACAAGAAGCAATAAATAATTTGTGTCATCTCTCGGTTAAAATAGGTCTCCAAATAAATGCCTCTAAAACTAAAGCTATGAACTTTTCTAACGAGACCTTTGATATCATCTTGAACGGGGAAAAACTACAGAAAGTTGAAAGTTTCAATTATTTAGGCAGTAAAATGACTCAGGATGGTGACACAAGAAGAGAAATCCATACTAAAATTGCTTTGGCAGCTAGCGCCTTCAATAGATTATCTAACATTTGGAAATTACGATCATTGAATATACATACCAAGCTTCGTCTGTTTAATTCAAATGTTATCTCAGTGTTAACATACGGCTGTGAGAGTTGGAAAATAACAAAATCATTGGAGAACAAGCTGAATACATTCGAGAACAAATGTCTTAGAAAACTCATGAACATCAGTTGGAAAGAATTCAAGACTAATCGACAAATAAGAGAAGACTCTAGGCAGAAATATGTCTCCGACTATATAAGGAAAAGACGATGGTCATATATCGGTCATGTCCTGAATGCAAAAACAACGAAGCAAAAACAACAAAGGAAACAGAATATTACTACAAAAAAGAGAAGGGCTCACTTCCATGGGTTTCTGAGGGTGTCAGTTAAAAAAAAAAAAAAAAAAAAACACCCAAAAAAAAAAAAAAAAAAAAAACAAAAACAAAAAAAAAAAAAAAAAAAAAAAAAAAAAAAAAACAACAAAAAAAAAACAAACAAAACAAAACCAACAAAAAAAACAAAAAAACCAACAAACAAAAAAAAAAAAAAAAACAAAAAAAAAAAAAAAAACAAAAAAAAAAAAAAAAAAAAAAAAAAAAAAAAATAAAAAAAACAAAAAAAAAAAAAAAAAAAAAAAAAAAAAAAAAAAAAAAAAAAAACAAAAAAAAAAAAAAAAAAAAAAAAAAACATAATAATACACAAGAGAAAAAGGGGGGGCAAAAAAAAAAAAAAAAAAAAAAAAAAAAAAAAAAAAAAAAAAAAAAAGAAAAAAAAATAAAAAAAAAAAAAAAAAACGCGAATTAAAACTTAGGCGTAAACGAAAAAAAAAAAAAAAAAAAAAAAAAAAAAAAAAAAATCAAAAAAGACGATGGTCATATATCGGTCATGTCCTACGAATGCAAAACAACAGAATACCACTACAGGCGCTCACTTGGGTTTCTGAGGGTAAGAGGAAAAAAGGAAGACCAAAAGAAACACTCAGAAGAACAATAATAAGAGAAGGAGGAACGTTGGGCCTAAATAATGTGCAAGAGCTAAGAGGAGTGGCGTCACAACGAACAACCTGGAGAGCACTGGTTTCTGCCTTATGCGCCGTGTTTGGTGCTTAAAGAATTTATTATTATTATTATAATATGGTATTCCAATAAACAATATTATCGTTTCTGTCCTTTCCTTTTATTTATCCTTCTATTAGAATACAATACATTATCTACGTTTTTCTTGCCCCTTTCTCTGCCCTGCACACATTTGGGTTGCTAGTTTCAGTTTCACAATGCACAAGTTAGGTTATAATTTTTTTTCCCATGTTAATCCCCCCCCCCCCCCCTTTTTTTCCTCTCTCGCCCGTTCTTAGAAAACGAAACAACGCGTTGGCCGACTGCCAAACTGTCTAATGGTCGTTTTAAATATTAGGACGGGTAACGAAAAAGCTTGTGGTTTTTGGGGATGGGTATCATCGATTGGCGTTAATAGATTCAAATCACTAGCAGCTCGCTTGCGTTTTGAAAAGGCGACGTCCTTGAGAAGAAATTGTCAACTACTGTAATTTATTACTAGATTATTTGTCGGACTGTAGTTATTTTTAGACAACAACCTTCACCAAGTAATAGGACGGATGGGTAGAAGGTTTAGGGGGAAGGATATCCCTTTTCCACTATAATAGAAAAATATTCAAATATTGTGTCCAATTCTTAGTAGCAGTGTGACCTTTGTCCTTAACGATTTTTCAAATATACTAGTGGGGTTAAAAGTTGTAAAACTACTTTACTAGATTTCGAATCGAGGAATTGAGCGGGAGGGGTAATACGGAGTGACTTTATCACACATACAATAAATCAAAGTACAAACATATGAAAACTCAACAGGGAAACGGGAGATAAACTCAACAACAGGGAAGAGATACATCACTGTCGCAGGTTGTTTCCCCTGCTCTACAGTAGTGATCCACTAATGGCAAAAATTGGAGTAAAATGAATGAGTCTTTTATTTCTTCAACCTTCGCTGACGATTGCTCTTGGCAGAAATATAAATATAATGTTGATGCTTCTATTTTAGGGAGTCTAACAGGGATTTCTAAAATGTCAAGACAACAACTGAGTCATATTCTTCTTCTTCTTCTTCGTTCATCCTGAAAAGGACGTTGGTTGCGTTGTGTCCGTTTACAGCGAGGCTGCGATATTTGCGCCTTTCGGCCGACACATCCGACTTCAGCACGGCATTTTTGGGACCGGGTTAGCCTTCCCTCTTCGATCCCTACTCACTCAGCCAGACTGCAGTGATGCAGCCTGTTTCCAGAACCACCACTTGGAGGTGGAGTAGGGTCTTGGTCAGCTCTGGTTCGCTGACCCTGACGCAAGCAGTCTAGCTATGGGTCACTAAATGCATTCCTCACTGTTGACGTGTCTTAGGTCCCACAGTGGCCAAAACTGAAGAGTTTCTAATATGGGCTTCAAAGGTATCTACCTTCGCACAAGAATACTCTTGGCAGAGATGTAAATAGAAGGGTGATGACACTTCTATTACAAAGGGAGTCTTCACATGATATTCAGAATAAGCGAGAACAAAACTGCTTTGGCTGAGTATATTAACTCTGTAATTCTGCCGACGCTTTTGTGAAGGATTTAAGCACTTATTACTTTCAGCTCGTTTAAGCCCCCACCCCTGATTTACTCAGTGGAATTCTATTATTCTAATATAACTCTGTTTAGAGTGTGTGTAGTAATTTGACTGAGACAAACATGCATTAACTTTAAAATGATCAAATCAAAGTTAAATTTGTAACATTAAAAATAACAACATTTAATAATCACTTTAGGTTTTAACAGTTGGAAAATAATTTGAATAGTTATGGATCAAGAAAAGTTATCATCATGGTCTTTAAGGATTGTGAGATGTTACAAGAAATTCAGGTGGCAGAATATATTTGAACTTAGCTGCTAATGACGGTTCCTCTCCTTCCTATTCTTCTTCTTTGATCCTTAGCCGCCGACCGTCAAAGCAGTCAGTGGCCATCACGCCTAGTGGCGTCTTGTAGGGCAACAACAAATTGATTCCACTTTGCTATGGGTTGGTTCTTTTCATTCTGCTCCCGCTCGTCTCTGATCAACGTTGACGGGGGTAGCTCGTTTCCCAGAAATGTCAAGGAGAGTCTACCACTTGGGTCCTTCGTCTTAAAGCTTAAGCCACTGTTCCCTTCTTGTTCTAGAGATAGTACTTTCTGCTGGTACTACCAATAACTGTGGTAAAAGGATAGAACGAAACGCTCTTCTGAGTACGGCGTTTTCCACCCCATAGTTATGGGTTCCTATCTTCCCATACCACCATCCCAATTACTCAGACTTTACCCTCGATAAGCATTAAATTTAATCCCTCGGGATAAAACTTTCTTTACATTTAAATAGAATAGCTTTCAAAGTTTCTTTATATTCAAATGAAAAGGTTAATAATACAGATAGAGTCTGTTTACATATACATCTCCACTGATTGAAAAGTGTTCAGAATATAAATTGAATATGTTTTCATTTTTTTGAGATGATGGCACGTGACAGGAGGACTTGGCATGTGTTTGTTGAAGGCCTATGCTCCTTTGGGAGTGGAGGGTTATGAATGAATGAATTAATGTTTTCATTTATGTTTACACTGATTGAAAAGTTTGAAACTTCCATTACTTTAAAATGAATATTTTCACATAGACATTTACACTGGTTTAAGCTTGAAAACTTACATTAATTTTAAAGTGACTTTGTTTATAGGGACATTTACACTGTTTTGAAATTGTAAGTATAATACTTAGAATGTACATCATGTCTTTCATCTTTTCGTCCCTGCTCCATATGGAACCTGGGACTGCTTTATGCTTTTAGTTCTCTTTACGAAACTAGCAATAAAGCAATCATCAACCTGTGCAGTGGTGGTTCATGAATCATCATTCTATACACTGAGGTTACCAGCCTCAAATGACTTTGACATTCAATAGCGAGTTTCACATATTAAACTTCACATGGTAATATATATATATATATATATATATATATATATATATATATATATATATATATATATATATATATATATATATATATATATATATATATATGTGTGTGTGTGTGTGTGTGTTTGTGTGTGTGTGTGTGTTTGTGTGTGTGTTAGTTCATATGTTAGTAATAAAATATAAAATGTAAATCACAACTTACGCCGATCCTGACTCACAGACTTTTTGCTCAGATGAATAAAATAGACTTGAATTGACCTCTTACACGCGTCTGGTGTGTCGTTAATTTAAAAAGTTCCCTCTCTGACTTCGTGTGTGGTCCTTCAGTTGCCCCATTCCCGGTTTCCTTATTTAAAATGTTAGAGATTTCCTGGGCTATATTGTAAGTCCTGATAAATACTCCAATAAAAGGTGTCCGGTATTTTAAGAAGGAATTCTTAATTCTAATTCTTTACTGTAGCAGTCTTGTGTCTTGGCGAGCAATTTCTCAAGTGAAGTAGCTTGAGAAAATGATCAGATTATATTTCCACGCCTGCGTTTTTTATGAGCTATCAAAAAACTCCAATCATATTCAAACAGGCGGGTTATAGGGAAATTTCTAAATATTCCGACATCGGATAATTTTGAAAGTAAGGCAGGGGTCAACTCTCCAATATATGGTAATAAGATGTCCGATGCCCTTGTGTACAAACTTCCAAACGCACTGGTAACTGCATATGACCATGTGTTCGAGATGTAGCAATCTTACTTGTATCTAAAGTAATCTTATCATCCATGTCTTATAGATGATTAAGCCGATAGCGCTGGCCGATGTACGTGTTAATCTGCTATGCCTATAGCCAAAAAATCTGGGCAGCGCCAAGCAATTGTGATTATTATCACCTACAGGGAGTGTCGAATGATTTGATAAAATCAAATATCTGCTACTTAGCAGAAACATAACGAAGAAAGAAAGAAAGAAAAGGGCGACAATTGAGAGCAAATAATAAAAATCAGTACCACAAATGTACCGATACTGCCGGAGTGAACCAAAGATCGATAGGGGCCACTCCATTCCGTCACAAGTTTCCTCAATTTATGTCCTATCCATCTCCGGTGCCTTCTTCTCATCTCGTGTTCCCGTGCGTTACCCAGGCTCGAAAGGAGAGGAATAAATTGTAACACTGTGACCTACCATGCATGTCGTAAAAAGGAGGAGTAAAAATGTTAAAACCACAAAAATTCCACGAACAACCTCATATTTATAGTGGCCTCTCATTACTATAGCTGAGGTAGCAACAGTCCTAATATTCCGCTATTTCCTCAGAGACGCACAGAGCATTCTTCTTCTTCTTCTTCTTCCTCTTCTGCGTTCACTCTCAGACGTCAACTTGAATATGTGCACAGAGCATTCCAGAACATTCCTCTATCGTCTTACTGAAATATAAAATGATCAATGAAAAAATCCTGCAATTTTTTTTGGGGGGAAAAGTCAGCATTGCGGAGTGAAATGTCAATTGATCGCTGATCGAAAGAGCACGCAGGTTTTTTAATTGTTTTCATGGTGCATTGACTATAAGTCAAGATAAGCTTGACTACAAAAGTCCAATTAAGTTGAAATGTCATGGAAAATGATGAAATAACAACAGGAGATTTAGTGCCATCATCGGGACATAACAGCAGAAAGAGCACAAGATAATTATTTCCCCTGTTATGTTTTGGCAAGTTTTGGTTTGGTTTGGTTTTTAAGGACTGTCTTCATTGCACACGGACAACTCCATCAGTGCTCCGATCTCCTCCCTTAGATCACACAAGGAGGATCTCAGCACAGTGCACGAGCTCCGTAGCACAGCCGAGAATCACAATGTGTGTATATACAGGAATCACATATTATTTAAATATTTTTGTGGGGGGTAGGTTTCCTAATTTTAAAAGTTTTTCCAGGGCAGCGGCCGTATGGGCTACTCTTACGATTTCCACCTGCCGAGGGATTTGTAACGTGTACAACTTGCACACGGGACCTTCTTTTTTTCGCCCTTATCCGAGGAGGGTAGGTATCCGATCTCAATACCTATGAGAGTAGGGGGAAGTATGACATCATTATGAACCACTGGTTCTGGAAAAAAAATTATATTCCCTGTGCTGGAACCGAACTCGGTACCTTTAGATTTAGAGGCGAACCGTGGACGACATACCTCTGAAACACTCCGACCCCCAGACTACTTGCTCTTAAAGCGATAAAATTACAATGCGTGAAAAGTACGTTCCATCTTAATCAGCGGCCCACCACACAAAGGGTCGATATCGACATCTAAGGGGTCGATAAACCGTGCAGGGGTCAATTGAGGATCCATCAAACATTTAGATATACATAAATCACATCGAAAAACTAATGGAAGACTTTCCTATACGTTTTGAGGACCTAGAGAAAATGGATGTATCTGATTGGATTGTTACGCTGTTTTATGTAGAAATAGAAAATGTTGTCATCGAGTCTCATCTACGAGATAAATTCATTGATATGTGGGTGTGGATCTCGAAGCTAAATCACTGCTAAAAAATCAAAGCCTCGGTGACTGTTGGGGTGTTGCAAATACTTCTACAAAATACCCCAAGCACTGTTCAGCTGTTGAGCCATTTCTACTTAATTCTCAAGTTCGTACATGGTTCGGGCGTTGGCGTAGCTGACGAGTCCTTTTTAGAGCTTTCCAGTGGTCCTAATGATGTCATACCCCCTCCCGGTCTCCTGGGTAGTGAGATCGGATGCCTAGCCTTCTCGGATAAGGTTGAAAAAAAAAATAGGAGGTCCCGTGTGCAAGTTGCGCACGTTAAAAAATCCCACGGCCGCTGTCTTGGCAAAATTTAAAAATTAGAAACCTACCCACAACAAAAATATTTACAGAAAGTGTGATTCCTGTATACACACATTGGGATTCTCGCTGGTGCTACGGAGTTCGTGCACTGTGCTGAGATCCTCCATATGCGATCTAAGGGAGGAGATCGGAGTCCGTGTGCAATGAAGACAGTCCTTAAAATCAAATCAAAGGAACAAACGGAACCTGGGAGAGCGTGGAGACTTACGATTAAAACTCTCCAACCAGATACCAATGCTCTCGTAATGCTCATCAGCGAAATCTTTCCCATTAATGAATTTAACCGTTCAATGAAAAAGTAATGTTAATTTATTGTGCCTCTGTAATCACTTCCTTATTATATTTATTAATTTTTGCCAGGGGTGGATTAAGGATCAGGATTCTACGGAGGGATAAGGACTCAAATAAGTTTGGGGATCCCTCATCTAAATCCATCAAGAATAGCGCAAACATTTCTGAAAAACATACCAGTAACTGCTTTTATTCTTTAAGAGTTTAACCTGGTTTAGCACTGTTCAACCTAGATACAAGGTGCGCCGGGTATATTATGGCGCGTGTCAACATATAAAAGATTGTGTTGTGTGATCATATATCTCGTCTAACAAGGACTGTCTGTTATTACATATATCAGAGTAATAAATTATGTTCCTCATGTTTTCCTTCACGCAGGTCGATACAGGTATGGCATTGACAGCTAGAGCGGAGAGTGTATTTCTCCTCGTAGCTCAACGTACATTGTTGCTACTTTGAAGTGAAATGCAAGAACATCATAACATCAGTGACTCTGATGTAGATTTTGTCATAAATGGCACGGTTCAAAGATATTTCGCAGATGTGCCTGGGTGGATTTCTAACGTGTACTTTATTATTCTGTGTTCATCCGTTGGCCTGGGAATACCTGGAAATGCGATTACTCTTGCAGCTTATGCTGTGATCAAGGTAAATGTACCTAACACCTGATGAGTGTGGCAGAGCGAATGAGTTAGGCCAGATGAAAACTATCCACGGGTAACATTTTTTGGCACCGGATTCTGGACTTTAGTTTTTGTGTTGAATTTGATTTCTGTTCAATTTTCATTTATTTACCAATGCAATGAAAGCCTCATTTGCTTTTTGCATTCTTATTTTAATATCCCTGTCTGTTATCTACTCGTATATTGCTGCCACGACAAATATTGATTCTAGCTGTCATTTTGATGTCCTTGAATTTAAGCCAGAGGGTTTCCAAGTCATCAGGTTGTTCTTCTTTCTCACTGCTGTATCAATAAGCCCCTGATATCTGGTCTTAACTTCTGGCTCTCTCAGCTTGTAGGTCTTAAAGCTCATTTCTCCTGTTCGTTTACTTGGTTTCTTGGGTGATGTTAGACAGTTCCTAGGCCGAGCAACTCTTTCAGTTGTTCTTTTAATGTTAGCAAGTAACGATCACTTCCAATCTCTGGCCCTCTCCGGACATACTTAAATATCAACAGCATGAAAGAAGATAAAATGAGGATAAAATAAATGGAGGTGTTTAAATCTCCTGAACGGTAAGATAAGAGAAAACATCGGGAATGTTTAAATAGCTTTTGATTGAATATTTTGCATAAGTTTCTTGAAAGCCTATGCTCCGTTGGGAATTGAAAGGTGAAAGAAGAAGGCTTTGTAGTTATCAGGTAAACCATTTCTTTGTCACAGTAAGACTTACCACCTATTTTAATTCACAAGAAGTTTAGATCATCATTGCAGAATGTAAAGGTATATAGAGGAGCAGATGTGGCATCAGATCACCACCTTCTGATAGCCAAAGTAAAAATGAAACTCAAGAGATATGCAACAATGCAAAATTATAGACAACAATTTAATGTAGGACATCTAAGAAATCAAGAAACAAGAGACAAATTTGCGGTCACAATATCCAACAAATTCCAAGTGCTCCAACAGCTGGAAGATGTAGAGAATACAGAAGACTATTGGCAGCAAATCAAAACTGTATGGAATGAGACATGTGGAGAAATACTGGGGAAAAGGGAACGACAACAAAAAGCATGGATAACAACAGAAACCATCAATAAGATAAAAGACAGAACAAACAAGAAAGCAGATTTAAACACAAGCAAAACCAGAAGTTCCAAAGCCAAGTCTCAAGAAGTGTACACAGAAGCAAACAAAGAAGTAAAAAGAAGTATCAAAAGAGACAAGAGGAAGTATATTGAGGAGTTGGCAAGAGAGGCAGAAGATGCTGCAGCCAAAGGAAATATGAGAGAACTGTATAGCAGCACAAAGAAGCTAATAGGGAAATACAAGCAAACAAGTTACCTCATAAAAGACAAGAATGGAAAACTGCTCAGCAATATACAAGAGCAAATGAAGAGGTGGACAGAATATTTTGAGGACCTTCTCAATAGACCAGCTCCACAAAACCCCCCGGACATCCAGCTAGCAGAAGATTAGCTACAAATTAACGGTGAAATACCAACGAAGGAAGAAATAAAGAAAGCCATAAAGCTTCTAAGAGATGGGAAAGCGTCTGGACCTGATGGCATTGCAGCAGAGGACATCAAAGCAGATATCGACATGGCTACAGAGATGTTATATAAATTACTTGGTAAAGTCTGGGAAAAGGAAGAGATACCAGCAGAATGGAAGGAAGGATATCTGGTTAAGTTGCCTAAGAAGGGAAATTTACAAGAGTGCACACATTATAGAGGAATAATGTTACTATCAGTGCCAGGAAAAGTATTAAACAGGATTATCCTTGAGAGATTAAAAGAGTCCATAGACAAGAAACTGAGAGATGAACAAGCAGGTTTTCGACAAAACAGATCATGTACAGACCAGATAGCCACTTTGAGAATAATAGTTGAACAAAGTCTGGAATGGAATTCACCACTATACATCGGATTTGTGAACTACGAAAATGCATTTGACAGTGTAGACAGAGCAGAGAATCACTTTGGAAATTGATGAGGCATTATGGAGTTCCCCTGAAGATCATTAATTTAATAAAGAAAACATATGAAGACATGACATGCAGAGTTCTTCACGAAGGACAGCTTACAGAACCGTTTAGGATAAGAACAGGAGTGCGACAGGGATGCGTCTTGTCTCCATTTCTTTTCTTACTAGCAATAGACTGGGTTATGAGATCATCGACAACACACAACAGAAATAGAATCCAGTGGACTCTGACTAAGCAGTTGGATGATCTGGATTTTGCTGATGACTTGGCTCTTCTGTACCATAACCATAATCAGATGCATGACAAATTGAAAACACTCGATGAGAGGCCACAGCAATTGGGTCTGAAAATACACAGGGAAAAGACAAAAATAATGAGAATAAATGCAGGTAATGATAACAGGGTTGAACTTGAAGAAACACCAATACAAGATGTAGAATCATACACATATCTTGGCAACAATATAGACAAAGTTGGAGGGACAGACAGTGATATCAAACTAAGAACACGAAACGCAAGAGGAGCTTTCATTGCATTGGGAAATATATGGAGATCAAGAGAAATCGGATCCAACACGAAAATAAGAATCTTCAACTCAAATGTGAAGTCAGTCCTATTGTATGGCTCTGAGACATGGAGAACAACAACCAAAAAGCTACAGACATTCATAAATGGGTGCTTGCGTAGAATACAGGGATTAAAATGGTATGACAAGGTTACTTTTACCGTTGTTGTTTGGGGTGTTGTGTGTTGGTGCTGCTGACTGGCACAGCTGACAATGTTGATGTCAGAAATGTCGGGCTTACTGGTAGTGGCCGACAGTTGTTTTATATTTGAGCGAATGTCTAGGGTCCGTTAGATTTGTTTAACGTGATGCAACCAACACAACAGTAATGTCAGGGTCATAAGATGGACCAACTGGTAAGACAAGTAAGCTGGAACCCACGTCGTCTCAAGGACGGTGGAAGCTCTACGGTGACGAGTTATTATATTCCTAGTTGTTTCATTACCAAGATTTGAATCATATATAGGATATCTCCCATGAAGGTACAATGTGTTACCATTCATTCAATGCTCAGCAAAAAAAAACCCTGGACACACTAGCGGCACGCCATAACCAACCGTGCCGAAGCCCTGCCAGATACCGTTTTTCCAACGATTATATTTTTTCTCGTTTCAACCCAGTACATTTTCACTGAAGGCGAACTAAAGGATTGACATGTGAGATCATCTCACCTATTTGTCTCAGCTCACCTATTTGTCTCAGCTCACCTATTTGTCTCAGCTCGCCTATTTGTCTCAGCTCACCTATTTGTCTCCCCAACTTCGTGATTCACTTATCGTGTCTATTTACACTTTTTCTTTTAAAGAAAACATACCCAGTTGCGCTATTTTGTTCAAATTATTAGTGCACAAAAGGCACGCAAATTATAATTTACACATCTCATAACTTTAGATGTGCTCACAAGGTGTCTATAAAAAAAAACACTAGACCCGCACGTGAGATTCCCAAACACTTAACTCTCCACGCGAAAAAACTGAACTTAAATCAGTTACCAACGGTGGAACTGATGACAAGAACTAGACAAGTGCCAGTGGAACAAGAGATGAGAAGAAGACGATGGCGATGGGGGATAGGGACACACTTGAACTGAGCACACAGTGAGGAAAACCTGTTGATAGCATTACAAGGCAGTCCTTGTTCTGGAACCCCCGGGGCAAGAAAGGCAGAGGTAGACCAAGAAGCACATGTAGAAGAGAGCTGGCGTTGGTAAACAGAGGTGAAAATTGATGCAGAGAGAAACGTGGAAAGAACTTGAGATGATGGAACGTGACAGGAGGGACTTGGCATTTATTTGTTGAAGGCGTATGCTCCTTTGGGAGTGGAGGGTTTATGAATGAATGATGTTGGGGACATGACATGACCTCGGTGTCTGAAAAAAGCGACAGAAAATTGGTGCGATAAATTCGTTCTGTAGGGTTATCTTAGCATACGCCATGAAAGCTATTTTTTTTTAACAACAGAACCAACAAATGAGAATATGGAATTTACAAGCCTTTGGACTTATATTTATAATTTTTTTTTTTTTTTTACATTTGTTGCTCTTATGCAATGAGATAATAAAGTAATATAACGGGAAGGGATGTAGCCATTGGAGCTGGGTTGGCCCTGTCCTCAGAAGAGGGACCCCGATGCCATCACAAGAACTGAGCTATGCTTTGGACCCCTGAAGGAAAACGAAAAGAGAGGCCGACCAAAAACAACCTGGCGGAGGACTGTGGAGGCTGAGATGCAAAGAATGAACCAGAGTTGGGGCACTGTACGAAGGATGGCCACCGACCGAGCAAAGTGGAATCAATTTGTTGTTGCCCTACAAGACGCCACTAGGCGTGATGGCCACTGACTGCTTTGACGGTCGGCGGCTAAGGATCAAAGAAGAAGAAGAAGGAGGAGATAGCGAATGCGATAATGAGTAAGTTAAAAAAAATGTAGCAACTAATGGGAGAAGATAAAAGAAGATTACATGTCTCGATCATTTGAAGAAGAAGATAAAAAAAGATTACATGTCTCGATCATTTGAAGAAGAAGATAAAAGAAGATTACATGTCTGTTAAAGAAGATTATTATGTATTTTTACATGTTGGCCTCACTTAGATCTGTTAGCAGTTTAATCTACGCGTAATATTTCTATCTGGAGTCAACATGATACGTTTTGCACTATTGTTAATTATAAATGAACGCGATAATAGGTTGACGTGTCTAGGTAATGATGACGTAATGATGTGCCGCGCTAATTGATTCAAACGGTCGATCTTGACTTTTCGTTATATGATTCCGTCAAAGCAAGACGTGATATATTTCGCTCCCATGCGAATTGAAGTTTATGATATTCTCCTACGTGGCTTTGGTATACGAAGGTCGCCACAAGTAGTTCATTGATGTTGAACACAAGTATACTAGTTCAAGAATAATTTATCAGAGGAGTCTCTGTTTTCGGGAGTTATCAAACATAAATTTCATCTCCATACTTTTGGTTACCGCTACTTGGATGGTTCGGATGCTGACATCTTCAGTATATAAGCCAGAGTATATGACGATACGTAAAGGACAATAGGAGACGCATTGTTATGCATGTATTAATAACATGCCATGTACACTGAATTGTGGAACTGTTTGAAACAAATAAATATGTTTATGATTGTGGGCCCAAACCAGGCGCTTGCAGCTAATGAATATTAGTCATCTTCTTGATCACCCAAACCATTCGATAACACAGCACGATCGCTCATTCGCACATATTTCATCAGTTCTCCATACCAGCGTTGTCTGAGATTTTTGGTCGGGCTAAAGATAAGTACCTTGTTTGGTCGTTAAACAATTTTTACAGGTTACATTCTAGGCAGTCCCTTAACCAATATATATTTGTTATATATGTTATATGTATATTAATATGGTATTTATGTGGGTGGATGGTGGGAGTTTTGAGAATATTTTTAGTTAGCGAAAGATCGACTGAGAAAAACTCGTCGCATACTCTGTTTGCTCCTGAATTTAGTCAATATTATATGTTTAGTTGTAACGTTTTGCACAAATACATTGTATTTTCATTGTACTTT
The DNA here is from genome assembly GCA_024509875.1 of Oreohelix idahoensis. Classification (NCBI taxonomy): domain Eukaryota; kingdom Metazoa; phylum Mollusca; class Gastropoda; order Stylommatophora; family Oreohelicidae; genus Oreohelix; species Oreohelix idahoensis. Next base: position 44,359 of record JAMPIV010000061.1, on the reverse strand, counting down.
GTTTCATTTTTCTTATTTTTCGTCATTGTTCGTAAAAATTTTGTAGATCTAACCTATTCTATCGCTTAGTTTTCATGTCAGCTGTTTTATCAATGGGTCCAGTACGTGTCTATTTTTAGATTTTCTGTAGTGGTTTGGCCTCATTTCTGTTTTCGTTGTAATTTGCTTGTAAAAAGATTTTATTCGGTTTTAAAACGCTTTTCTGGTGCGGCGTTTTTATATTGTAGTGTGATATTGTTTTGTAAAATAACTTTCTTTCCTTGGTTTATGTATTGTTAATTCACAATATAATATTAACATGGTTTGCATAGTTATTTATGCATATATTATATGATTGCAATACTTATTGATTGCAATGCACTAGTAGGCCATTAGCAACTAGTTGTTACGACTGAGTAAGGCAAAACTATTATAAATAATAGCCAAAGATGAAATTTTTTTCTGCTTGCATAGGATAATAAATTCATTTATCATTTATATAATTAACTAAGTAATTCACAGTAGGATTACAATGGCTACTTTAGAATCTTTCATGAAGATTGGGAAGGAATTTGGCTACAAAGATGAGTCTTTGAAAGATTTTGCTATGGTTGAGTTAGCAAAGGCAAAACAAGAGGAAGCCGAGATGAAAGCTGAAATAAAGCGTGAATTAGCAGAACAAGAAGCTAAGGAAGAAAAGAGGAAAGCTGAAATAAAACGTTAAAAAGAAGAACATGATGCTAAAGATGAGATAAAACGTATTGAAGAAAAGAAAAGACTTGCTACAGAAGAGTGGTTAATACTCCTTCGTATAGAAGAAGCAAAATTAAGGAATCAAAATGTAAACAATGGTAATAATGGGAATTCAAATGCTGCTACTTCAGCAGGCATTCATAAGGGTAATGATAAGTTTAAATTACCTATTTTTAACCAAACTTTTGATGACGTGTCATGCTATCTTTCGAGATTTGAAGGTGTATGCATTGCAAATAAACTTAACAAATCATTGTGGGTTATCAAATTACTGGACATTTTGAGTGGAGAACCTATGACCGCCATTACAACAATGGATGAGTCAGTTAGAAACGACTGTGATGCTGCTAGGAAAGTACTGTTGAAACGTTTTCAACTCGATGAAGAGGGATGTAGGGTGAAATTTAAAACAACGATTCCTGAGACAGGGAAAAATTTCTCTGAATTTATTGCTGCAATAAGAATCATTTTTGATAGATGGATTCAACTAGCTGGTATTGAAAAATCTTATGATAAACTTGTTGACTTAATACTAAGAGATAAGGTGTGTTATCTTCAGTGAACAAGCCATGCTGGTGGTTCTTACAGGAACGTAAACCACCAACCTTATCTGCTCTAGAGGAATTAGCAATTCAATATTGCACTGCACATCCTGCTGCATGCATTGCTAACAATCAAATAAAAGATGCTCTTCCAGTTGCTTTTGCCGCAACTTGGAATAATACGAGTAATAGAAATAGATCTCAGAGCCAAGATAGAAATTTTATGACTAGGAGAAATAATGATAATCAATATGGCAAAAATGGCAATTTCAACAGAAATGATAACTTTAGGGCAGTTCTATTGATCGCCAAAGGCAACGATCTTATTCACGTGGACCATCGAGGTCTGAACATAGTGCAGGGGCGGCACTGTCCAATGGTGCACCTGTAGGTAGTGAGGGAATGAATAACCAGGTTCATTCAGCAGCGTGTTGTTCAATTGATTTCAATGTTGCTTCTCGTTGCCAGGAATATCTAACTTCGTTTCAGAAAGACAGTAATACAGTTCTGAGATGCGGACATTCCCTCCCAGCTAGTAGTCTGTCGGCCCATGACGGCACTGGTACCCTGGTGTTCAACAGAGGGTTTGTGAATGGGACAGAAGTATCTGTACTCAGGGATTTTGGGTCAACAACTATAGGGATTAGACAGTTACTTGTACCACCTTCCTGCTCTACTGGAAAGAGTGTCAAGTGTATCACGTTCGGCGGGACGATTTAATTCTACCCCACGGCTATTGTTTATATTAACACACCTTTCTTTTCAGAAAATGTTACAGTATGTCTTTTAAACAATCCAATTGCTGATTTGACAGTGGATCGTATACATGAGAGCAAGGATTGCTCGCCAGAAGAAATTGAAGAGTGGGGAAAAAATAATTTGTTGACTGCCAATGCTGTTACCACACGTGCCCAAGCTCAAGCATTGAAAAACTACAACAAGTCAGAGCCTGACACTGTTACTCAGGATGAGACTGGTGTCCATTCAGTAATAGATAGAGTATCCTTCTCCAAACTCCAAAGAGAGAATAACTCGTTAAAAATTTTTGTTGCCGTTAGTCAATAATGATTATGATTTTGGTGTAAATAATGGTCGTAAACATTGGTTTACTGTCAAAAACGATATTTTGATTAGAAACTTTATGGATACCTCTAAGTTTACACAACAGGTAATGGTCCCTCTTACATTGAGACCATATATATTACGACATGCCCATGACTCACATTGCGCGGGTCATATGGGGTACACTTGAACATGTTCTAGAGTGTTATCATCTTTTTTTGGCCGGGTGTTTCAAGGGACGTATCGTTATACGTACGTTCATGTGTTACCTGCCAAGATGTAAAATCTCGAGGAGCTTTTCATACGGCTCCGATTCAAGCATCCGATATATCTATACGACCTTTTGACAAGATGGCCGTTGATATTATCGGTCCCCTAATTACTTCTGCTAGAGGACACCAGTATGTCCTCACGTGCATTGATTTGTGCACTCGATGGCCAGAAGCCATCCCTCTTAAGCATATCCCTACTTCTGATGTAGCTGATGCTCTTTTTCTCATTTTTTCTAGATTGGGTTTTCCCCGTAAACTTTTATCTCACCATGGTTCTCAGTTTGTTTCTGGCACCATGACTTCAGTCATGGAAACACTCAAAATAGATAGAAACTTGAGTAGCATATATCACCCGATGAGTAATAGTTATGTGGAGAGGCTCAACAGAACACTCAAACAATTATTACACAAAGTAAGTGTTAAATATCCTCAGGATTGGGACAGAGTCTTGCCTTCCGTACTTTTTGCGTATCGAGAAGTTCCGCATGAGCAGACCGGATTTTCCCCCTTTGAGCTTATATTTGGAGCTCCACCTCGTGGTCCAATGGGGTTGATAAAGAATTTCCTTATCGACTCTGAGATGACTCAGGACACACAATCATCTTATGAATACGTAATCAATTTTCGTCGGAAGATTGTCGACGCATGTCAGTTGGCTACAGCTTCGTCTGAGGCTGCAAAACATAAATCACGTCTTTTCCAGAACAAGAATAGACGTTTACGTCAACTGTTTCCGGGCGATGAAGCTTTTGGGTTGCTTCCTCGGAAAGATAACAGATTACTCATTGCATGGAATGGTCCATTTAAAGTCATTTATAGAATTTCAGATGTGGACTACGTACTAGACATTAAAGATCAAAATAAAGTGTTTCACATTAATATGCTGAAAGAAGTTCACACACGACCTGAACATTTACAATCTATCTTTCACGACATTGATAACAATGTTGTTAACTCTTGTCACTATTCTAGTCTTTCAGTGATTCAGGAGGAAGAATCTTCTTTCTCTGACATTCACATGTCTTTACCTGTACCTGTATTAAATGCTACAGAATCTTGGCAAGATGTTTCTGTTTCGTCTTCTTTAAAATCTCCACAACAACGCCAGATATCTAAGCTTTTGAAATCTTTTTCGGATGTTCTTACTGACCTACCTGGTCGAACATCTGTGATCTGTCATGATATCATCCTTACCGATGATATACCTATTCGTCTGCGTCCGTATCCTGTTCCACTTTATTATCAGACTAAAACAGCACTCGAACTAGATCAAATGTTAACATTGGGAATTATTGAACACAGTAATTCTCCATACTCTTCGGCATTATTATTGTTCGAAAGAAAGACAATAATATTAGATTATGCGTTGATTACCGCAAATTAAATGCTAAAACAATTTTGGATGCTGAACTACATCCACTTCTTGACGATTTACTTGCTCGTCTATCTACTGCTATCTTCTTTACAAAAATAGATCTAACTAATGGTTACTGGCAAATACCATTAACAGATCAAGCCAAACCTTTAACTGCGTTTTCAACTCCACGTGGAATGTTATGCCTTTTGGGCCCATGAACGCACCTGCTACATTCATTCGCATGATGTGAAAAATCTTATCTCATAGAGATGATATCATTACTTATATTGACGATATCTGTTTATTTAGTTCGTCTTTTGAAGAACATTTTGTGGGCTTAGTTCTTTGTTAGATACTCTACGAGTACATCATCTGACTGCAAGACCTACTAAAGTCCAGATTGCTTTTAAAGAAATCACATTTCTTGGACATACTATTGGTTCTGGTAGGGTTCAAACTATACCTCAAAATGTATCTAAGATCCTTAACATAGCAATTCCGACTACAAAGAAACAAGTGCGCAGTTTGCTAGGATTAGTCCAGTATTCATCATCATCATCAGTTGCCATCTCCACAACGGAGGTTGGCTGTAATGGATCTCCAACGTCTTCTGTCTCTTGTCTTGGTGGTACACTCTGATAGACTCTTTCCCGTCCATCTCTTGATGTTATCTTCCCACTTATAGCGCTGTCTTCCCCTTGCACGTTTACCTTCAACTCTCCCTTCTGTTATGGTCTTCTGCAAGGTGTTATGCCTTTTTATGTGGCCAAAGTATTTTAGCTGCCGAACTTTGACCTCTCTCATTAGTTCTCTTTTCATACCTAGATTTTCTAGGACCTCCTTATTTGTTTTCATCTCTTTCCATGAGATACGCCCCATTCTTCTATATATCCACATTTCAAGAGCCTCAATTCTTTCTTCCAAATGCTTATTCATCGTCCATGTTTCTGCACCATACAGAAATGCAGAATATATATAACACTTTATGATTCTCAGTTTTAATTTATGAGATAACTGTTTGGATGTCAGTATATGTTTCACGTTGTTGAATGTAGCTTTGGCCATTCCAGTATTACAGCAGATTTATTCCAAATTTGTCCAGTATTACGTCTGTATTATCATCCCTATTGCGCAAGGGAATGCCTATGAAGATAACCTGGTCGGAAAATTGTCAGTTAGCTTTTAACAAAATCTTACATGTGTTTTCTAAACCTCCTATTCTGAGGCTTCCTGATATTGCCAAAATATATATTCTTCGAACAGATGCAAGTAATTTCGGCTTGCTAGCCAGTCTGCTGCAAGAACATAATGGAATGTTACATCCCACACTGTATATCTCCAGAAAGCTGTCTGAAACTGAAAGAAAATACTCCGTTATCGACAAGGAGCTTCTTGGTGTTGTTTGGGCTATACAGAAATTGGAGAGATACCTGCTTGGAGCGCCCTTCATAATTCAAACAGACCAGAAAGCGGTTGCTTCTCTCAGAAAAGCGAATCACAAAAGTTCAAAATTGGCTCGTTTTTCCATCTTGTTGCAACCATTTGATTTCCAAATTCAACCAATTCCAGGATCTGACAATGTGGTTGCGGACTCGTTATCAAGAAACCCGTCATCAATACTCGAGAACTAAATATTACTCAATCAAATAACAATGGATTGATGACAAGTTCCTATCAAATTTACTTCACCTTGAGTCATGCAAGTCAATCTCATCTCAAGCCAGAAACGGTGCAAGTTTCATACTTTACATGACGTTCTAACAGTTTTTCGATGAACATCTTAGTGAACACTTCAAAGAATCTACATACATATACAATGATCTATTCTTTTTCGCCTAACAGAACTTGGCATTCTTTCAGACTTGTGTTTCTGAACTTTGCCTGACAAAGACAGATTAAAGTAGTGATCACAAATCAGTTTCATGTCCAGCGACATTTGGACTTTTCTGAATAGCTGATTCACAATCAGTATCTATTGTGAAAGTAAATTTGCACGGGTACAATATAACATCGTCAAATCATGAGTTACAAGAACATGTACATTCTTACTTCAAATTGCTTTCCAGAATTTTACGACGATGCATAGTAACATTGAACGTGATAGAATACAAGGTCTACATTTACGTTGATGAATTCCACCTTATGTACCTCCCATATACGTGTACTTTACTAACTGTAGGTTGAAGACTTCGTGTCGACTTACGAGAAAGTGAACAAGACTATATCAAGTCTTCGGGACCAAAGATGCAGCAATAGAGAATGCAGTCAGCGACCCATAGCTTGACTGCTTGCATCAGGGTCAGCAAACCATAGCTGACCAAGACCCTACTCCACCTCCACGTGGTGGTCCTGGAAACAGGCTGCATCACTGCAGTCTGGCTGAGAGAGTAGGGATCTCAGAGGGAAGGCAAACCCGGTCCCAAAAAATGTCGTGCTGAAGTCGGATGTGTCGACCGAAAGGTGCAGGTATCACAGCTCCGGCGTAAACAGACACAACGCAAAACGTCCTTTTCAGGACGAACGAGGAAGAAGGAAGAAGAATATCAAGTCTTCTCAACTCACGTTGGTACCCTACATTGGTACTTGATTTAAACAGAAATAAACATTGCATTGTTTTCATGAAGTTCTACCACCTAATTTTAGTGCAATCTACCTGCATTTGCTTATCGAACGTTGATTGAACTGCCCTACAAGTATACCTTCCATGGATTCTATCCACATATCACGATTCGTCAGAGCCAAATAAACACTCGGAACAATTTCAAATACATTGACTATATTAACAGTCGAGAAAAAAAGAAATAACATTGTACGATTAGTGATTGCACTTTGTGATGATCTTCACTTTACGGAGGATTTCTTCTTGGAATTATGTATTGGTGGACAATAGTTTGATACGTGTAACTGTAACATTACATTCTTTGATGGAGTTTAGAACTTAATTCTTAGAACTTCAGTATTTTCTTACTTAATCTTCTTAGTATATTTAGGTGTTACAATTAATTAAGATTTCTCCTGATTTATTCATTACAAATAGACCTAACTTTATAGTACAGTTTGCTAATATTGTAAGGGAAATAACTCTTGTTTAATTTTCTTTAGTGCATGATACCCATACTTTCTTCCCTTCTTTTGCATATATGTACTCTTACTAATCTGTTTTCTTCCTTTCCTTTTACATTTTTTTTACAACCATCTACACATTTAATTAGTTAATTACTGCACCATAATTTATTTAAAATACAGTTTAGTTCACACATATATTTCGTATGTAAACTTAGTAAATAATTATATAGTATATTGACTGTCGACGATTATATTTCGTTAATTAATTTAATTCTTGGTACATATGTTCTCCTTTGTACGACATACCATGTTTAGGACAATGACCTCAGACACTGTTTATTGTAAACATCTTTGGCCGTATATCCAATATTTTTTTAATTTTTCGTGATTCTTTTTATATTAAACGCGATGTAAATTTTTGTTGATATTGTCGAAAAAATCCATATAATTGATTTTTTCTAGCCCACCGGGGGAGGAATTTGTTAAAGAAGATTATTATGTATTTTTACATGTTGGCCTCACTTAGATCTGTTAGCAGTTTAATCTACGCGGTAACATTTCTATCTGGAGTCAACATGATATGTTTTGCACTATTGTTAATTATAAATGAACGCGATAATAGGTTGACGTGTCTAGGTAATGATGACGTAATGATGTGCCGCGCTAATTGATTCAAACGGTCGATCTTGACCTTTCGTTATACGAGTATGATTAAGTCAAAGCAAGACGTGATATATTTCGCTCCCATGCAAATTGAAGTTTATGATATTCTCCTACGTGGCTTTGGTGTACGAAGGTCGCCACAAGTAATTCATTGATGTTGAACGCAAGTATACTAGTTCAAGAATAATTTATCAGAGGAGTCTCTGTTTTCGGGAGCTATCAAACATAAATTTAATCTCCATACTTTTGGTTATCGCTACTTGGATGGTTCGGATGCCGACATCTTCAGTATATAGGCCAGAGTATGTGACGATACGTAAAGGACAGTAGGAGACGCATTGTTATGCATGTATTAGTAAGATGCCATGTACACTGAATTGTGGAACTGTTTGAAACAAATAAATATGTTTATGATTGTGGGTCCAAACCAGGCGTTTGCAGCTAATGAATATTAATCATCTTCTTGATCACCCAAACCATTCGATAACACAGCACGATCGCTCATTCGCACATATTTCATCAGTTCTTCCAACTACAAATAACAATAGATAAATAACGCAACAATGTCTCGATCATTTGAAGAAGGAAATAAAAAAGGATTACATGTCTCGATCACTTGAAGAAGGAGATTAAAAAATATTACATGTTTCGATCATTTGAAGAAGAAGATAAAAGAAGATTACATGTCTCGATCATTTGAAGAAGGAGATAAAAAGAGATTACATGTCTCGATCATTTGAAGATGGAGATAAAAAAAAGATTACATGTCTCAATCATTTGAAGAAGGAGATAAAAAAAAGATTACATGTCTCGATCATTTGAAGGAGAAGATAAAAAGATTACATGTCTCGATCATTTGAAGAAGGAGATTAAAAAGATTACATGTCTCGATCATTTGAAGAAGGAGATAAAAAAAAGATTACATGACTCGATCGTTTGAAGAAGGAGATAAAAAAGGATTAAATGCAGTGGCGTATTCTCTATGTCTGCTGTGCGTGCTGCGCACACTTATGCCCGAAGGAAAATAAAAATTTAATTTATTATTCTATAAAATATTTCTCTTCTAATGTTCTGCTTTCGGACCGCACGCACCAGGATAACGGATTTTCCCGCATAGAATCTACGAGTATAATCTAGTTTCAGTTTCCCCAGACGCTTTTTATAGTGCAGTTTTGTATTGGTTGGTAGCAATCGCCCGAAGTTTCTCGGGTAATTCCGTAACGATGCGTGCGGCACGTTTCGGATTCACTTCTGAACACTGGTTTGATTGGATCGGGATCATGGCCAGATACGTAAATACAATGCGAACATGCGTGCGGTGGTCCTGCAGCTCTCGAGTTGTAAAAATCGGTTGTGTCCGTCCAGTGTTTTTTGTGATTAATTTTTGTTAGTTGCCGGGAATGCAGATTATTACAGTGACAGTGAGTTTAAAGTTGTAAGTTAATTAGTATTTCGGAGATAGTTGACATATACCCCTAATAACTATCGTTGCGTAATTGAATATAGTTGGTTTTTAAATTAAAAGGGGAAGAAGTTAAATGGTAGGCGTACATATTCATTTTAAGTAGCAGCACGCCTAGCTCGCATTACCAGGATACGCCACTGATTAAATGTCTCGATCATTTGAAGAAGAAGATAAAACAGATTACTATGAAACAAATATAAAGGTATGTTATCAGGCACTCGCAGGAAATAAAGAAATAGAACACCAGACAACAGAAAAACAACAGACATGAGTGGCTTACCCAGGATTTGAACACTGGACCTTCCGTGCGACAACCCCGCCTAGCCATGCAAGCGAATCACACTATACAACAGAAGTGATTGCGTCATTAATAGGATACAACAGAAGTGATTGCGTCATTAATAGAATCCTGGGTAAGCCACTCATGTCTGTTGTTTTTCTGTTGTCTGGTGTTCTATTTCTTTATTTCCTGCGAGTGCCTGATAACATACCTTTATATTTGTTTCATATTAATTTACTGTTTACAGGCCTCAGGTTTCCCTCCCTTATTTGTAATAAATGTTTGTTAAAACAGATTACATGTCTCGATCATTTGAAGAAGAAGATAAAATAAGATTACATGTCTCGATCATTTGAAGAAGATAAAAAAAGATTACATGTCTCGATCATTTGAAGAAGAAGATAAAAAAAGATTAGATGTCTCGATCATTTGAAGAAGGAGATAAAAGAAGATTACATATCTCGATCATTTGAAGAAGAAGATAAAAAAAGATTACATTTCTCGATCATTTGAAGAAGAAGATAAAAAAAGATTAGACGTCTCGATCATTTGAAGAAGAAGATAAAAAAAGATTACATTTCTCGATCATTTGAAGAAGAAGATAAAAAAAAGATTAGACGTCTCGATCATTTGAAGAAGAAGATAAAAAAAGATTAGACGTCTCGATCATTTGAAGAAGAAGATAAAAAAAGATTACATTTCTCGATCATTTGAAGAAGAAGATAAAAAAAAGATTACGTCTCGATCATTTGAAGAAGGAGATAAAAGAAGATTACATGTCTCGATCATTTGAAGAAGGAGATAAAAAAACATTACATGTCTCGATCATTCAAAGCAAACCAGATACACATCACCGTGCATCCAGTAATACATAAAACAACTCATATACACATGACATTGCCTGCAGTAACCCATAAAATTAGTCACATAACCATGACATCGTACCCAATACACAAAACAAATTGTATAAACATGTCATTACGCGTCCACTGATACATAAATCAGTAAAACACACAACATTTAGTTACGAAATCATCACGCCCTCCATTTTTGTCTAAATATTCCTAATTGCTTTAAATCCTCCAGGACAAGACTAACTGTGATTGGTACATTCTGGTGCTAGCACTGATCGATCTTGTGGCCTGCGTCTTCCGGAACACCGAGTATGTGATGGAGTTCCTTCAGGTGTGGTCTCTGTATTCCAACATTGGATACTGCCGATTTTTAAATTGGATTTCGCAAGCAATAGTCTGTAAATTCATCTGCATATTTGCTTTGATCGCCATGGATAGGTAATGGCGCTTCTTCATCATCTTCTTTTTTCGACTCTGTTTATTTTTTCATTTCATCTTTCGGTTTTATTACATATGGACCGTTCACAAATTACGTAACGCAAAGAGGAGAAAGGGGGGGTGTGCCTAAATGTTACGTTTTGTTACAAGGGGGTGAGGAGTTCTGAAATGTTGTTACATAACGCATGAAAAACCCATTGATAATTGAAAAGAAACATCTTTCGTCACCATGGGAAGAAGGAAGTAATAGTTTTTGAGAGACAGCCATACGGAAACATTTTGGGATTGCGGTTTTACGATTGTCAGTGCACAGTTAAAATTCACTGCAAGTGTTTGGCCTACTAGTTAGGTATTAAAACGCTGTTCTATGACAGGTGGTTATGTTGAACTAAGTGGTGAGATAAATAAATAAATATTACACACGTTAAGGTATGTTTCAGGCACTTGGTGGCTAGAGCGCTTGCCCCACGAACTCAACTATCGAGCTCCAGGTTCGAAACCTGTTACCGTCACGTTCCAAACTACCCAAGTGTAAATGTGTACTGACTCTGCTGCTGAGTTAGGAAAGGCAAAGAGCCGTACATTAGAACAGCTTTGATATTAAGCACACATGATACTCTGAATTTTTCTCGCAATAATGCCTATTTTTTTTTTCCTGATGAAAGAAAGATTTCGTTCGTTCATTCGCTTGTTTCTTCTTTCGTTCGTTCGTGTGTTCGTTCGTTTCTTGATTCGATCGTTTTTTGGTTCGGTCGTTTCTTCGTTCGTTGTTTTATTTGTTCATTTGCTCCTTACTTCGTTTCTTCGTTCGTTCCTTACTTCGTTTGTTCCTTCGTTCATTACTTCACTTGTTTGTTCGTTTCTTCGTCCACCCGTTTATTTGTTCCTTCGTTCCTTACTTCACTTGTTTGTTTGTTTCTTCGTCCACCCGTTTATTTGTTCCTTCGTTCCTTACTTCACTTGTTTGTTCGTTTCTTCGTCCACCCGTTTATTTGTTCCTTCGTTCCTTACTTCACTTGTTTGTTCGTTTTTTCGTCCACCCGTTTATTTGTTCGTTCGTTCCTTACTTCACTTGTTTGTTCGTTTCTTCGTCTACCCGTTTATTTGTTCCTTCGTTCCTTACTTCACTTGTTTGTTCGTTTCTTCGTCCACCCGTTTATTTGTTCGTTCGTTCCTTACTTCACTTGTTTGTTTGTTTCTTCGTCCACCCGTTTATTTGTTCCTTCGTTCCTTACTTCACTTGTTTGTTCGTTTCTTCATCCACCCGTTTATTTGTTCCTTAGTTCCTTACTTCACTTGTTTGTTCGTTTCTTTGTCCATCCGTTTATTTGTTCCTTCGTTCCTTACTTCGTCTCTGTGTTGGTTCCTTACTTCCCTTGTTTATTTGTTTCTTCGATCGTTTCTTTGTTGGTGGTTTTTTCATTCGTTCATTTGTTTGTTCGTTCGTTTCTTCGTTTTTTGGTTACTTCATTTGTTCTTTACTTCGTTTGTTCGTTCGGTCATTCGTATCTTCGTTTGTTCTTTACTTCATTTGTTCGTTCGGTCATTCGTATCTTCGTTTGTTCCTTACTTCATTTGTTCGTTCGGTCATTCGTATCTTCGTTTGTTCCTTACTTCATTTGTTCATTCGTATCTTCGTTTGTTCATTTCTTCATTTGTTCGTTCGGTCATTCGTATCTTCGTTTGTTCCTTACTTCATTTGTTCATTCGGTCATTCGTATCTTCGTTTGTTCCTTACTTCATTTGTTCATTCGTATCTTCGTTTGTTCCTTACTTCATTTGTTCGTTCGGTCATTTGTATCTTCGTTTGTTCCTTACTTCATTTGTTCGTTCGGTCATTCGTATCTTCGTTTGTTCCTTACTTCATTTGTTCATTCGTATCTTCGTTTGTTCCTTACTTCATTTGTTCGTTCGGTCATTCGTATCTTCGTTTGCTCCTTACTTCATATGTTCATTCGGTCATTCGTATCTTCGTTTGCTCCTTTCTTCATTTGTTCGTTCGTTCGTTTCTTACTTCAGTTTGTTCGTTCGGCCATTCGTTTCTTCATTCTTTAGCTCAAAACTAATGTTAAAAATTTAAATACAAGCCTGTTATATCAAACAGCAATTCCAATTCTATTCTAAATCAAGCTTACTTTAATTTCAGTACTTGAAGCTGTTTGTCATTCGTATCTTCGTTTGCTCCTTTTCTTCATTTCATTCGTTCTTTCGTTTGCTCCTTTCTTCATTTGTTCGTTCGTTCATTTCTTACTTCAGTTTGTTCGTTCGGCCATTCGTTTCTTCATTCTTTAGCTCAAAACTAATGTTAAAAATTTAAATACAAGCCTGTTATATCAAACAGCAATTCCAAATTCTATTCTAAATCAAGCATTACTTTAAAAATTTCAGATACTTGAAGCTGTGCAATGTGTCTGCAATCGAGATCACACCGACAAAAACCAGAAACGTCTGCTTTGCTCTGATCGTTATCAATTTGGCGGTGGCGTCTCCGTGCCTGTATATCACTGACAATGAGAAGGTGCGAGGTTGCATTGTGAAGACTAGTTTCGTGGGCAACAAAGTTGTCACCTTACAGGTAATGTTGGAAACTGCAAATCCGGCGTGATTGTAAAGTTACTTGTATCTCTTGAACATACATGAAGCAAAAGTTGCAACATAGAGCAATAATTGCAATTTCAGTTTAATCCTCACCATTGCCAGTATTACCTTAAAGATGACTATGGATTATAGGGCTTCCATGGATTCACGCTGACTTCTTGTCCTGTACTGTCCGTTCAAAGATCTTCTTTATTTCTTTCATGACTATCGCTAATTCTCTTCTTGTAAATTTTTCGGCTTCCATGTATTTCTATTTCTCTGGGGATTTCAGGGAAAGGTGAAGGTAGTCTCATATCAAATACTGCTGTAGGGAAGTGATGTGTTAGAGACATCACCATACCAGATCCAGCATGGAGAGATGGGGGTGATCAGTTCCCTTCCTTGCTGCCTGTTCCTTCACTAACTAAAGAGCAAAGTCGGGTTCCCATTTACAGCTGGGTAGACTGGAGTGTGTCGATACCATAAATCAAACCCGGCACCTTTGCCGCTAGAGATTAGTGCTCTAACCACTATGCCATTCTGAGTGCTCCCGTTAAAAGGTATTGTTTATCCCTTTAATGTCTCTTCTTCACGAGTTTTATGGGCATCTTTCTCCTTTTTTCCCGTTGGTATTTGCCTGGTTCTTTCCATCAATTCCCCATTGGCCATCTTGTCATTCTATTTCAATCTCTGTTGTTAATGTGAATCAGAATAGACGTCATTGCACTCCAGGCAAACCCATAGGTGCTCAATCTCCCTCAGCAAATGTCGAAGGGTATGAATGCTAATTGTTCCTGTTACGCATTGATTGTATCTCGTACAATGCAATACGAGGTTTTTATACTGCTGACAGCCCAATCACGTAAAATCTATTATCATAAAAACCACTGCTGTATGAGCATGCATTTGCTTTGTGGCGGTTTCTTAGCGACAAGCTGTAATATTGACTCCCATGATCCGTAAGGATCGACTAGGAGAAAAAAGAAGACCACGTTTAAGAGCCATACGATAGGATTGCTTTGTCATTGTAATACCCTCTTTTTTGTTTATCCTGGGTTATTTTTATTACTGTGTATTTTGAAATGAACAAGCAATTAGAAGTTAAGGTTGAGGCTTTTCAGATGTGAATATATAGAAGAATGGGGCACGTCTCATAGAAAGATAAGAAAACAAATAAAGAGGTCCTGAGAAACCTAGGAATGAAAAGAAAATTAATGAAGGAGATCAACATTGGACAGTTAAAATATTTTGGCCATAAAAAAAGACATAACACCGGACACTGAAGACCACAAGAGAAGGCAGAGTTGAAGGCAAACGTGCAAGAGGACGACAGCGTTATAAGTGGGAAGATAACATCAAGAGATGGACAGGAAAGTGTCTATCAGAGTGCACCATCAAGACAAGAGACAGAAAAAGACGTTGGAGATCCATTGTAGCTTATGTTCGTTGTGGAGATGACAGATGATGATGATGATGGTTAATTAAACTCAGACCACAAGGTATTTTATATTTGGACATACGCCTTAATATAACCGACGGACCTTGTGTCTAGGTTGAACGGGGCGAGCTTAGCCAAAACGAGACAAATTAAGAACAAAAATTATGATTGTTTGCTAATGTAACGAAAGCTTCTATTTTGCATTCTTATTCTGTAATCTTTATTTGTTTCGTTACAATTTCTATATCTGTAACCCTTATCGATGTTCTCTTCTTTTCAGCATCATCTTTATATTATACCTGCTTATGATAACGATTGCCGTAATTTGCTACATCAGGATCGCAGTCCAGGTCAGTACAGTCATAAATACATTGCGATCATTATTTACGTCAGTCACGTTTTTTAGATGTGCACGTAATTCGATGTTTGCGTAAACTGAGATATTTTTTGTTTTTGTTTTTTTGTTAAATAGGAGTTTTTCCACATTTTGGTGTCAGGCAGAGATGTGTGCTGTACCGGATCTGTTCAATCTGTACAGTGAAATTATAATGAGATCTCTAGAGGACATGCCAGGAATATCATTTGACGGACAAAGTATAAACAACTTGAGATACGGTGATGATACAGTCTTCATAGCAAAAAGTGAAAAGGAGCTGCAGGAAATGGCTGACATAATAGTGATAGAAAGTGAAAATAAAGGCCTTAGCCTTAACAGCAACAAGACAGAAGTAATGGTCGTCTCAAAGAAAAGGACTTCCTCAGAATGGACTATCAAAGTAAATGGAATCATTTTAAAACAAGTCGGTAAATTCAAATATCTGGGCACATTAAAAACAACGCATGTAAGATGCATCTCAGAAGTGAAGAGCAGAATAGCTCAGGCAAAAGTAGCATTCTATAAAATGAAGCGTATTTTATGCTACAATTCTTTGTCATTGGAAGTAAGAGAGTTATTCAGTGTTGTATAGAACCAATCCTGACCTATGGGAGTGAATCATCGACAAATAGTAACCAAATAGGGAAGACACTAGAGTCAACATAGATGTGGCTTTACAGAAGAGTGTTAAAAATACCATGGACAGCCAAAAAGAGTAATGAGGATGTCCTGAAAGAGGCCAATGCGCAAAGGAAACTTATTTCACAAGTTAGAAAGAAGCAATCCACTTTTTTTGGGCATGTTATGAGAAGAGGAAAGCTGGAATATATCGTAACAACAGGTTAGACTGAAGGACAAAAAAGATAGGGGAATGCAAAGAAAGCAAATACTGGACAGTTTGACATTGTGGCACGGAAAGAAGTCAACAATAGAATTGATAAATTGTACTGGAGACAGGAAGTTGCGGAGTGACATGATCTGCTACGCCACTAGACATGGTACTTGAAGAAGAAGAAGTACTGTACTTTTTTTTCAATAAGGGGTCCATAGCCTTCATTGGACAATTATTGCATTAAAAAGGCGAAGAAACCCTTGTACCAAAATTATATGCGGGAAAAAACGGAAAAGGCGCACATCGCACAGAAAACGCTATATTGAACACACATGAAAAAGCACGCATGTCTTGCAATCTTTTTATGGTGCATTTTCGGGAAAATGGAAACGGTGCGCATTGCACTGTGAAAACCAAATTGAAAAGAGCATGCATACCTTTCAAATTGTTTTTTTTTTTTTTTTTTTTTTTTGGTAATGCATTGATCACTGACGATAAGACAAGATAAGTTTGACTACAAAGATCCAGTTAAGTTGAAACTGAATGGAAAGAAATGAAATGATCAGAGGACAATTAGTGTCGTTATTAGAAGATACAGCAGAAAAAGCATAACACAATTATTACCCCTGTCTTGTTTTAGCGCATTACTTGCTCAGTTGTACGTAATATTTATTGAAAATGTAATCTTGCCTCTGCCTTGTAACTATTCTGCAGGTTCGCCGAACAAGCCGTGTTTGGAATAGTTCCACTTCGGAACCTGCCAAGTCTGGGAATATAGAAGGCGAGACATCAAATAGAACTAAGGCCAAGGTTAACAAGGTAAACATTGATTTAACCATTTTCAGAACAAGAAAGTTAACACGGTAAACATTGATTTAACCATTTTAGAAATCCATGCACTGTGAGAAGCAGGAATTTGGAGCATCCACATTTTTGAATTGCTCTGCCCCAGCTCCGTTCCGGCGTCTATAGTAACAGTTCCGTCTCCGTGCCGCGATCCGACTCAACTTTTTAAATATCTTTTAATGTCAAAGGTTTTTAAACATGCGCATTGTGGCTTTGAAAAAGGTACTTTATTTATTCAACAATATTCAAACAGATTTAAACGTAGCTTACACTAGAATCATTACGTCATTCACAGAGGCGTTCACATATGACATCAAGCAGGGGACAAAGATGGGAGGGAGGGGAGGGGGGAGGGAGGTCAACATTTTGTGACGTTGTGTGACCGATTGGGGGGGGGGGGGGGGGGGGGGGGGGGGGGTAGGTTTAGAAAAATTTTACATCACACAAAACTAAACGAGTCACACTTGCCTCCTTTATAAATGATGTTTCTACTTTTGTCAGCAATAGTTAATTTTTAACCGCGAAAGTTGACTTTTATCCGTGTAGCGGGAGGTTATTTAAAATTATTTATTTATGTAAGATTATGCCAGTAAAGAGTTCTGACCTTACAAGTAATACCCCAGTCTTAGAAATAAGCACTGGTGTATTGTTATCATAAAAATCGTCAGACTGTGAAAACCCTGGCCCAGTTGGTAAGAAGTAGTACCAGGATTTAAGGTGTCTCCTCCCTGTGACTATCTTATGATTACTTATATTCTAGGGGATAATTAAAATGAACATTCACTTTAACCACACTGTAAGAAGTGAATAATTCCTCAGGTACAGTTAAAATATTTTAATATTTACACCAATATTCTATTACTGCTAGTTGGAACAGCGCATTGAAATTATATATATATACTATATATATATATATATATATATATATATAAATATATATATATATATATATATATATATATATATATATATATAAATAAGTCACACAATTCCTATTAGTGTCTATTTAGACTGCAAGATCTTGGATAAGAAAGTTACTGAAAACTGCATTCATTTTAAATATATCACTGTTCTTAGTCCTCTGATAAATGTCATCACTTGACTATTTGCTGTGTTTCATATATTGTGGTAGTCAGTGTCCTAAGTGACACTTATCTGACTCTTGATCCTGCTGACACGGACTGTCCGTTGCATATATCAGTATCGGTAGACCCAGCACTAGGGATGCCGAAGACCAGTCGAAGTTCACTCTTTGGGGTCCTGCACGTTTGTGGGATTGCCTCTGATGAACCACACAGGTTTCTGATACTGGACAGCCTGGTTTGAGTTATTTCATGGAACCTGAAACATCATATTAGCCTTGGCTAGTATCTGGCTAGACTTGTAGCTGACTAGCACAGATGTCAGACCAGTCAGTCATAAGATGTCACCGTTATACAATCATAGTAAGTAAGGACATCATTTCAGTGATATAGAAATATTAACATTTCAATTAATTGTAACTGACTAGCACATAGGTCAGACTAGTCAGTCATCAGATGTCAAAGTTATACAGTCATAGTAAGTAACATCATGTCAATGATACAGAATTAGTATTAACATTATCAGTAATAACCATCATCTGGTTTGTTCCTCTCCTGTACATCCTTTCATATTCTATAACTTGATCTTCCCAAATCACTTCAGGTACAAATTCAAATACTAATGCCATTCTTAGCATCTACACAAATTTAATACATAAATAAAGAGAGTGACCAAGCGATCAAGTAGCTTTCTTCGGTAGTACAATTACATAGTTTTGGAATTGAAACTTGGCTGTGGAACACTCCAGTTTACCAGCTGTAAATGGGTACTCAGTTGTGCGCTCAAACTAGGGAAGGCAAAGGCAGCGAGGAAGGGGACTAGTCACCTAACTTCGTAAAAGCGGTATCTTCCATGCTGAAGCTTCTAACAATTTATTTCCCTATGACAATCTCTGGTCATGGGACTGCCTTTATCTTCGTAAGCGATAATGCATTTAATATCGACGAGATACAGCATTTAATATAATAAATATTTTCTATTGGCTGTGGGGCTAGTTTTGATACGTTTTTATACAAGCAACCATCTTCCACTAAGCACATGAATAAATCATATTAAAATAACAATACGTTATATCAATGAATATCGTTATATCAATGAATATTATACAGGCATATTTTGTGAATTCTATATGGACCTGAAATAAAAGAAAAATATTATACACGGTAGTTATCATAATTTCGCTTACCCTCAGACTTCAGATACTGGACTGGAAAATGTTTCTGGCGGTCCGCTCACAATTCATATGGGATATGGGTAGTGGCGAAACTCTGCCTCCAGTCTGTCTCAAACCTTTTTCGTTGTGTCTGTCTCCGTTGTTGTTTTGATGAGTTGGTGGGTGGAGATCTGGCATTCAACATCTGATCATTGTTGCCTCTTCTCTTTCCATCTTGGTCTACCCTGTTCAACCTGAAAGTTGGTTATAATTGGGGTATTTAGTGTCATTTTATTTATTAATTTTGTATTCAATTTAAATAACTGTTGTCTTTTGCGGTTGCTGATTTTTATTTATATTAGTATTTGTCAATTTTATTTTCTCTTTTGTATTGTTTCTAGATAACTATTGTCCTTTACACTTGGTTTTAATTTGTATTAGTATTTGTTCTTTTTGAGTTGTTGTCCCTTTTTTTTTTTTATACCTTGTCTTTCCTTGTCCTATGAGTAGTTATTTTTTTTGGTTAATGCTTTGTTAGTTCTTGCTGCTTAATTTCTATTTAGTTGGATGATTTTCCTGAAGTTCTAACCTTATATTTTTTCCTTTGTTTTATGTATATATCTTTTAAGTATTGATTGGGCATCTCTTGGGGCATCTATACTTAAAACCTTATCACTTGTTAAGTCTATATTGTGATTTCTATAGTAAGTTTTTAATTCAAGCCTTTGTTGATCATACTTTTTACAGTGGATCAGGTAGTGGTCTATGTCATTCTCTTCCTGACATTCTTGGCAGTGTGGTTCTTCTACCATGAAGTATGCTGCACCGAGTCGGAGACGCCACAGTTTTTTTGTTCGATGGTATCTTTAATTCTTCTCTGACCTGGCATGTCCTCGTTGGTTCTTTCAGCAGTTTGAACGCGTGTCTGCCTTTTCTACTTTCCTTCCATGTTGTCTTCCATTCCTCGTTTATAGTTTCCTTCACTTGGCTCTTGATCTCTGACCTTCCCAGTCCTGCTTTTATATTGTTTTTACTTGTTCTTCCCTTCTTGGCATTCTGGTCTGCCAACTCGTTGCCAGCTGTACCTATGTGTGCTGGAACCCACACTAGCCTCACACTACATCCTCTGTTCTCTAGTGATGTATTAATTGCTAGAATTTCTTCCTTTATGTCTGGCCGGCTACATTTACCTGGGTGTTCTAGTGCTTGTAGTGATGATAGTGAGTCTGTAAATATCGTAACAGCTTCTGGTGGGTTATCTTCGATTATTTCTAGACTTTTAAGAATTGCTACCATCTCTGCAGTAAAAATCGATGCCCCTTCCGTTATACTGTAGCTCTTTTTTATTCCCCATTGTGTATTACAACTCCGGCACCTAGTTGCCCACTATCACCCTTGGATCCATCAGTGTAGACGGCCAGACTTTGTTTAGTTAGTTGCTCTATGAACTTTCTACTTATCATTTTGGCTTCCTTATCTTCTATGTTTTGTTTGATCTTTTCAGTAAGTGAGTAGTCTATGATTGGTGTTTTTAGTTCCCATGGTGGTATTTTGCTTCTGTATTTATTACTATTTTCAATTGTGTTTGATAGTTCTTTGAACTGCATTAGGTCTTCTATAGTTCTCCATCCTGTTGGATATCTATCTTTATTTAAGGGGACGTCCCATACACTTGGTTGGTTTTTGACAAATGCTTTATGTGCTGGGTGGGTCACTTCTTGTGCTACTTTACTCCAATAATTTAATCTCAGTTCTTTCCGTCTTAGACCAAGGGGAGGTATGCCGAGAGCTACTTCTAGAGCTTCTACTGGTGTCGATATAAATGCACCTGTAATAGTTCTCATGGCTGCATTTTGAATCCTGTCCAGTTTTGCTTTGTTAGAAGCTGCAGCTGAGTCATAGACTATGCTGGCATAATCCAGTTTCCCCCTGATGAAGGACTTGTAGAACATAAGCATTATTTTATTGCTGGCCCCCCATCCATTACCTTTTACAATCCTTAGTATATTTAGGGGTCCCCTACAGCTTTCTACCAAATTGTCTATATGTTTATTATAATTTAGTTGTTTATCTAAAGTTATGCCCAGAAATCTAGTTGTTGAGGAGGTACATATTTTCTGTCCTTTAATGGTTATATTGATTTTGTTATTTTTTTTTTAAATTTCCTTTGCTGAAAATCATACCTACTGTTTTGTTTACATTAATTTGGAAGCCCCAACTTTTCATCCACTCTGAAACTTTGTCTATTTGATTTTGAAGTTTTTTGTAAACATGGTCCAAGTTTTTTCCAGATCGCCAAATGGCACAGTCATCTGCAAATTGTGATACTGCATTCTTTATGTCATTAAATTCATCTGCTAAATCATTTACAGCTATAGTGAAAATTGAAGGAGAGATCACTGATCCTTGAGGAATCCCATTCTGTTGTTCATATATTTCTGACCTATCATTATTCACCTGTACAGCAAAATACCTGTCCTGTAAAAAGTTTTCTAGATACCTATAGGTTTTACCAGTAATGCCAATCTTTTTCATTTTGTAAAGAGCTCCATCGCGCCAGCATTCATCATATGCTCTAGCTACATCTAGAAAGACTGCCACTGTTTTCTCTTTCCTCTTGAACCCTAGCTTTACATCATGTTCTAATCTTACAAGCTGGTCTACTGTACTTCTGTCTGCTCTAAACCCTGACTGGTTTGGGCTATATAACTGGTTTTTTTCCAGGTAGAATTTAACTCTTTTATTCACAACAGTTTCCAGTATTTTACCTAGTTGTGATGTTAAGGAGATAGGCCTATATGAACTTACTTCATGGGCTTCCTTATTGGGTTTTAGAATGGGTACTATCATAGCTACTTTCCATGCTTTTGGTATCTTTCCTAAGTTCCAGATTTTGTTATAAAGTGAAGTTATTATGTTTATAGTTCTTTTGGGTACTTTCTTAAGGATTTCATAACTAAGTATATCTTGCCCTGAGGCAGTATTAGATTTATCTTTTATTGCATTAGTTACTTCTTCCTCTGTTATATCAGCATCTAAATAGTTTGTTTCCTCTATCTGGTCTGGTAGTTCTTTTAAAAACTGTATCCTAAGTCTTTCTCTTCTCTCATTTTCTTCCTGTCCAAGGCTACTTTTTGCACTGACTTTATAGAAATACTCGGCAAGGGCATTAGCTTTTTTCTTTATCTGTTTCTGCTCTCTTTGGTAGTTTGATTGTTGGCATTATTGTTTTCTTATTGTTCCCTTTGATTGCCTTAAGCTTTTTCCATACTTCTCTAATTTGAGTGCTAGGTTTAAGTGACTGACAAAACTCCTTCCAGTTAGTTTCTTTGGCTTTGAATATTATTCTGTTAGATTCATTCCTAATAAGTTTATACTTATCATAGTTTTCTTCTGTTCTGTTATTTCTATATTTTTGTAAGGCCCTTTTTCTTCTCTCATGAATTTCTGCACAGCTTTTTATTCCACCAGGCAACTGGTTCTTTATTCCATTGAGTTTCTCTTTTCTTATTAATGTTACTTATTGGTTTAAGGTGTTGTGGCATATTTTTATTTGGTATATACTTTATTGCTATTTTCAGAATTTCATTGGTCAGTGTTTCCGCCCACAAGTCAGTATCATCTGATTCCATGTCTTTATATTCCATCACCTCCAGCTCTGATTGGAAAGCTTCCCAGTTTGCTTTTTTATAGTTGAAGGTAGGTTTCTCTGGTTCTGGGTTTGGAATGACATTTTCATGCATGGTTATTACAATGGGCAGATGATCTGAGTTTGTGTCTTGTAACACTTCCCAATTTACATTCGCTAGGTTGTTAGTTGCTATACTTATGTCTATTGCTGAGTCTGCCCTATTAGCTTGTGGATTAATTCTTGTTGCAGATCCATCATTTAGTATTAGTAGTTCATTGTTTTCTATGAAGTCAAGTAGGCATTTTCCTGCATTATCTGCATGTTGTCCACCCCAAGCATAATGGTGGGAGTTAAAATCGCCTACTATGATTGTTTTGGGGCCTAGTCTGGTGCTTATGGCTAGTATTTCTTCATCTTTAATTGTGCCATCTTTAGCATATACATTTAGAATTGTTAGATTGTTTGGTTCAGCTGCTATAGTAACCTGGATACCTTCTATATTGGTTGTATTAAATACTTCCCAGTCTGTGATTTTAAATTTTTCGCTAACTAAGACTGCGACACCTCCTCCTCTACCTTCTTTCCTATCGTGTCTAAGTATCTTAAAGCCCTTACAACTATATCTATTATTTGGGTTTAAATGGGTCTCATGAAGAGCATATATATCAGTATTTCCTCCAGTCTCTGATAGTAGGGGTGCAAAATTTTTTTTAATACCCCTACAATTCCACTGGATAATTCTAAATCTTTCTAAATTGAATTTTATCATCATCTAGTATACCTTTTATTTTGGTTAACTATCAATTTTGCTCTTATTCTTTATTTCCTGTACTTGTGGACTTACTATCCATCAAGTTCTCAAGAAAATCCTTATTTAAACTTGTCATTATTTCCCTAACTTCTTCCGCTAAGTGTGGTAACAATCCCTCAAATCGTTTTTTGATAGTTTCTATGATAGTTTCTTCTAGGTTGCTTTTGTTCTTTTTGACCACTTTCCTATTTTCATCCAATGCTACATTCCCTTCTCTCCCTATGTTAATCTCCTGTTTTTCACTTTCCATTCTTTTTAGTATTATTTCACTTTCTTCTTTTTGTTCAGACAGTTTGACTAGTATCATTTCATTTTCTTCTTTCAGTTCAGTCAGTTTAGCTATATCCTGGGAAATTTGGTGCTGTATGGCTTTCACTTCTTGAAGCAATGCCTCTGTACTTTTCAGTGCACTTGTGTCTTCCGAGGATGTAGTTGAATCATCTGACTGGTTTTTTGGTACTCTTTTATTACTTTCTAACTTGTTCTTACTTTTTTTTGCCATCTGTGACTTAAGCATTTTGACATCTTCTTGCACACTCTTAATTTCTGTTATAACTTTATTGTTCGTATAAGTATCATTTTCTTTTAATTCTTTAATGACCGTTGTGAAAGGGGTTTGGGTTGTTATAGCTACCCTCAATGCTTTTTTGGTCTGCTGATATACTGGGCAGCCCTGGAATCTGGCGCTGTGATTTCCTTTGCAATTAATGCATTTTCTGTTTGCATTATCCTTTTTTATAGTCAGTATCTGACTTTGCCTTTTCGCATTGCGTGAAAGGGTGTGCCCCCGCACAAAACCTACATACTGCCTTCCCCCTGCAAGTGTGGCGCCCATGACCAAACTTCATGCAGTTGGAGCACTGCAACACTGGGGGAATGAAGGCTTCTGTGTTTTTGTGTGTTTTCCCAAATAGTACCGTCTTGGGGGGTTCCCTACCTTCTGTTGTTATCACTACCACTGGGGTAACGATACTCCCTTTCACCATTATTCTGTCCACGTGTACCAGCTTTATGTCTGGGTTATGTTTTGCGAGGATGTTCATAACTTCCTCGCTTGAAAGGGTAGTGTTTATCCCTTTTAACACACATCTACTGGTCACTTTTGCTAGCTCTATCCTTACTTCTGTGTCGTGTGCAAGAGTCACTGTTTTTGCTTCTACTTTGAGTTCCTCTAACATCTCTTTTATTCTGTCACTCTGATTTGGGATAATTATTATGCCAAAATGGGTTTTTGAAATTTTGGCTATCGCCTTTTTGCCTAACACAGGATCAAGGATGTTTATAATTTTGTCTTCATCTAATGCCTTGATCTTGACAGCCTCACCAGCTACTTGCGTTATCTTTAAACGACATATGTTTACTACATCTGTATTTTTGGGATCTGCCTGGGTTGCTAGATGTCTTGAGTCTTTTTTGGTACTTTCATTGTTTTTTTTTGCGTTATTATTTTCTTCTAGTTTATCATGTCTGGTGTCCCTACCTTGGTTTTTAACTGCTTCTGCCCACGTTTTGCCTTCCTTTGTTGTTTTACTTCTGAGCCTCCTTTCAGTTTATCCCCTCTGGTTTCATGACTTGTTTTGTCCGCGTTTACCTGGCTGTCCTGATTATCCTTTTCCCTGGGTCCTTTCTTTCCGTTCGCTGTGCTGGTTCCTGATCTTTCTCCTTTGTTGATTCTGCTTTTTGTTGTTTTTCCTTCCGCGCCTCCTTCCCGATTTTCCATTATTGTTTTACTCGTGTCCTTTAGTTCTGTTTTTTTTTTATTTCAGGGTTCGTGGTCCTGTTTCTTTCTGTCCGGTTTAAAGTTTTGTCTTTTTCTGAAGTTTTGTCTTTTTCTGGAGTTTTGGCCATCGCTTTCCCTTCCTCGGACTGTTTTCTGGTGAATACTACCATTGGTTATTTTCCCTGTCTTTTAGTATGCTACTATTTGTTGTCTTTGAATTATATTCTGATGATTGAATATTATATGTAATCTTTGGCTTTTGGTTTATTTTGTTATATATATCTTTACCCCACTACGATTCTTAAATTAAATAGTCCCCTAATACTTAACCTTAACTACAGTAGGCCTACTCTAATACTATCAACAAAAGTATAAATTATTCACCACTTAAATATGTCTTTCAAGATGGCTGCCTGATCTCACTCAAAGAATTGCCACGTGGCGCTATTTAATTTCTATTATTTTAATTTCTAAAATTAACTGCAATATGCTAACACTGAGGATGGATAAAAATATCAACTTATCTGATAACTTGTGTAGTTCTAAGGATGTCTTCACTGTGTCTCGTCCTAAAAAGAACGTATCAAGCTTGTGTGGTTTGAGGTAAGCAAAAATGCGTGTTACCCCTGTAGTAGACGGAAGTGGAGTGACAAACGGAATGTGTTAGTTCTTGCTGTTGTTGTTTTGTTGTTGTTTTGATGAGTTGGTGGGTGGAGATTGGGCACTGAACATCTGATCATTGTTGCCTTTTCTCGTTCCATCTTGGTCTACCCTGTTCAACCTGAAAGTTGGTTATATTTGGGGTATTTAGTGTCATTTAATTTACTAATTTTGTTTTCAATTTAAATAACTGTTGTCTTTTGCAGTTGCTGATTTTTATTTATATTAGTATTTGTCAATTTTATTTTCTCTTTTGTATTGTTTCTAGATAACTATTGTCCTTTACACTTGGTTTTAATTTGTATTAGTATTTGTTCTTTTTTGAGTTGTTGTCCCTTTTTTTTTAATACCTTGTCTTTCCTTGTCCTATGAGTAGTTATTTTTTGTTAATGCTTTGTTAGTTCTTGCTGCTTAATTTCTATTTAGTTGGATGATTTTCCTGAAGTTCTAACCTTATATTTTTTCCTTTGTTTTATGTATATATCTTTTAAGTATTGATTGGGCATCTCTTGGGGCATCTATACTTAAAACCTTATCACCTGTTAAGTCTATATTGTGATTTCTGTAGTAAGTTTTTAATTCAAGCCTTTGTTGTTCATACTTTTTACAGTGGATCAGGTAGTGGTCTATGTCATTCTCTTCCTGACATTCTTGGCAGTGTGGTTCTTCTACCATGAAGTATGCTGCACCGAGTCGGAGACGCCACAGTTTTTTGTTCGATGGTATCTTTAATTCTTCTCTGACCTGGCATGTCCTCGTTGGTTCTTTCAGCAGTTTGAACGCGTGTCTGCCTTTTCTACTTTCCTTCCATGTTGTCTTCCATTCCTCGTTTATAGTTTCCTTCACTTGGCTCTTGATCTCTGACCTCCCCAGTCCTGCTTTTATATTGTTTTTACTTGTTCTTCCCTTCTTGGCGTTTTGGTCTGCCAACTCGTTGCCAGCTATACCTATGTGTGCTGGAACCCACACTAGCCTCACACTACATCCTCTGTTCTCTAGTGATGTATTAATTGCTAGAATTTCTTCCTTTATGTCTGGCCGGCTACATTTACCTGGGTGTTCTAGTGCTTGTAGTGATGATAGTGAGTCTGTAAATATCGTAACAGCTTCTGGTGGGTTTTCTTCGATTATTTCTAGACTTTTAAGAATTGCTACCATCTCTGCAGTAAAAAATCGATGCCCCTTCCGTTACACTGTAGCTCTTTTTTATTCCCCATTGTGGTATTACAACTCCGGCACCTAGTTGCCCACTATCACCCTTGGATCCATCAGTGTAGACGGCCAGACTTTGTTTAGTTAGTTGCTCTATGAACTTTCTACTTATCATTTTGGCTTCCTTATCTTCTATGTTTTGTTTGATCTTTTCAGTAAGTGAGTAGTCTATGATTGGTGTTTTTAGTTCCCATGGTGGTATTTTGCTTCTGTATTTATTACTATTTTCACAGCTGATAGAATGGTCTGGCGCTCTCTCTTCCAAACCTCTACACCTCACGGTAGAAGGGGAACGACTAAGTAAGTAAGTAAGTAAGTATTTATTACTATTTTCAATTGTGTTTGATCCACCCTGCATTGGATATCTATAGTTCTCCACTTTGGATATCTATCTTTATTTAAGGGGGACGTCCCATACACTTGGTTGGTTTTTGACAAATGCTTTATGTGCTGGGTGGGTCACTTCTTGTGCTACTTTACTCCAATAATTTAATCTCAGTTCTTTCCGTCTTAGACCAAGGGGAGGTATGCCGAGAGCTACTTCTAGAGCTTCTACTGGTGTCGATATAAATGCACCTGTAATGGTTCTCATGGCTGCATTTTGAATCCTGTCCAGTTTTGCTTTGTTAGAAGCTGCAGCTGAGTCATAGACTATGCTGGCATAATCCAGTTTTCCCCTGATGAAGGATTTGTAGAAAACATAAGCATTATTTTATTGCTGGCCCCCCCATCCATTACCTTTTACAATCCTTAGTATATTTAGGGGTCCCCTACAGCTTTCTACCAAATTGTCTATATGTTTATTATAATTTAGTTGTTTATCTAAAGTTATGCCCAGAAATCTTGTTGTTGAGGAGGTACATATTTTCTGTCCTTTAATGGTTATATTGATTTTTGTTATTTTTTTTTAAATTTCCTTTGCTGAAAATCATACCTACTGTTTTGTTTACATTAATTTGGAAGCCCCAACTTTTCATCCACTCTGAAACTTTGTCTATTTGATTTTGAAGTGTTTTGTAAACATGGTCCAAGTTTTTTCCAGATCGCCAAATGGCACAGTCATCTGCAAATTGTGATACTACATTCTTTATGTCATTAAATTCATCTGCTAAATCATTTACAGCTATAGTGAAAATTGAAGGAGAAATCACTGATCCTTGAGGAATCCCTTTCTGTTGTTCATATATTTCTGACCTATCATTATTCACCTGTACAGCAAAATACCTGTCCTGTAAAAAGTTTTCTAGATACCTATAGGTTTTACCAGTAATGCCAATCTTTTTCATTTTGTAAAGAGCTCTGTAGTGTCTGCCCATGCACACCACATGTTGGATTTATTGAGTTTGAGTCAGTGCTGATAAATGCGGCACTATTTGGAATATTGAAAATGAAGCGCACCGGAAAATGAGAGAAAAGAGATGTTTATAATGTGTATGGCCAAGGTGTTAAGAAAAAACCTTGAGCTTTGTGGCCGCTGTGTTTTCTTGTAAGTTCCATTGGGAACATATTGCGAAGTGTTCACCTTTCTAAATGGATGTGGTTTGTACAAGAGGAGGAATACTCTTGGCATATGATTAATACTGTATTGATGAGGTTTGGTAATTAAGGATTAATCTTGACGAACGCTTCTGTATGCTACAAGGAATATACGTTATTAAAGGATGTTGAGTTCGTTAAAAAGGAAGACTGTTTTAGTTCGTCATTGGTGATTGGGTCAGTTAAAGAACCCACATGTATGTTGTTGAGTATGGAATAAAACTATAATCGTTGGGTCACCCTGGACGTAACAGAATAACGAGCATTATTATGAAACAACAGCAGGAGTAATCAAATATACATTAACATAATCAACATTATACTTGAACTGTGGACAGGGGTAGCAATTTATCTGAAATAATAAAAACGAACCCACAATATATTCAAACAGCGCCCCACCACAGATATGGGGAGCTGTCGTCCGTTGGATTTGAAGGACATTTGAAGGTTGCCTCAAGTTATTGGCAGACAGAGTCCTTTGTTGGGACAATATCGGGAAGTTTGATCAATCTATCGCTGTTCAACAATGAACATTTTATGCAGAGACAGCTGTTGGAATGCAACTTTGTGCAGACATGAAATTTACAATATTCGTATACTAGGTCATGCCCAGACCTGGTACCTTACTTGAGGATCAGAAAAAAACATTATATCCATGATGAAATCGTTCACGCTTATTTACCATGAGAGGGATGCTATACCAATCTGACGAATATCTTCACGGGAGAAATATGAATCTGGGATTTTACGAGGAGGTCGTTTCGCTGGACTAGTGGACTCGGAAGTACTAGATCAAACCATTAGGACATTGATAAGGTCACCTCATCAGTTTATTCGGTCACTCGTTGGAAATTAACATTTCGTCTCTATCATTATATATTGACACTATCTCTGCAATGTGTCTCACACGAGTGAAGGTCGGACATTTTCGACGTTGAATTCATGTCCAAGAGTCCTAGTTAACTGAATAATTAGTGAACGATTCAATGTGATATTGCGTAGAACGATGCATTGGAGTTACATCGTGGAGTGGATACTCATGGTCGATTCAGATAATTGATGTTTTTGTAACGTCATGGTTGTTGGTCCTATCATTGTTGGGCAAATCTCGCTTCTTTTGTGTTATAATGTTTTTCTTTTCTTTGTCTCTTGCGGGCGACTGTTTAGGAGGCATTTTACGTTTCAGTGTCGTATTTCTATAGGTTGATTGCATTAATTTCTTTCAGGGATTCAGCATTTAGTGCTGTCGTGATTACCGCTCTGTTTGAAATTAAGGCTTTCATGCGTGTTAGCTGTGCTGTGATTTGTCGTATATTTTTAAATTTCAATTTTGTTTGGAAATTTAGTCTGGCGTGGGTCTTTCCTGGCTATCTTTTGTAAAAATTTACATTAATGGTAAAAGTGATTTGTCGTTTTGTCTCGTTTATTACTGGTGGAAACTTTAATTTTTTTTTGTCTTAGAATTTTTGACTATTTACAATTTTGTCGTTTCCTTATTTTGTTTCCATCCATGTCTTTCGTTATTCATGGCATGTGATAATTTTCCTTTGCAGCATACATATGATTCATTATTTATTGATCAACTATAATACAATAATATTGCTTGTTATATATCCTACGATTCTTGTGGATAACAAGAAGCATAATCATACACGATAATTATATCACGTCTAAGTGAGTTGTGCAGGTGATATAGTTATATATATATATATATATATATAAAGTATAAAGATAATATATATATAATATATATATATAAATACATAAATATATAATATATATATATCACATTGGGACTACACCAATCAGACACACTATCCCATAGTGTGATGGACTAAGTAAGGCAGAGGATAACATAGATATTGATTTATTGTTTATAAAAGTTATACTTCTTAGTAATACTAATGGCGACTCTTGACTATTTTATTAAACAAGGAAAAGGCACTGAGTATGGAAGGTGATATTTTTAAAAAAAATTTTGCTTTGACTGCATATGAAAAAGCAGAGGCAAAAGAAGAAAGAGAAAGAAATGGTGAGAAAAAAGAAAGAGAAGAAAGGGAATTGTCTATGGCGGTAGAAAAAGCAAGGAAGGAAGAAAGAATTCGTATGGCAGAAATCGGTGCGGGACGAGAGAAAATGGGACATGAAAAGGGAATTCGTTTAGCTGGAATTGCTGCCGAGGAGGCAAAATTTGAAAGGGAGAAAGCTTTTGAGGTTGAGAAACTTCGTTTTCAACAACATACATGTTTCCCATGATTCTGATATAATGGTTCATCGAAGAAGGTAATCACAACCCCTAATTTTAATTTAAGACTACCACCCTTTTCTCCTCCTCACGACGATATAAGTTTTTTATTTATTAAGATTTCTCAGGAAAGAGTCTCTTGCTTAAATATTTGATAAAGATTCGTGGTCTGGTGTTTTTTCGGGTCTCCTCACAGGTGATGCAGTTGGGGTCTATCTGGGTATAGACCAAGATAAAAGACATGGTTTGCAGGTCGTAAAGGCAGCATTTATACGCAGATATGGTCTGGATCAGGAAGGCTATAGACAAAAGTTTCGATCCATGTTGCCGGTAGAGGGGTAAAAATTTTGAGGATTTTGTTTTCCTCCATAAAACTATGTCTCCAAAAGATGGGTTGAACAGGCGTCTATCCCTAATACTTTTGAAGGATTATGTGATCTCTTATTAAGAGATAAAAATTGTTTCTTCGGTAAACCAGGATATTGTATCATTCTTACAAGAACGTAATCCGACTAGTATCGAGGAAATGGAAAAATTAGGGTCAACAATTTTCCGTTGTCTCATCCAAACTTGTCATTGAGCAGAGCAAAAGTCTTGTAGACTCATCTACTGCGTGTGCTGCGACGCACGGGAGATCGCGCACTCGTAGTTTAGATAGACGATATAATCATAGAGAAAATAATCACACATCCTATAGGGGTAAATATAATTTTTACCATAATCGCTCACCTTCACGGGGTAGAGACAGGCATAATTTCAACAATTATAACAATAACCAATGGTATCGAAATAACCAGTATTCACACAACAAATATACTGACAATCATAATTTGTCACCCGTGGGGTGGCCATTATGACAGGGACAACAATGGACATTCTCATTCAGACAATTTTTTCAGATCGCAGAAGATCTATCACTTCGTTAGAAGTCATAATAGAGCACGCTCACAAAAGCCAATGCTTGTCAGACGGTAGATAGAAATGTCAGTAATGATATTCATTCAACACCAATAATCACGCCAATGCGTGTAACGTTTGATTTAGAAAATTCTAATAATTGCACAGAATGGAAGATGTTATTTCAACCTGGAGCGACACCACGGCTTAAATGTGGACATGGCTTACCAGTGTTGTCATCTTATGACGGTGTTGGTACTCTCACTTTACATAATGGGTTTTTGTTTAACACTCCAATTAAAATTTTAAGGGACACGGGGTCCACAACGGTGGGGATAAGAAGGTCGTTAATCCCTCCCTCTTGTTTCACTGGAACGTCAGTGAAATGCATAACTTCGGAGGCACGGTAGAGGTATATCCCATGGCCGACGTAACAATTACCACGCCATTCTTTACTGGGAAAGTTCGTGTATGTGTTCTCAACCAGCCTTGCTGTGACTTGATTTTGGGAACCATAAAGGGTATAAAAGAATGTTCTACTGATGAAATTTTCTGCATGGGAAAGAGAATATCTTTCTTTTTTCCAATGCTGTGACTACTAGAGCACAGTTGGTTGCAGAAGCAAATGAACTTAATGATAGCAATAATATCCCACACATGACAACAAGTCATTACATAGATAAAAATGCATTCATTAACCAACAAAAAGATGACTCTTCGTGGGGACGTGTATTCACTGTGGCTACGGCTAAAACTATTACACAGACAAATAATGCCAGACATTGGTATCAATTTCATGACAATATGTTGATACGTTGTGTTGACAATTATTCTTCAGTACTCAGACAAATTGGTAGTACCTACGTCATTTCGATCACTAGTTTTATCTAATGCACATGATGTTCCTTTTGCGGGTCATATGGGGATTGCCCGCACAGCTTATAGATTGATGGCACATTTTTTTGGCCAGGGGTTCATAAGGACGTCGCAACGTTTTGTAAATCATGCACTGTTTGTCAGGAGGTTGCACGGAAGGGTGCGCATCAGTTTGACCCCCTACAGACCACAGATATCTCTGTGCATCCTTTTTATAAGATGGCTGTCGACATAATCGGGCCTCTTCCGGTGTTATCATCCAGAGGATTCCGCTTCATCTTAACGTGTATCGATCTATGCACCAGATGGCCTGAAGCCATACCTGTTAAGTCCATAACAACAATGTCGGTGACTGATGCATTATTATCGATATTTTCACGTATCGGATTTCCTGAAGAGCTTCTGTCAGATCATGGCACGCAATTCACTTCAGGTATGTTCTCGGAAATTTGTGATGTGCTTCACATCCGTCATACATTGAGTGCCAGATTAAATCCGCAATCAAACGGATTTGTAGAACGCTGGAATTCTACATTAAAACAGATGTTGGGCAAAGTAACAACAATGTTTTCCCCATGATTGGGACCGGTTGATACCAGTGGTTCTCTTTGCGTATAGAGAAGTTCCTAATCGTCAAACCGGATTCTCACCATTTCAATTAGTTTTCGGGGCTAAATCCAAAGAGGACCAATGTCTATCTTACATGATTTTGGTGATAACAAATGATGATAATAATTACGATTACGAAATCTAGTCACCAATATGTCACAGATCTACGCCAATGCATTGTGGACGCATGTGAAATCGCGACTGAAGCATCAGAATTAGCAAAATATAAAGACTCGGTCGCGTATTAATCGTGATAGAAGATTAACATCATTATCGATTAACGATGAAGTTTTTGTTCTCTTGCCACTTAAAGGTGATCATGTGTTGGTTACGTGGCAAGGTCCTTTTAAAGTTGTGGTAAGAAAACCGACCGTAGATTACATCATCGACATTAGGGGTAAAAGAAAAACATTCCACACTAACATGTTACAACCATACATTTCTCGACCTCTTCCACTCAAACATATTTGGGAATCTATCACAAATCAATCTCCGCATCTGGCATCTATTGCTTTAGTTGATGAAGTAGCAACTAGTTTCGCGGATGTACCGCTTGATTTTCCTGTGGTACCTATCCAAGCCTCTGAAACTTGGAAGGATGTAATCATTTGTAACGATTTACCTTCAGATCAGAAGAATCAGATTCTCAATCTATTGAAATCTTTTGAAGATGTATTATCTGATCTGCCTGGACGAACTAACATTATGTCTCACGAAATAAAATTATCGGATCCCACTCCTATTAAGTTACGACCGTATGCAATTCTTTGCATATCAGAGAGCAGGTTGACAGCGAGGTCGACAATATGTTGAAAATGGGGATAATCTCTCCATCAGATTCTCCATTTTGTTTTTCCGATGGTGGCAGTACGGAAGAAAGACAAATCCATTCGTATATGCATTGATTTCCGTCGACTCGAAATATAAAGTCAACGATATCAGATTCTGAACCAATGGCCTGTGCTGGAGGACTTGCTAACCAATCATTTAGCTTCCTGCTAACTTTCTTTAGCAAATTCGATTTATCAAAAGAGGTATTGGCAGATCCCTTGTGACCGAAGGAATGTAATCAACCGTTGACGGCATTTGTGCAAACAGCGAAGGGTTTGTTCGTTCAATACAATGTCATGTGTTTTTGGCTAAAAAATGCACCTGCAACTGTTGTACGGATGATGCGTCGAGTATTTGAGAACCGTTCTGACCTAATTTGTTATATAGATGACAAATTGCATGTATCATTACACATAGGAAGAGCATGTAGATGGTATACAATCTTAACTCCTGACACTTAAAATACACTATCTCACAGCCCGTCCATATAAAATAGAAATTGGATTCAATGAAATTTCATTTCTAGTATACAAAATTGGCAGACATGTAATACAGCCTGATGAATTGCTAATTTAAAACGCATAACTTGATCTTAGAAGCGAATTCCAACTACAAAGAAGCAAGTACGGAGTCTATTAGGATTGGGAGATGTTTTACCACAAGGTTATTCCAAGATGTTTTTCTCGTCTTTTGACTGGCTGTCCTTATCTGATCTAACTCTAACTAAAGAGAGTATGCCTAACAAAGTAAGTTTTGGACAGAACAATGTAACCATGCATTACAAAACCATTAAGACTCCATTTTTCCACAGCGAGGCGGGTGGTTTGGGACAAAGTTAGTTTGATGGCAGAGTGTTCATCCGATATCTCCTACTTTGCAGTAGGAAACTGTCCGGAAAGCCGAATCCAAAATACCACTATTTTCGACAGTAGAACTTCAAAAGTAAGTGGTAGGTACGCAATTTTTACTATAAATGACAGATCATAGAGCGTTTAAACATATCTCTCCCAAACCTGTAAATATCACCAAGTGCAAGACTTACTAGATTCGCATTTGCAGTTGCAAGCGAATGACTTTTTGATATCGACCATATAGAATGGACATAATAATGTAATCGCTGATACTCACGTCGAGAGTAATACATTGAAATACGTTAACTGTCCCCTGGGTGACAGAAGTGACAACAAACATTATTTTATGTTTCATAATCAATGATAGGTAGATTATATAGCAATATATTTTCCGTAGCATTAATAAGTTGCTCACCCACAAAAGTTTTTGTGGGTTATTTTTTAACTTGCATTTCACTCCATCGTGATATCATTTCACTCATTTGCTTGAATTTCGATTTTTCCTTGTTATCATAATCGTTTAAGTATTAAGTTAATGATGGGCCTGGAAACCTGCAGTTTCCAGTAGCGCGCAAGGGGGGCTAATATGTAGGTGTCGCCCATGCACACCAGCACTGTTGGATTATATGATTTGAAGTCAAGTGCGAATAAATGCGGTCACATATTACTGGAATATTGCAAAATTGAAGCGCACCGGAAATGAAGAAAAGTGAGATGTTTATAAAATTTGTGTATGGCCAACGGTGATTAAGAAAAAAACCTTGAGCTTTGTGCCGCGCTGTGTTTGCTTGTAAGTTCCATAGGGAACATATTGGCGAAGTGTTCACCTTTCTAAATGGATGTGGGTTTGTACAAGAGGAGGAATACTCTTGGCATATATTAATTACTGTATTATGAGATGTTATGGTAATTAAGCGATTAAACTTGACGAACGCTTCTGTAACAGGCTACAAGGAATATACATATTAAATGATCTTGAGTTCGATTAAAATGGAAGACAGTTTAAGTTTCGTCATTGTTGATAGGCGTCAGTTAAAGAACCCACATGTATGTTGTTTTTTATTTTTTTTTTTTTTTTTTTTTAGTAGATAAACTATAATCGTTGGGTCACCCTTGACAGTAACAGAATAACGAGGCATTATTAAGAAACAACAGCAGGAGTAAATCAAATATACATTAACATAATCAATCATATACTTGAACTGTGGACAGGGGTAGCATTTTATCTGAAATAATAAAAACAACCCACAAAATACTTCAACGACAGCGCCCCACCACAAGCTCCATCTCGCCAGCATTCCATCAAGCCCTGCTACATCTAGAAAGACTGCCACTGTTTCTCTTACCGCTTGAATCCCAAAAGCTTTACAGATCATGTTCTAATCCTTACAAGCTGGTCTACTGACTTCTGTCTGCTCTAAACCAGACTGGTTGGGCTAAATAACTGGTTTTTTTCTAGGTAGAATTAACTCTTTTATTCACAACAGTTTCCAGTATTTTACCTAGTTGTGATGTTAAGGAGATAGGCCTATATGAACTTACATCATGGGCTTCCTTATTGGGTTTTAGAATGGGTACTATCATAGCTACTTTCCACTATGCTTTTGTGTATCTTTCCTAAGTTCCAGATTTTGTTATAAAAGTGAAGTTATTATGTTTATAAGTTTCTTTGGGTACTTTCTTAAGGATTTCATAACTAAGTATATCGCGCGCTTGGCCCTGAGGCAGTATTAGATTTATTCTTTTATATGCATTAGTTACTTTACTTCTCTGTTATTTCAGCATCTAAATAGTTTGTGTTTCATCTATCTGGTTGGTAGTTTCTTTTAAAAACGCTGTATCCTAAGTCTTTCTCTTCTCTCATTTTCTTCCTTCGTCTGTCCAAGGCTTCACTTTTTTTGCACTGACTTTTATAAGAATACTCGGCTAAGGGCATTAGTTTTTCTTGTATCTGTTTTCTCTTCTGCTCTCTTTGGTAGTTTTGATTGTTTGGGCATTAATTGTTTTCCTTATTGTTCCCTTTGATTGCCTTAAGCTTTTTTCCCATACTTCTTAATTTGAGTTGCTTGGTTTTAAGTGACTGTCTGATAAAAACTCCTTCCAGTTAGTTTCTTTTGGTGTATTGATTAAATTATTCTTGTTAGAGATTCATTCCAATAAGTTTTTACTTATCATAGTTTTCATTGTAGTCTGTTTCTGTTATTTTACTATATTTTTTGTAAGGCCTTTTTTCTTCTCATCATGAATTTTCTGTACAGCTTTTATTCCACCATGGCAACTGGTTCTTTTATTCCACTTCGAGTTTCTCTTTTCTTATTAATGTTTTACTTATTGGTTTAAGGTGTTGTGGGTCAATATTTTTTTTTGGTATATACTTTATTGCTATTTTTCAGAATGTCCATTGGTCGTGTTTCTCCGCCCACAAGTCAGTATCCATCTGATTCCATGTCTTTATATTCCATCACCTGCAGCTCTGAATTGGAAAGGGCTCTTCCCTCAGTTTTGCTTTTTTATTAGTTTGAAGGTAGGTTTCTCTGGTTCTGGGTTTGGAATGACATTTTCAATGCATGGTTATTACTCACTGGGCAAGTTTATTAGTTATCGAGTTTTGTGTCTTGTAACACTTCCCAATTTAATCATTCGCTAGGTTGTTAGTTGCTTATACTTATGTCTATTGCTGAGTCTGCCTATTAGTCTTGTGGATTAATTCTAGTTGCAGAATCCATCATTTACGTATTAGTAGTTCCTTGTTTTGTATGAAGTCGAGTAGGCATTTTTCCTGCTTATTCTGTTTGTTTGTCCACCCAAGCAGAATGGGTATGGGAATTAAAATCGCCTACTATGATTGTTTTGGGGCACTAGTTGTTGCTTATGGCTAGTATTTCTTCCTTCTTTAATTGTGCCAATCTTTTTTAGCATATACATTTAGAATTGTTAGATTGTTTGGTTTCATCTGCTGCTATAGTAACCTGGTACCTTTCTATAGTTGCCGTTGTATTAAAAAACTTGCCCAGTCTTATGATTTTAAATTTTTCGCTACACTAATACTGCGACACATCCTCCTCTACGTTTCTTTCTACTATCCGTGTTTAAGTATCTTAAAGCCCTTACAACTATATTCTACTATTTGGGTTTAAATGGGGTCTCTTGTTAAGAGCATATATATCAGTAGTTAATCTCACCTGTCTCTGTTAAGTACGGGGTGTCAAAAAAAAATTCTTTTTTGATGACCCTATACAATTCCACTGTATAAATTCTAAAATCTTTCTAAATTTGAATTTTAACATCATCTAATATCCCTTTTATTTTGGTTAACTATCAATTTGCTCTTTATTCATGCATTCCCTGCACTCTTGTGGACCACATCATCA
The DNA here is from genome assembly GCA_024509875.1 of Oreohelix idahoensis. NCBI lineage: Eukaryota > Metazoa > Mollusca > Gastropoda > Stylommatophora > Oreohelicidae > Oreohelix > Oreohelix idahoensis. The sequence continues at coordinate 6,073 of JAMPIV010000061.1, read as the reverse complement.
ATCAAGTTCTACTCTAGAAAAAGCGCTTATTATAAATTATCTATTGTATCCAGTAAGCTTTTTCTGTTATGTATGGTTAAAGTGCATCAACGTGTTCTTTGATAGTTCTACTTTAGGTTGACCACTTTCCTATTTTCCATCTAAAGCTACATTCCTTCTTCTCCTATATGTTGATCTCCCCCTGCCTTTCACTTTCCATTCTTTTTAGTATTAATTCCACTTTTCTTCTTTTAGTTCGGTCGGCAGTTTGGCTAGCATTATTTCATTTTCTTCTCTATCAGTACAGTCAGTTTAGGCCACATCCTGGGTAATTGTGGAACTGTTACTGGCTTTCACTTCTTGAAGCAATGCCTCTGCAACTTTTCAGTGAATGTCACATTTTCCAGAGTTGTAGCTGAGCTGTCTGACTGGTGGTTTTCTTATTGTTGTTAGTTATTTTCTGTTCTTTTTGACTGTTGCGTTATTTAATAGTTTATTAATTTCTTCTTTTAAGAGAATTGATTTTCTTCTTCAAACTTTAATGTTTGCTGTTTTTTTCTGTGTTATCTTTTATTTCTTTATAATTACTGTTTTAAATGGTGTTCATTGTTAGGATAGATTCTTTTAGTGCAGTTGTTTTGTTTGCTGGTACAACTGGACAGCCTGATATTCTGGCACTGTGGTTTCCTTTACAATTGATGCAAATTTCTGTTTCCATTCGCCTTTTGTAGTCGGTATCTGCCTTTTGCCTTTTCACACTGTGTAGAGGGGAAGATTACTGGATTACTGTGGAGCAATGTACCACTTACTACAAACTGTTTTCCCCTTACAATTGTTCCCTTCCGTGGCCGAATTTTAAAGCACAATTGGCGAGCATTTGTAGCACACAGGTTAGTTCTTGCTGCTTTAATTCTTCAGCTACCTTATACGCATCACGCGGGCCGTATCAGAGAGCAGTGACCCGTTCCACAGCTTAAGCCCTCGGCTCTGAAAAACTTTTCCCGAAACAGCGATTTCAGCCACATCTGTGCATTAACTGAAACTTCTCCTTTCTCATCCATCGGCTTATATATTAACCATACTCGTTTCCATACTTATCTTGTTTTTATACAGTTGATATAATTCGTACTTACCTTCCTATCCATGTAATTTCCCAAACTGTTATTTAGTTGATTTTAAATATTTAGAACAGAAGTGGTTTTACATGCTTTTTCAGCGTAACTGTGAGCAGCCGAAAATACGCCATTATATCTCCAGTAAAGGATAAACTTCCTACCGTTTCTTCTTATATACAGTTATGCACAAATCCTTTCCTGTACTAAAATGTAAAATCCTTTTCATAATGTTTCCCTTACTGCTTTTATTTATCCTTGGCGATTTAACTCTGTCTGATAAACATTTTCGCCTGATCCACCGCCATTTTGAAAGCGGTCGCTTTGTTGTCAATCGATCGTTGACAGGTTTATAAAACTACACCGAACACCACGATTGCAAAGAAATTGAAACCAAATTTTGCGACATACTGCGGATCAACCCGCAAATAGTTAAACAACTCCTTGTGGACCACTTTATTATTTATATAATGATCTTCAAACTGAAAATATCGGATAAATTATTATAACCTTTACACTGTTTTAAAATTGTTTTATAATTTACATTTCATTTTTAATAAGGTAATTGCACACCTTAAACATAAACCAATTGAAGATTATAATAAACAGTAATATGTTAATAATGATAAAAAAAAAATAACCGTTAACTTTAGTACGAGCAGCGTTTGATGCCTTGTCTTCGTGCTGGCGACGCAGCGAATAATGAATGGGGAAAATCTTTGTAAAAGCATGATTAAAATAAACCATTAATTTATTTCTTAAAAGATTTTATTGTCTGTTGCTAGTTTACACCGTTACAGTAAGTTATTCACTTGTTTGTCGACAAACTGGATCTTCTGTACATAACGTAATCAACTTGCAGGACAAAAATTCAAATACTTGATGAAACGAGGTCAAAGGTTTAAGGGTCGTGAAAATACACAGGGAGAGATGAGACTACAAAGATAATTAGAGTAAATAGCAAGGAAACGATTATATAAATAATTGCACTTGAAAAAACATCAAACTAATTAAATATAGAAACACTACAGTATCCGTAGACCAGAGGTTCTTAACCTGTGGTCCCGCGGACCCGCGAGGAGCCCTCGATGTCCTCACATGGGGGTTTGCGAAGGCTTGAAGAAAATGTTAATGAGCATTTTACAGTTAAACTATACAGAAGAAAGAATGAATGAATGAAAGGAAATGAAAGAAAGAAGAAAGAAAAGGAAACGAACGAAGAACGGAAATCTTAATTTTTCTCGCTATGGTTTGTGTAAAAACTTGGCTTTTCTAAACCTACAGCCTCCATTAAAAAACAAACAAATGTAAAAATCGGTTTTGAAAAATAAACTGTTTGAAAGTCAAAAAAATGTTCTCAGCCATCTTGATACGTCTGAACGCGGTGAGAAAACATAGCAGTGAATGACGCTGGAGTGGCTGAGAGAAAGCAAGGGACATTTCTTAGCTTACCGACGCTTAAAGCCAAGAAGCCAACCTTCGTTGCTGCACCGAACTCTAGTGTTGTCCACGTTTGTGCCACCTCATTTTCTTGGAACGTCTTTTGCTTTCCCTAGATTCTCTAGCTTGTGTCGAGAATGTTATCGAAGAAATATTCATGTATAAAAAGGAAGACCGTGTATCGCGGAAGAGAGTAGTCCGGGAGTCAGTCAAAATAGATCGTGTTTCTTCTTCGATTTCTGAGAATAAAAAGCGTTGTGGGTTATTGTCGGGTAAAGTGCTACCTTTCGGATGTCATCGCGGTGAATTTCGTAACAATACTTTTTGGGGCTGAGACTCGGGATGGATCGTTGTGCTAAATTTGAAACGTAAAAGTACTGATGTAGGTTGATGAGGGTGCATCCTGTTCAAAAAGCAAAATGAAGCATCTTCAGTCATCTTAAAAAGTGCCGCAGTTCTAGCAAGGAATCATCTGATCTGTCGACTGGCTTCACGGTACAGCCCCGAAGACAAGCGACTACCACAGTGAGTTTATGTTACCATATATTGTCCAACAGCCAAGAAACCGTCAAAATTGCGAAGACTTCTCGATATTAAACAAAAATAACATTTCCACAAAGAGCATCGATTTTTCAAAAGTAAGGAGTCAGGAGCTTCAGAAAAGTAAGAAAAATGATAAAAAAGGCTGCAATTGGGTTTAACAATGAAATGGTAAACTACAGCAGGTGTAAAAATGAAAAATGGTAAAACTACAACTGGTTTGTAACAATAAAAAATCAGTAGGGCCCTCATTGAATTTCTCAACTAATAGCAAAAACCGGAAAACCGCACACCATAGCTGAATAACGTATATTACCTCTGCAAAATCATGGTTTCCTGCATTGATCACAGAAAGCTGCAAGGACCATTCCTTAAAAGTGAATCGACGTTTGTCAGCCAATATCAAGGAACGGTTTTTAGAAAAATTCAGTCGCCCTGTCCCCCCTTTGTTGGCTCTGCGATCTGACGAAAGCACAGACATAGCAAACATATCGACCTTAATGTGGCGACGTTAGATATAGAGCACGAGAGAAATATTTCGAAGACTTACTGTTCATACTCCACGATGTACAAGACTACAACTGGAGAAGCATTCACAGCATAACGAGTTTATTAACATCTCATGACATGATTGGTTGAAGTGCGTTTGAGATTAAAAAAAAAGCACAGACGGGCACGATCAAAGTCTGGAAAGCTTACTAGACTGTACAGCGGATTCAGGAAACATACTGTCGTGACGTTGGTCCCATTGCTTGCAATACATAGGGGAAAGTTTCAGTTGCTAAGAAGATACCATAAAAACTAAAACAGACCTTAAATGAGAATCAGTCAAAATTGGTCAATTTTAATAAAAAGCAAATTACTGAATTCAAGACTTTATTGAGCAGCTTTGCAAAGAAATGGACAGTGAACTCATCAACTTTTGCTACTCTGTACAGTTTGTTGGATTATCTCGAGGAAAGTATTGACTTGATTTGGGGATGAAGACAGATAAACTATTCCTCATGGAGTAGCAATTTCACCTCACGATCGTTTTGACAGATTTTTCCTGGTTATAAATTACATATCTGTCAATATCTTCAACCATTTAAATGTGCTCAAACTCAAGGAGAAAAAGTTACAGTTTTTTCAGTTGAAGACAAGATCGCAGCAATGATAAAAAGTTAGAATTGTGGCATCATCGCCGTATCGAACCGAAACTATGAGACATTTCCTCAACCTCACAGATTTTAATTGGATCATCGATTAAGAGTATGTCTAAGAGGAAAACATCACTTATCGCACGACAATTTGAAAGATTGCAGCATAGTTTCCGTGAATTTTTTCCTGGTGCACTGATGCAAGCAAAACTGATTAGAGATCCATTTTCAGTTAATGTGTATGAAATAGAGGGTCTCACAGCAGCAGAGAAGACATTATAATTCGGAAAATGGGCTGTAAACAACCACTCACAAACAGGCGGTCGGTAAACTCACATGACAATGTGTGTAAGAAATGAATAACTTAATATTTTCGCTAAAGTAGTTCTTATCTGTTGCTTGACCACACACAAAATCCGTCTCTTTACAACCTTGGGCGGAGAACGCAACCCGTGCCTTATTATTGATTAAGCAGATTTCGCTGGGCGATTTACGTGTTAATCCAGTGTACTGATATCGGCAGCGCCTGTGATTAACCAACTTGGTTTGTCGATAAAGTTCTCTCAACCCTCTTCAAATGTTTAGTATTATCAATCCATCAGGAGTGTCAGATAAACAGTCAAGACACAATATCACAGAAAGTAGCAAAAAGAATGAAGATACAAATATCTGCTACACATAGCAGAGGAAGTAAACAAGTGGCGACAATTGAAAGCATGCAATAAAATCCGTACCACAAATATACCTAATTACTGCCATAGAGAAACAGGATTAGGATGGAAGAAGGGGTCGCCTCAATCCATTCTGTGACACATTGCCGCCATAGGCCTGCGCTCTAACCTCGGACGCTCTATAAATAGGGGTGCTTGCCTAAATTAGAAGAGATTGTAAGTTGGTTTATGACAAGATCACTAATGTGAACTGATGACACAACCAGGCAAGTGACAGACGAACAAGACATGAGTAAAGACGATAGAGGATGGATGGGACACACAATGAGCAAACCTTCCTTGTATCCAGGGAATCCCCAGGCTAAGAAGACAGAAGAAGACCAGTGTAGCAACAAGGGAGTTTTACAGTTTTAACTCTGTCTTCTAGCACAATAAATAACAAAATGTGTTGTAAAGAGCCATAAACAGACAAAACATAAAACAACTACAGGACAAATAAAATTGGGAATAAATAATAGCAAAATAAAATCATCTGATAACGTACCTTGAATAGTCCCCCCGGGCGGTCCGTGTTGAGAATAAGAAATAATCGAACTACTACTTCATCTAAAAAAAATAAAAAGTAAAGGATCCCGTTACACGCCATTGTGGCATATCTGGGAATATGGTGTTAGGCCCATATTTCTGACCACGGCACAACTAGGGGTGATGAGGTCACACCATGCCGGGCCGCCTACCCCTAACCCAGAAGTTTTGCTTTTTTCCCACAACAGAATAATTGGAGTAATATAATTCCAATAATCACATTACCAAAATAGATTATAATGTATTTTACATGTGACCCACACTTAGTTATGTTTAGCATTTAATCTACGCGGTAACAATACTATCTGGGGCCAACATGATGTATTATGCACTATTTTAATGTAAGTGAACGCGATATAACGTTTACGTCACTAGTGATAAGACGTAATAAGTTCTGCACAGAAAAAAGTGACAACGGAGGGAGGGGGGGGGGGTAACAAACCAGTAGTGAAAAAAAGCACATGAGAATAGGGGGGGGGGGGGGGGGGGGGGGGGGGGTATGGGGGGGGGGGGGTAAGAATGGTAGTATTATAGTGAGATAATTAAGAGTGAATAATATGGGAGTAAATAAGGGAATTTATAATTGAACGAATAATATTGAATAATT
>JAMPIV010000060.1:0-54032 GCA_024509875.1 Oreohelix idahoensis | reverse complement strand
TAATAGGGTGAGTTTAGTTATTGATAGACGATAGAATAGAAGAGAACCAAAAAAGTGACTTCGTATACCAACCCAGGGTCTATATTGAACGCTTGAATCAAAGGGAATTCCAGAGTGACGCTTTAGTAGTTTGCATGACCTGTTAGATAGGCTAAAGAGTGTTAAGGCGCTGGAAGGCAGAGAAGAAGAACCTAACCTATGTGAATATAGAAGCCAAAATAAAGGTCTGTGACTTTCTTTAAACTGTGTTTTCCATCGGGTATCTGTGCATGTCGTATTTTGGACACCTGTGAGTGAAGAGTATGGAGCTGAATGTTCATATCAGACACTATAAGATTTAAGATCGTGCGACCAAGGAGAGGTGCCTTGGTATTCCCCAACCACTGTCCACCACCAAAGAAATAAACACTATACGATCACGCCATAAACACGAGCCAACAAAAGAAACTATAATGTGGTGAAGGGCCTTACTGGTGACATATTCCAGGGGCGCTGTACAAACTCACACGACAATGTGTTTCAGATGTAACGAATTATTACTTTATCGAAAGTAATCTTATCATTACTTGTCGCACAGGAAAGCAATTATGTCATACGTGTATGTCCAAAATATGTCGCGCAGACGAGTAATCTTGTTATCTCTCGCTTAAGCACACAACTCTACACGAAAACTAAGCAGCCCCATGTGTGTTTACCTGCGCTTAATCTCAGCAAAGCTGTGCCTTGCCTAGCAAACGTGAGGTATACAGCGACAAGGAGTGTCAAATGTTTGAACAAACAAAACCTCTGTTACATAACAAACAGGAAGAAAGGGTGCGATTCGGAAAAAATCGCAATAAAATCTGTACAAAAATGTAACTGATTACCGCCGTAGTTAAAGAGAGATCGGAAAGAAGTCGCCCCAAAATCCATCTTGTGACAATGCGCCCTTAATACTACTAGTAATAGGAATGTTTACGTTGTGGTCGCCAGTAACACAAGATCTAAAACAGAGGAGAAAGGAAGTTGAGAAGTAAGTTATATATGAAGGCAAATTACAATAAGACGATTGGTAAAGGGGAATTTCCGACGGTAACGTCACAGACATCTGTTGGTGCAAAATAAAACGGTCATGAAACAAAATGGTGGTAGACTTTGAGAAATAAGTAATACATACATTTAGGAGGTGGCATCAGACAAAGGTGTGTTACATGGTTAGATCATCGGTTTAAGGTATCCAATCCTATACCCATCCCAGAAAGTAGATTAACAGATTGTTTTTAAGGTACAACCAACTGATGTCATCAGGATCTGATTGATGCCTAGAGCAATCTGGAGGTATGAGCTGTTGGAATAGATGGTTAGGGTTTACGAGGCCATCTTACAGATGTTGTAAAGATGTTGACAAAACTGGACACAGAATCGTTTACCAACGTTATCAATGTACATTCTACTGCAAAAGTTACATAAGTTATTAATATTATTGTGTGATTGACATTTAAACCCATCAGTGATGGCAAATATGGCTTTAAGCAATGATTTTTTACTTGTCCAAATAACATAATGACACGTATTGCAATGTACTTTGTTGCATTCTTTGATACCAAAGTGGAAGTCATAGTCGAGGTTCTGGTGACTATGAATCAGAGATACCGTGAATTTCTTGTCACACGTATATGCCACTGAGGGTGCATCCTTGAATGCTTACCGGGTTAGTAAATAAGTCTGGAGCAGAGATAAATAGCAAGAACTATTACAGCATCACTATGAGAGTTATAAATGAATTGAAAGTTAACTCAGAAGAGTTAAGGGCCTTTTGCTGAGAGATGCCGATGATGTATCGTAGGATAGAGGTGAGAACAGGAACACCCCTAATGGTTTACTATGGTAAAGTCCAATATGTCACGTGTTAGGTTAGGCCAGACTAGTGCCCTAGATGAATGGAGAGCTACGCCAACTAAGGTTTGGCCGCCATTTTCGGCTGAACCCGTATCGCAGTAAAATGGAATAGATACAAATATGTGCTACTGTATTTGCAGCTAATTTTATTTCAAATTAGTAGTTAACCTAAACGAAAATGCAAATTGGGTCTGAAAGTCGCGACTGGGTCCATTTTCCTGCGATACCGGTTCAGCCGAAAATGGCGGCCAAACCTTAGTTGGCGTAACTCTCCATTCATCTAGGGCACTAGGCCAGACGTCGTCAGTTTTACAGACTGGATGTAAGCTGAAAAGCTAAGAGAATGGTAATAAGTCACATGATGCGTAAATGTTAGAAGACATACAAAGATGGTAACTATGTGTATCTGTTGGTTTGTCGCTGACAGAAGTATTGAGGTTGGGAGGAGTAATTAGGACAGTAATGTCAAGAAAGTTGACAGTTACGGTAGAAGTGTATGAGATAAACGTGATAGTAGTGTGGAAGTTATTTACAAAGTCAATGTGAGAGGTGAATGTGATAGTAGTGTGGATTCTATTTACAAAGTCAATGTGAGAGATAAGTGTGATAGTAGTGTGGAAGTTATTTACAAAGTCATTGTGAGAGATGAATGTGATAGTAATGTGGATTCTATTTACAAGGTCAATGTGAGAGATAAGTGTGATAGTAGTGTGGAAGTTATTTACAAAGTCAATGTGAGAGATAAATGTGATAGTAGTGTGGAAGTTATTTACAAAGTCATTGTGATATATGAATGTGATAGTAGTGTGGAAGTTATTTACAAAGTCATTATGAGATATGAAAGTGATAGTAGTGTTAAAGTTATTTACAAAGTCAATGCGAGAGGTGAATGTGATAGTATTGTGGAAGTTTTTTACAAAGTCATTGTGAGATATGAATGTGATAGTAGTGTGGAAGGTTTTTACAAAGTCAATGTGAGATGTGTACGTGATAGTAGTGTGGAAGTTATTTACAAAGTCAGTGTGAGAGATTAATGTGAAAGTAGTGTGGAAGTTATTTACAAATTCAATGCGAGAGGTGAATGTGATAGTAGTGTGGAAGTTATTTACAAAGTCAATGTGAGATGTGTACGTGATAGTAGTGTGGAAGTTATTTACAAAATCAGTGTGAGAGATTAATGTGAAAGTAGTGTGGAAGTTATTTACAAAGTCAAAATGAGAGATGAATGTGATAGTAGTGTGGACGTTATTTACAAAGTCAATGTGAGCGATGAATGTGATAGTAGTGTGGAAGTTATTTACACAATCAATGTGAGAGGTGAACGTGATAGTAGTGAGTAAATTATTAACATGCTGGCTTCCTTCTCGCCATTTCTTTTATAGCCCCTCCTTATCGCCATATATTTTATAGCCTCCCTCTCCCTCCCCCCCCTTTTTTTTTACGCCCGCCCATCCCGTGGTCACAGTCAGTACATTACCTCCTGTTATTACAATTAGTTTATCACTGAACTTAAATAGAAGGCCAAGACTTTATTTGAAGACAGCGGGAGAACCCGTTGTTGACGCGTTTACTGTGGGTGATGGAAGTAGACCAGGTCACAAGACAGTGATGAATATATCTAATATTTGACATCCGGTTGTCAGATAATATATGACGATGCTGATGGCGATGATGATGATGGTGGCGATAAAAATAGTGATAAGTTTGAATGGTATGAAGATCTGACAGTCATGATGATAGTGATGTTGAGTCAATAATGATTGTTGTGTTGGTAATTATGAGGTAGATTATGGGAGTAAATTAGTCGATAGAGTTGGCTGTAATGATATGTTGACGTGTTACAAATATTTTTAATAGCAATAAATTATTTATGTTCAGGTAACAAGAAGATGGACACTGTGACCTTGGCAAAACTGGAACGGGAAAGACAAGGTGTGTTGTTGTTGTTGCTGCAGCTGTTGTTGTTGCTTCTGTTATTGTTGTTGCAATTGTTGTTGTGTTTGTTATTGTTGTTGTTGTTGCTTTGCTGCAGTTCATATAATTTATTTGAAATTGTTAATGTTGCCTCATTGGTTATGTAATTGAAGCAAGACACTATGAGCACATTGTTATTGTTTTGTTGATGTTACAAGTACAGAGGGTTGTGATATTATAATAATAATAGCCCCTTCAGTCATAACTGACTATGGGAATGCGCCCCTGAGGTGACAGCCCTCAGCTGCTTATTTTCCTGGTGCTCCTTTCGACGTTTTCTCCTCACCTCTGCTTCTTGTGTGAGCCTCTCTTCGCCCAATCTGAGGTGGCGCCGTAAATAGCATCGCCACTTAGTGCGATCGGCAGCTTTATCCTCCCATGTTGCTGGATCCATGTCCAGTGCCCTCATATCTCTCTTGCACACATCTTTGAACCTCAGCTGTGGTCGCCCAACTGTTCTCTTGCCCTCTGCTAATTGTCCGTAGAAGATATCTTTTGGGATGCGACCATCATCCATGCGGCGAACATGGCCAAGCCAGCGAAGTCTGCGCTGTCTAAGAAGCGTATACATACTTTGAAGGCCAGCACGTGACAACACCTCGACATTTGTCACTTTATCTTTCCACGAGATGCCGAGGATGCGGCGTAGACACCGCAGATGGAAGGTATTGAGCCTTCTTTCTTGCTTAGCATAGGTCGTCCAGGTCTCGCTGCCATATAGGAGTGTGCTGGTGACGCAGGCATTATATACCACAGCTTTGGTCTTCATTGTGAGTTTAGAGTTTCCCCAAACACGCGATGTGAGGCGGGCAAAGGTAGCTGCAGCTTTGCCAATGCGGCTGTCGATTTCTGTATCCAGTGAGAGTTTGTCATTGATGGTAGACCCTAGGTATGTGAAGTGGTGCACCACTGCCAATTCATAGTTATCGATAGTGATAACTGGTGCAGCACCCACATCCTGACTCAGCACATTCGTTTTTCTTTAGACTTATTGTGAGGCCAAAGTCCTTGCATGCTTTAGTGAAGCGATTCATCAAGCTCTGAAGCTCCTGTTGGCTTTGAGTGATGACTGCAGCATCATCAGCGAACAACAAGTCTCTTATAGTGACCCTTCTGATTTTTGTTTTTGCCTTCAGCCTTGAAAGATTAAACAGACGGCCATCTGACCTAGTGTGAAGGCATATTCCTTCAGTTGCATCTCTGAATGCATGTTTCAAGAGTAAGGCAAAGAAGATTCCGAAGAGGGTCGGAGCCAGAACACAGCCTTGTTTAACGCCACTTCGTATATCAAAGGGCTGTGACGTGCTTCCAGCATATTGGACTGTTCCCTTCATGCCGTCATGGAATGACTTTATCATTTCCAGCATTTTAGAAGGGCAGCCTATTTTCAGGAGGATTTTAAAGAGTCCATCCCTACTAACCAGGTCGAATGCTTTTGTGAGGTCTATAAAGGCGATATATAATGGTCTTTTCTGCTCTCTTGATTTTTCCTGAAGCTGGCGGAGAGAGAAGATCATGTCTGTTGTTGATCTGCCAGCTCGGAATCCACACTGTGACTCTGGATATATGCGCTCAGCTAACTTGTGTAGCCGCATTAAGATGACTTTGGCAAAAAACCTTACCAACAATACTAAGAAGAGAGATGCCTCTGTAGTTATTGCAATCACTTCTGTCTCCTTTATTTTTATACAGTGTTACAATCTTGGCATCTCGCATGTCTTGAGGAATAGTTGTCTCTTCCCAGCACTGGCACAGCATCCTATGCAGGGGATGTAATAGCGTGCTCTTACAGCATTTGATTAAATCAGGAGGAATCCCATCACTGCCTGGTGCTTTGCCAGAGGCCAAGCTATCAATGGCCTTGCTGAGTTCCTCTAATGTTGGTTCGGCATCCAGCTCCTCCATAGTTGGCAGACTGTTGACACCATCAAGGGCTGCAGGCGTAACGGTATTGTCTCTAGCGTAAAGCTCAGAGTAGTGCTCGACCCACCTCTCCATCTGCTTACCCTTATCGGTTAGCTTCTCTCCGCTGATGGTTTTTAGCGGTGCCGTCTTACTTTTATGGGGGCCAAGTGCTTTCTTTATACCGTCATACATTTGTCTAATGTTGCCTGTTTGCGCTGCGATCTGGATGCTCTCACTGAGCTGGAGCCAGTAGTCATTTGCACAGCGTCGAGCAGTTTGTTGAACTTTGCTTCTCGTAGCCCTCAGGATCTGTAGGGTTCTGGCACTCGGTGAACGTTTGTATTCATTCATAGCACTGCGCTTAGCTTCAATGACAGGTGCCATCACATCTGATGAAGCATCAAACCAGTCATTTGACTTTGCTGTTTTCTTACCAAAGGTGGCAAGTGCAGTACTTTGAATGGTGTTCCGTAGATGCTCCCAGTTCTCTGTAATAGTATCACCATGCTGAGGGCTACTGAGCACTTTATCGAAGGTCGCAGTGAATTGAGCGATCATGAAAGGGTCTGACATCTTGCTGGTATCAATGCGTGGTTTCCCTTCATGTCTGACACGATAGAGTTTTCTTGGTTGTGCTCTGATTTTGCAGCAAACCAAGGAGTGATCTGTATCACAGTCTGCACTATGGTACGAGCGCGTGGAGAGCACAGACCTGAGGAGTGGCCTTCTGGCGAGAATCAGTTCAAGTTGGTGCCAGTGCTTGGATCGTGGGTGTCTCCATGACACCTTATGCTGGGGTTTTGTCTGAAAGTAGGTGTTGGTCACGCAGAGGTCATGGTGGACGCACAACTCTAAGAGCCGTTGTCCATTTTCATTCATCTTGCCAATACCAAACCTGCCCAGACATGAAGGCCATGAAACATTATCGGCACCCACTCTAGCGTTAAAGTCACCAAGGAGAACAAGCTGTTCTTGCCTAGGTATGCTTTTGATAATTGCTGTTAGATTCTCGTAGAACTCATCTTTAGCTTCTGAGGCAGAGTACAGAGTAGGAGCATACACACTGACAAGGGTGATGGGACCTGTGCTAGTTTGCAGGCGGAGCGTTAACAGGCGTTCTGATCCATTCTCGCCTGGTTCAACCATTTTAGTTAGCGATTTTTTTGACCGCAAAAACCTACTCCGTGTTCTCTAGCTTTATTAAGATCTTTCCCTTGCCAATAAAATGTGTAGTCCTTCTCGCTCACCGTTCCAGAGCCCGCCAGGCGCGTTTCCTGAAGTGCAGCTATATCCACCTGAAGTCGTTTAAGCTCATCATTAATTATGGCTGTCTTCCTTACATCGTTTACATCCTGTAGGTTATCGGATAGTCCAGTCAACATAGTCCGGACGTTCCAGCATCCCAATCTGAGAGTTTGCTTATTTCTATTTTTTCCATAATTGCTTGGTGCAAAATTTTCTGTCCACAGTTCGGGTTTGACCCTAATCCCCATGCACCCAATGGGGAAAGCAGACAGTGGCGGGACAACACCTTATTGACTGGGGGCTGCCCAGCTTGAAGCGGGCGGTAGCTGTCCAGTGAGATCCTGGAACCTCTCCCACTGTCGGAAGTAGCCCCTGGCGCCATGCCCTACGCCAATTGGGCAAAATGCTTATAACCGGTAACTGCTACTTCCCGTGTTTTGCCGACACCTATAGGGTGAAGCTGGAGTGTCCTCTCCAGGGCGCGAGCTTGGGCACAGTTATATGGAGATCAAGCTGTTGTGATATTAAAGTCTGTTATAGTAGTGATAGTTAGAGGTTTGTGCTAATTTATGGTGACACTCATTTTTTGTTGTTGTTGATGCTTCAGTACAGAAGGTTGTGATGTTAAAGACTATTACAGCAGTGATAGAGGGTTTTGGTTGTTAAGGTGACACTTATTTTTTGATTAGAAAATCAAAGAATGTCATTATTGTTGTATATTCACTCATTAACTTTTAACTTTAGGTTTATCACAACCATTCAGTAAACAAACACGTCAAGTCTTTCTTTCAGTGCCCTCTGTTCAAGAATTCTCCATGTCTGCTTTACCCATCTCATGTTTTTTTCTTATACTCGGCCGCTATGTGATGTTATCTTCTTACATTTCTTTTACTTTGAGGTTTCCAGAGCAAGGTTTCCTTGTGATGTTAACAACTGGTTTTCTTAGTGTATGTACTATCCAACTTGAGTTTCTTATTCTCACGTCGTGTTAACAACTGGTTTTCTTAGTGTATGTCCTATCTAACTTGTTTCGGTAACAATAGCTTGTTTTACGATAGTGAATTGTTAACTCACTGATCAACCCTCCGATCCAACCGACCGATTCGAGGGTTTCGAGGTCAGTTATAGGAAAATATCTACACCACTAGATACTCTGGTGTATCTTTTATTCTATAATTTAACATAACATGGTATTATCCATCGAAATATACACATTCCTGATGTTTTTCTTTCGGCGTCTAAGGTGAGAAACGAATTTCACCTCCATCTTGGAAGGGTAGATAACTCTAATATAGAACTCGAATACAGAATTGTTTACAGTAGAAACAGGGGTGAAACAAGGCTGTATTATGTCACCACTACTTTTTGGAATAGCTATTGATTGGGTTATGAGAAACTATACCCACAATGAACAATTGGGTATAAAATGGACAAATGGAAAATTCCTGGGGGACCTGGATTTCGCAGATGATGTAGCATTCTTAAGTTCAACACCAAGACAATCCCAAGAAGCAATAAATAATTTGTGTCATCCCTCGGTTAAAATTGGTCTCCAAATAAATGCCTCTAAAACTAAAGCTATGAACTTTTCTAACGAGACCTTTGATATCATCTTGAACGGGGAAAAACTACAGAAAGTTGAAAGTTTCAATTATTTAGGCAGTAAAATGACTCAGGATGGTGACACAACAAGAGAAATCCATACTAGAATTGCTTTGGCAGCTAGCGCCTTCAATAGATTATCTAACATTTGGAAATTACGATCATTGAATATACATACCAAGCTTTGTCTGTTTAATTCAAATGTTATCTCAGTGTTAACATACGGCTGTGAGAGTTGGAAAATAACAAAATCATTGGAGAACAAGCTGAATACATTCGAGAACAAATGTCTTAGAAAACTCATGAACATCAGTTGGAAAGAATTCAAGACTAATCGACAAATAAGAGAAGACTCTAGGCAGAAATATGTCTCCGACTATATAAGGAAAAGACGATGGTCATATATCGGTCATGTCCTACGAATGCAAAACAACAGAATACCACTACAGGCGCTCACTTGGGTTCCTGAGGGTAAGAGGAAAAAAGGAAGACCAAAAGAAACAATCAGAAGAACAATAATAAGAGAAGGAAGAACGTTGGGCCTAAATAATGTGCAAGAGCTAAGAGGAGTGGCGTCACAACGAACCACCTGGAGAGCACTGGTTTCTGCCTTATGCGACGTGTTTGGTGCTTAAAGAATTTATTATTATTATTATCTAACTTGAGTTTCTTATTCTCACGTCGTGTTAACAACTGATTTTCTTAGTGCATGTCCTATCTAACTTGAGTTTATTATTCTCACGTCGTGTTAACAACTGGTTTTCTTAGTGTATGTCCTATCGAACTTGAGTTTCTTATTCTCACGTAGTGTTAACAACTGGTTTTCTTAGTGTATGTCCTATCAAACTTGAGTTTCGTATACTCACGTCGTGTTAACAACTGGTTTTCTTAGTGCATGTCCTATCTAACTTGAGTTTATTATTCTCACGTTGTGTTAACAACTGGTTTTCTTAGTGTATGTCCTATCTAACTTAAGTTTATTATTCTCACGTCGTGTTAACAACTGGTTTTCTTAGTACATGTCCTATCTAACTTGAGTTTATTATTCTCACGTCGTGTTAACAACTGGTTTTCTTAGTGTATGTCCTATCTAACTTGAGTTTATTATTCTCACGTCGTGTTAACAACTGATTTTCTTAGTGTATGTCCTATCTAACTTGAGTTTATTATTCTCACGTCGTGTTAAGAACTGGTTTTCTTAGCGTATGTCCTGTCTAACTTGAGTTTTTTATTCTCACGTCGTGTTTCACTGGAACTTGTCTGGTCCTTTCCATTCAGATGTTACATGCGTGTTTGGGGAGGGATGGGGGGGGGGGTGATATGTTGTGACAATGTCAACATAACAGCAATGGTCACGGTTGGGTCATAAAGTTGACCAATCGATAATGATGCAGGCTGGACACATAGTTGAAAATAAATCTTGACGGAGACATTTATTGTAATACGACGAAGGCAAACAGCATGGGTAGGTATAGCATAATTTCATTAAGAGGTTATCATGCAGATATAAATACATGGTTAATACATAGCATCAATGTCAAACTTGACCGGACTCACTAACCAACGTTATCTCAAGGACGGTGGAAGTACTGCGGTGGACATTTCTTATATTCCTTGTTTTTACATCACGACGATTCATATAATATGAAGGGTATCTTCCAAGAAGGTCCGATGCGTTACGATCCAGACAAAGCTCAACAAAAATCTGGACACACTAACGACACGCCATAGCAAGACGTTCCGAAGCTCTACCAGATCTTGCCAAGGACAAATAGAGTATCAAGCATGATACATTGAAGAGCCAGGTTTGGCTAATGCAAAAACTCCCCCCCCCCCACCCCAGATATTATAATCTACATTTTGATAGAGTCTTCCCGTGACTTGGGGTAAGACTTATCACTATTCTCGTCGAAGACGTCTGTCTTTATGAAAAGACTTTATGGATCTGCCCAGCGTAATTGCTGTTTGGCAACAAATCGACCGCACCGGGTTGCACTATCCTATTCGATTCTAGTGCAAGAAGGCACGCAAATAATTAAACATATTATTAATTTAGATGCGCTCACATGTGTGTCTATACAAACTAGACCCGCGTGTGAGGATCTCAAACACGTAACTCCCACGCGAAAAAATGACCTAACAGATGCTTCTACCTCAAGGCAGTTTCCGTAAGATATTCAGAAAAGCGAGAACAATGCTGCATTGGCTGAGCACGTTAACACTAGGTTCTGCCAACATTTTTGTCAAAGATTATTTAATAAAATTTTAGCTCGTACAAACCCTCAGCTTAGTTAACTCAGCGAAATTCCTTTTATTATTGTTGTAGAGCTCTGTTTAAGAAAAATTGATCATCAGTGGGTGAGGTCATGGCGTTAAAAATTGGAAAGTTCACTTGGCAGCCTTTTCGTTTCTACATAGCTGCCAATGAGTTTGTCTGTTCTGCTCCAGCTGATGTTTGGTTCTTTGCAGATAGATGACTGAATCACTTTTTTCACTGGTCAAGTTTGAAAGTTGTAGCATGTTCCAAGTAGAATCAGGGAGTAACTGCAAAGCCGGTCCAACGTCTATAAGACCTGTCTGATGATGGTGTCTAGTGTCGACTTCAGGCCACTTATACCCTCACTTGTTCCAGAAATAGTACCCTCATTTTGTACCTCCAACTAGTATGGCAAAACGAAAAACAAATACCCTCTGAGTATGGAGTTTCCCGACGCATACTTATGTGTTCTCATCTTCCTATTGCACCATCCCATCTTCAGAATTGTTACCCTCTCTGACGATGAATCTTAATCCCAGTGGTCGAAAAACTATCTTTACATTTAAAATGAATAATTTTATATTTAACTTTACATGAAAATGTTAACACTATAGTCTGAATATGTTTAAATTTACATCAGTTGAAAAGGTTGTAAACTTTCATTGCCTTTGGAGTGAATATGTTTCATACTTACACTGGTTGAAAAGGCTGAAACTTTCATTACATTTAGAGTGAATATGTTTTACATTTACACTGGTTAAAAAGGTTAATAATATAACAAGTATGGACGTCATTTCTTTCATCATTCCTTTCCTGCACCATATGGTACTTGGGATTACCTCTGCTTTTGTTTCTTTATATGAAACTTGCACACAAAAAAGTAGTCACCACCCCTGGCAGAGGTGGTTTATAAAATCGTCATTCTATATACTGAGGCTGCTAGCCTCAAATGACTTGGACATCTGCTAGCAATTTTCACATATTAAAATTCACATGTCAATATATACGTATTAGTTCACATGTTAATATTTTTAAAAAATATAGAATTCAATATGTACAACTTTTGCCAATCTTTAGGCACACAGACTGCTGGCTGAGAAAAATAAAGGCACTTGTAGAGGCCTCTTGCACTTGGTCTTGAGTATTGCTACTTTAACAATAAGTTCCCACTTTGACTTGTGTTTTAGCTTCCTCAGATTCTGGTGTTCCCCCAAAATAATATTAGTGTTTTCTTGGGCTCTTAAGTCCTCAAGAATTTTAACCAAGTGTGGTCCGATAAATGAAAGCTGATCTTAGTCTTAACTCTGGCAAGGTCTGGTTGTCTTGTTATCGCGAGATAGATTTTCAAAGTCTTCTACTCTGGCTGAAGTGTCAGGTTATATTGTTTGTGTCCCCCCCCCCCCCCCCCCCCCCCCCCCCCCCCGCCCCCCCCCCAATTGATTGTCACAATGTTAAGCAGGGTTCCAATTGAAATAGATGCTGTACCTTCATTCTGAGTGTCTTTCAATCATTTCAAACTTGCGTGTTTTGTGGGGCCAATTTTCAAAAAGGGTGACAATCGACAATGTGGAAACCATAGAGGCATATCCCTTCTCAGTGTCCCTGGTAAAATCTACTCTAGAATCCTAGAGCAGAGACTCCGACGCCTAGCTGAGCCACAATTGGATGAGGTCCAGTGCGGATTCCGAGCAAACCGAAGTACTCAAGACCTAATCTTCACACTCAGACAGCTGAGTGAAAAGGCCCTTGAGTATAAGAGTGAGATCCATCTTTGTTTCATAGATCTGGAAAAGGTGTTTGACAGGGTCCCCTGGAGCAAACTTTGGGACTGTTTGGCAAGGAAGAATATTCCAGCACCTCTGATTCATGCTATACAGAGCTTCTACAAGTCTTGCAGAAATTATGTGAGGACAGCAAACCATAAGTCAGAAGAGTTCAGGACCACCACTGGTGTAAGACAAGGTGATATCCTATCACCTACCTCTTCATACTCCTTATGGACGATGTCATCAAGGCATGTAAGGAGAGAACAAGAAAGTATTCAGTGGGGTACTGGAAGATGAGACAGGTCTATATTTCAGAGCTGGCATTTGCTGATGATGTTGCCCTGATTGCTAAATCAGAGGCACATCTCCAATCCAACCTGCAAGTCTGGAAGGAAGAGCTGGAGAAGAGAGGGATGGTCATAAGCAGCTCTAAAACAAAATCCATGGTGATATCACGAGAGAAGAAAGAAAACATCAGATTAAGTTGGGAGAACAGGTCCTGGAGCAGGTCGACCACTTTAAATATCTCGGAGCTATTATAGACCGAAAGGGAGGCATCAAAGAAGAGTTGTTGTCCACTCGAAAAGCAGCGGCTGGGAGACTTTTTCAGGCCATAAATCGTGGATTCCTCAGCAAGAAAGAGGTTGGTAAGAAAACGAAGATGGCTGTATACCGCTCCACCTATGTCCCAGTCTTGACATATGGATGCGAGTCGTGGGCAATGACTACAACCCACAAAAGCTAGATCCAAACCTCAGAAATGAGGTATCTGAGGAAAGTGGTTGAAGTAACAAGAAGAGACATGGTCCGCAACCAGACGATCCGTCAAGGCCTAAAATCCCATCCGCTGCAGACGCAAATAGAACAGTCCCAACTAAGATGGTTTGGCCATGTCTGCAGAATGGGAGAAGATCGGCTACCACGACAAGCATGGGAAACAAAGAGCCAGGGATCCAGACCTCCAGGACGACCCAGAGTCCGCTGAGAGGACAACATTAGACAATCTTTGAAGGACCGAGGACTAGAATGGAACCAGGCCAGGAAGAAGACAGCTGATAGAATGGTCTGGCGCTCTCTCTTCCAAACCTCTACACCTCACGGTAGAAGGGGAACGACTAAGTGAGTAAGTGAGAGTGTTTTGTGGGGTATTTCAAGTTATTTCCTCATATACAATTCTGCGCGTTACTGCAGAGGTCATGTCTCCCAAATATGGAGTGAAAACATCCGGTCCTCTCTCGGCAATGTTCACACATAACTTCTTACATGCGCACGGACTATTACAACATTTCCGCTCAGGTGTGTCCGACTGATAAGTGCGTGTCTGTAATATGTTACAGACGGGTAATTTATCGCCCGGCACGCCTTAGACAAACCCAGCGCTCGGTCGCTGACCTGGGTTCATGATGAGTTATCACTGAGAGAAGTGGAAGACGATTTGAAAGTACACAATATCTACTTGATAGTAGAGAAAAAACAAGGTGACCTCAGAAATTTCGTTCACGAAAAATGTAACTAAGTATGCCGGAGAGGAAAAGAGATAGGCCCCAAAGTTAATGTGACACAGATATGTATTATATGCTTACATAAAGAGATATATTAGATATGTATTAAATGCTTATATAAAGATGTGTCAGATGTGTATTATATGCTTACATAAAGAGATATATCTGATATATATTAGAATATACATACAGAGACATTTCAGATATGTATTAGATGCTTACTTAAGGAGATATTTTAAAAATATATTAGATGCTTACATAAAAATATATTTCAGATATGTATTAGATGCTTACATAAAGATATGTTTTAGATATATATTAGATGATTACATAAAGATATGTTTCAGATATGTATTAGTTGTTTACATACAGAGATATCTCAAATATGTATAGGATACTTACATAAAAATGTATTTCAAATATGTATTAGATAGTTGCTAACGATCACATAATCAGAGGAAGTAAGAGAAGAGTTTGATTATAGACTAGGATAGAGAAGTTATAGATATTAGATAGGTGAGAACTGAGAGTGACATGATTATAGACTAGGATAGAGAAGTTATAGATTTAAGATAGATGAGAACTGAGAGTGACATGATTATAGACTAGGATAGAGAAGTTATAGATATTAGATAGGTGAGAACTGAGAGTGACTTGATTATAGACTAGGATAGAGAAGTTATAGATATTAGATAGGTGAGAACTGAGAGTGACATGATTATAGACTAGGATAGAGAAGTTATAGATTTAAGATAGATGAGAACTGAGAGTGACATGATTATAGACTAGGATAGAGAAGTTATAGATATTAGATAGATGAGAACTGAGAGTGACTTGATTATAGACTAGGATAGAGAAGTTATAGATATTAGATAGGTGAGAACTGAGAGTGACATGATTATAGACTAGGATAGAGAAGTTATAGATTTAAGATAGATGAGAACTGAGAGTGACATGATTATAGACTAGGATAGAGAAGTTATAGATTTAAGATAGATGAGAACTGAGAGTGACATGATTATAGACTAGGATAGAGAAGTTATAGATATAAGATAGATGAGAACTGAGAGTGACATGATTATAGACTAGGATAGAGAGGCTATAGATATTAGATAGGTGAGAACTGAGACTGACATGATTATAGACTAGGATAGAGAAGGTTAGAGATATTAGATAGATGAGAACTGAGAGTGACATGATTATAGACTATGATAGAGAAGGTTATAGATATTAAATAAATGAGAACTGAGAGTGACATGATTATAGACTAGAATAGAGAAGGTTAGAAATATTAAATAAGTGAGAACTGAGAATGACATGATTATAGATTAGGATAGAGAAGGTTATAGATATTAAATAGATGACAACTGAGAGTGACATGATTATAGACTTGAATAGAGAAGGTTAGAGATATTAAATAGATGAGAACTGAGAGTGACATAATTATAGACTATGTTAGAGAAGGCCAGATATATTAAATAGATGAGAACTGAGTATGAAATGACTATAGACTAGGATAGAGAAGGTTAGAGATAGGTGAGTACTGAGAGTGACGCGATTATAGACTAGGATAGAGAAGTTAGAGATATTAGATAGATGAGAACCTGAGATTGACATGATTATAGACTAGGATAGAGAAGGTTAGAGATATTAAATAGATGAGAACTGAGTATGAAATGACTATAGACTAGGATAGAGAAGGCCAGATATATTAAATAGATGACAACTGAGAGTGACATGAGAATATAGACTAGGATAGAGAAGGTTAGAGATATTGATAGATGAGAACTGAGAGTGACAAGTATAGATCTAGATTTTAGGAAAATAACATAGAAATGAAAACATGAATATAGGTGACAGAGGGCGGATTGCTTTTATAATCAGGGGGATTTAGGCATGAATAAGGACAGGGAGTGACATGTGAGGTTTGGTCTGGTTTTAAGGACAATCTTCATTGCATTCGGACAACTCCATCAGTGCTCCAATCTCCATTCTTAGATCACACAAGGAGGATCTCAGCACAGTGCTCAAACTACGTAGCACCGGCGAGAATACCAATGTGTGTATATATAAGAATCGCACATTCTATAAATATTTTTGTGGTGGGCAACTTTCCTAAATTTAAATGTTGCTAGGGCAGCGGCCTTATGGCCTACTCTTTACGATTTACTGTATGCAACTTGCTCACAGGGCCTCCTATTTTTTGCCATTATCCGAGAAAAATAAGCATCCGATGTCACTACCCAGGAGATTTCACAACCCAGGAGATCCCACTACTCAGGAGAATCGCACAACCCAGGAGATCTCACTACCCAGGAGATCTCACTACCCAGGAGATCTCAGAACCCAGGAGATCTCACTACCCAGGAGATCTCACAACCCAGGAGATCTCACTACCCAGGAGATCTCACTACCCAGGAGATCTCAGAACCCAGGAGATCTCACTACCCAGGAGATCTCACAACCCAGGAGATCTCACTACCCAGGAGATCTCACGACATAAGAGATCTCACCACTCAGGAGATCTCACTACCCAGGAGATCTCACTACCCAGGAGATCTCATCTCCCAGGAGATCTCACTCACAAGGAGATCTCACTACCCAGGAGATCTCACCACCCAGGAGATCTCACTACCCAGGAGATTTCACTACCCAGAAGATCTCACTACCCAGGAGATCTCACTACCCAGGAGATCTCACTACCCAGGAGATCTCACTATCCAGGAGATCTCACTACCCAGGAGGGCTCACTACCCAGGAGATCTCACTACCCAGGAGATCTCACTACCCAGGAGGTCTTACTACCCAGGAGATCTCACTACTCAGGAGATCTCACTACCCAGGAGATCTCACTACCCAGGAGATCTCACTACCCAGAAGATCTCACTACCCAGGTGTAGAAGGTTGTTTAACCAGATGTAATGAGCTATACTGGGACTGTTACAGTTGTAATGCTGGAAAGCCCATACTGGTCCTCCTTAGACACCATGGATGTTGCAGGTTGTGTAGTAGGGGGTCTTGTCTGGTATGTATGCTTGATGTAGGTAAGATGTAGGTACAAATGAAGATACAGTCCACATAGGACGTCACTGACTCACAGGAAGGAAGTCATATAAGCTTTTAACTGCTGGTGACGTTTTATGATCATTTATTAAGACGCCACAACGACGGTTACGTTTACATGGATGAACATAGGTCACAGTCAATGTAGGATACAGCAACAAGGCATAATAATAATTTCATCAGTAGATCGTACAGGAATCAGTAAGTCGATCTTCCTGACTATCGCTTACAATAATATCAGCTCCATAGCAATAAGAGTATCACAATAATATCAGCTCCATAGCAATACTCCAAGAGTGTAATCAAATCCACCCTGATATTAGTAAATCAAGGGCGTACATAGTTCTACCACGAACCAAACGAACATGGCGGGTTATGAGTACCGATCAGGTCGACCTTTTGTAGGCGTACCTAAGCCTAGCCTCCAGAAAAGGTATAGACGCTAACATAGTGAAGTTTATAGGAGTAAAGGAACCGTTCTCTGGGTCTAGGGTGACATGAATCATCTAACTTTAAGGTATGAAGATACCTGGTGAATTTCCTAGTAGAAATGGGGCAATCACTGCGTGAAGATGGTGCGACAATGTCAGAATCTTAACAGACTGTACATATTGATAATAAGAGCTCAGTTACCTTCGTTCAGAAATATCACCACACACATATATGCCTCCAGGCAAGTGGAATCATCAAAGGGAATCCTCGTTAGCCAAGCTAACACACATGAGGATAGCCAATATGAGGATAGCCAATATCCCAACCACAGATCGCAGACGTATCAAACGGTCTGCTCTGCATGAAAATCTACGGTACACTCTAGGACGGAAATCATTTCCAAAAAACATCCACAGTTCTGGACATGCGCAGAAGCGCTCGCAACCTCAGTTCGAATCAGGCGACCCGCAAACGGGCACATACCCAGAAAGATGCGAATAAACGCGCCTTATAAGGATAGGGAGTAAAACTCAATACAGGTTGGAAAGCATTCCAAGAAATCTTTAAGATTTCTGACCATACAATGAGAACTGCCTGCCGTCGGTCTAAGAATAGAACGGCAATTTAAGTCACAAGAACAGGTAACAACCAAGGTTAAAAAGTAGACCCAGTTATTAACGAGTTACATCCCCTTGACTACCAGACAAGGTTTGTGCAAGCGGATTCTGTTCGCAACACCAGGAGATCTCACTACCCAGGAGATCTCACTACCCAGGAGATCTCACTACCCAGGAGATCTCACTACCCAGGAGATCTCACTACCCAGAAGATCTTACCACCCAAGAGATCTCACTACCCAGGAGATCTCACTACCCAGGAGATCTCACTACCCAGGAGATCTCACTACCCAGGAGATCTCACTACCCAGGAGATCTCGCTACCCAGGAGATCTCACTACACAGGAGATCTCACTACCCAGGAGATCTCACTACCCAGGAGATCTCACTACCCAGGAGATCTCACTACCCAGGAGATCTCACTAGCCAGGAGAGACCAGAGGAAAAGTATTGGGACCACTGGTTCTAAAACCGTAATTTATTTTCCCTCTACTGGGAATTGAACCCGGTACCTTACGAATTCAAGGCGGACACCATACGTCTTAGTCACTCCAACCACCCAACACATGAGAGTTATACCACACCTCTTGGTCACTCCAACCACCCAACACATGAGAGGTATACCACACCTCTTAGTCACTCCAAACACCCAACACATGAGAGGTGTATGATTGTAATTGTATGAATTCAGAAAAAGTCTGTATGTTTAAAGTCAATCTGAAAACTCTGAAACTTGATAATGATGAGTCCTGGCCTGTATGTTTAAAGCTGGTGTGAAATGTCTGGCACATCAACATGTTGTGACTGGCCAATTAAAAACAAAGTTTGTCAGAGGGCTTTTTTAGAGTAAGTTAAGAAAGGGTCAGATTTTTAATGATTTTTTTTTAAGAGATGACACTATATTGTAGAAAAAACAATTTTGAAAAAGACTCAATATTAAATAAAATCATTATATCAATTGCAAAATCTTCAAAATTATCAAAAAAAAAGCCCTTGTCAAATTTAAAGGTATATATGCATCCTTACATGCAATGCCAATGGGCTGTTAGACTGATCTATTTGATAGGTTTTGTAATAAAAAAGTAAAACATTTTTTGTTATATAAAGTATGTTTAGTTTTGAGAGAAAAATGCATTTTTAGTCTCCGGATGACTTGTATTGTCCAATAGATACTCCCATTCTGGGGGGGCTGAAAAGTGTTTAAAATAATTGTTCAGTCACTATAAAAAAAAAATGCTGCACCTTCTTCAGCTTCCAACCCGCAGCTCCTACTCTCGCCTTTGTCTTGGGCATACGATTTTTTCTTCTGTCATTCTTACCATGGTATAATCCAGTAACAAACAACCGCTATTATTGGCGTTTTCACAATTTATCAAGATGAGCAAAAATCTTGTTTCCCATTGAGGCCAAACTTTTATCAAAATTGCAACCAACCACTGTTGTGACTGAAATATTAAAACAAAAAAAAATACTTCATGCTTAATTGATATAGTTTTACGCAATTCTAATTTTTTAATGGGTGGATTTAATTAAAAAAAACGACTATTTGTATGAAAAAAATATTTTTTAAAATATTTTTTTTTTTTGAAATTAGGGAAAAAGTAAACAATTTTCCACAAATATCAAAAATGCTGATGGGTTACTTAAAAGACTATAGATGTGTACTACAATGCATGCCAAAATTTGAGGGGACTCCTTCAGTTAGATGTTTTTGAGAGAAAATCGTTGCATTTTCGGCACAAATATTTGAAAAATCATTAGATTGGGGGGTAGTGCAGACAAACATGCTTTTTGATTACATCGAATGCATTTTTTATGAATTAAAACCTTCCTCAATCGATTCCTCCGAATGATTATTTAATATAATAAGCTCAAAGTAAAAAAAATCGTTATTTTGTACGTAAAAATCATGTTTTTCATTGTAGTGGTAGCCCCTTAATACGGTATACGGTTTTATGTCAGGTGTGTGAGTTGCTAAGCACATCATGTGATGATGGCATAATCTTATGTCATGTTTTAAATTCTAAACGAGAGAGTTCTCTGACATCTGATTGGATGATTAGGTCGTTACAATATGTGCTTAAAGTTTATCGTGAAAGTTCTTACACTCGATTTATAATCAATGGATTGTATTTTTAAAAGTAAAATGGATAGGAAGTTTTTGGACACCCTATGTTGGTGATGATTGGATGTCTTTTTTAAAGTAAACTGGAACACACATTATGACCCATGATGATGGACTTTCTGCTTTGTGTTATTACTGAGTACCTGTGCCAAGTTTATGACCCTTAATGATTAAATGACATGTCTATATTTTTCAAGTTATTGTGAGAGTTTGGACACAGGGTGATGAATCCTGGTATACCTCAGAATTTTTAAGTTAAAGTGTGAACGTTTTTTAACAATATGATGTCGATAAATGCTTGTGTATTTTAAGTTACAGTTTGAAGGTTCTGACACATGATGGATGATGAGAGGTTCTTGCCTGTATGTTAAATAGTTTATGTGTAAAATTCTGGACACAGCTATAACGCTTATCATATATTTTTGTACATAGGTGTATAATGAAAGTTATAACAGCTGAATTTTATATTTTATATAGAATCAGCCGCTCCCAGGCTTTTTGTCAGTTTGATGTTTGTTACATTGTTACTGCAAAGCCTATAAATACACTCACTTGTACGAAATTGTTTTTGGCTTTTTTGTGCTTTAAAATGCCTGTTGTTTTTAAAAATAATTGTTTTAAATTTGTTTTTGAGTTAACTGTGAACATTCTTACACCTGATGCTGATAAAATGTTAGTGTGTTCAAAGTAAATGTGATTCGTTCGAAAACCGATTATGATGATATCGTTTGCTTCTGTATTTTTTTTTCCACCCCTCGGTCGTAATTACTTTTTTTGGAAAGAATTCTAAGCGGTTAAGATGTACTATACTTTTTACTGTTTATTTTTAAGTACAAAACACATTTCTGTGAACATGTACATAGTATATATTAAAATGTTGGGCAATAGTACCCATCATATTATTAATAATAATCATCCTGTATCTTTTGTAGCATTGTTATAAATCTTACTAAAGTAATAATACATGATTAGGCCCACAAATAGTAAAGTTTTCAGGACAAAAATTTTACTGTGGTCCACATTATATGACCAAAAAATACAATATATTGTCTTAATTACGTTAATTTTTAAAAACAAATAAAAGAAGAATCAACATCATTTAAAAAAACGTATTAAAACACTCCTTGTTTTATACTTACTTAATAGTATCTTTACCTTCATACTTTACCCAGCCGATGAGTGATTAGCATGTTATCTGTTCCGATCTAGTTCTTTTTTTTTTTCGATCTTCAGAAGTTGGCAAACGCCCACATATCAACTAAATCTAACTGTGTCTAGCTTTACTGCACCTACTCCGGTCCCCTTGATACGTACCTGGGCTTACCAAACACAATCATTGACAATTTCACGAAATGTTTCGAAGTAGTTTGAAACCAGTTATTGGCTTAGGAGAATTAAAAAAATGTAATATATACAAGCGTGACATATTTCTGCTAGGAACAATCAACAGAAAAAACCGAAATATGCAAATCGTCATACCAAAACTGTAATAATATCATCAAAACAGGGCACACGTGTTGCTAAACTAATCTCAATATTTAAAATTGTTTAAATAGTAGCGGACAGTCATTCTAACGCGTTTTATAATATGAACTGCATTAAAAAGGTCGAATGTTAAATATATAGGTGAAAAAAAATACTAAACAACCTTTAAGCGTTTACAGTGGCTCTGGCGGTTAACACTTTTGCAATGCTCTGATCAATTGTTATGGAAGTTTAAGAAACATTTGAGAGTAGTAGCACTCAAAAGGTTGAATCGTTCTGTTGGCATCTTTAAAATAAAAGTAACAGGTCTGGGCTCTTGATGTCCTTCAGTATCTCTGTAAGTTTTGATGTCAAGGTGGGAAGTTCTGACACATGATTGATGATGTATTTGTAAGTTTTGCATGTAAAGGTGGAAGTTCTGACACATGATGATGTTGTATTTGTAAGTTTGAAGTAAAAGGGGAAGATAAGGGACATTGATGATGATGTATTTTTAAGTTTGAAGTAGGATAGGAGAAGATAAGACACTGATGTTGATGTATTTGTAGTTTGGAAGTAAGTTGGATGGACTCTCGACACACTGCATGATGATGTACTGTGTAAGTTTAAAATAAAGGTGCCAGATCTGAGACATGGGATGATGATGCCATCTGTTCCTAGCAGATGATGAAGTTCATAGAGATAGATCACTATGTTGATGATGATTTCTGTATCTGTCTACCAGGTCCGTGTGAAGTTGAGGTAGTTTTGGAGGAGAGGCAGATCTTCTCCGACATTATGCTGGTATGTAAGAAGAATCCAAGGTCACTGAATTTATACCTGAGACCAATTTATATGTGGACCCATTTTCCATGCTGGGTTACCATGACAAACGATCTAGTCAGAGGTATATCCGAGCTCCAGTCCAGACCTAACTGTCCAGCGTGTCAGTCATTGTTTTGTCATCTGAGAGGAGACCGGAGACTGTTTCTCGGAAGTGGACACGTCCTTACCTGGGCTACAGGGACCAGGGGTAGAAGTGACATGAAGAGTTTGTGGGGACGGGGTGGGTGAGGTTATGAAGTTGATAAATACCCAAACACATACAGCAACAATAAAACATGTGAGTGTAAAGAATGTCTGAACTCTCCTACACCACCAAACACAACAGTTTTGCTTTGCTCACAATTAAGATCATTACACAGCGGCATCATGTTGGTTACGACGAGACCATGGAGGCTGCAAGCAGCACCACGTTGTCTCCTGTCTCTTTGATAAAGGTTCGTGACACCTGATGTCTGGCAGCGGTGTCGGTAACACTCAGTGGTATGGTCATGTGTGAGGATGGTAACATCGAGAGAGACAGAGTGTTTGATAATGACATATGTGACCCATTGACCGTGCGACTAGGTGGCGCATGACAGACTTGACAAGGATGGTGGCACTCAATGCGGAGGATCTATGTGACCGTATAGTACAGATAAAGTTACCGTCAGTATCTTGTCATGATCAGAGAAGGAGAGAACAGTTGTCTACACACGACAAAACGACAGACATGGATGGATCATCTTTTATAATTATAGTGTCACACCCACACGTATGTAGTAAACAGGTCAGTTCTAGGTCACAGTTGTTCTAGCGTTGAATAGTTGACATGATTCCACATACAGCTACATGCGGACGTGTCCTGGATCTAGTGGACGCTCACGTGTGTGGGGCTGGGGGACCAGAGTTGTGGTGCTTTTAGAATCATGTCATAGCTGGAAATTTTGATGACATATTTAGCATCTTCTAAATTTTCGGTCATTCTCAGTTGGTAGTAAGTTCGTACAAATAAAAACACAAACCAAGATGGGTCTACAGTTATAACACCACTCTTTTCACTTAACCCATTTTCTTTCTATTTTCAAATCTTCCACTCATTACACCTCAACTCTCCTCTCACTCCCACATTGTTAACCTTCGCTTTACTTTTATTCTCGCTCTCTCCCTCTCTTGTCCGCTACTCTGAACCTGGGAATAGGGAACAGGCTAATTATCCTCTCCACTCTCTACACATTCTTCCTAAGGTAGCGACGAATGTCCCAGGACAACACATTTATAGAAGTTTATTCCGTCTGTGAAACGAGGAATAGGGGACAGAGAAATCAGGACTGTGTGTCCACTGTAAACAGGATGGTGTGTACACGTAGCAAACGTATGGTCCAAGTGACAACCACGTTAATAAAAGTATATTTTTGAACAAATATAACAAAACAAGACGGTGTGTAGGGTTGTCGCCACAGGAAGGTCCCAGTGTTCAAATCATGGGTAAGGCCACTCATGTCTGTTGTTTTTCTGTTGTCTGGTTGTTCTACTTCTTTATTTCCTGCGAGTGCCTGAATAAACATACCTTTTTATTGGTTTCATATTAATTTTAAAAAAAATAGGAGATGTGTTGGGGGCTAGGTTTATTGGCTTAACCAAAAACGCTTGGTCACTTGATATAAATGTGTTTTCCTTGAATACTTTTTCTTTGGACTCCATAACCCGCCAACCGTCAAAGCAGTCAGCTCGCCATACGCCTTTGGTGGCGTCCTGTAGGGCAGCAACAAAATTGATTCCACCTTGCTCGGTAGGCCGGCTATCACTTCAATACAGTGCCCCTACTGTGGTTCCATTTCTTTGCATCTCAGCTTTCCTCAGTTCACCGCCCAAGTTGTTTTTGGTACGGTCTCTCATTTCGCTTTCCAGCGGGGGTCCATAGCATTAGCTGTTCTTGGTGATGGTTTATCTGGGACCCTTCTGAGAACGTGGCCCACCCAACTCCAGCGATCTGCCAGCTATGATGGTGTGCATTGTCCATCCTGGGTACTCCGACATAAGTAGTTCTTGGTGGCTGTTGGTGTTTGGCCAAAAAGATTCGGAGATTTTCTTAGACAGATTGTGTGAAGGAGTGACAGTTTAGAACATTTCCTTCTCTGTTATTCTCCAACATTCGCACATAGAGAAGCACCAGAATATAAGTACCACAGCTCTCATTACAGTCTTAATTTGGTGTTTGTGCTGTACTGGGAAGACTTTCAAATGTTGTTGGAGAACAGCAAATGGATGTTCTTGCTTTATTCATTCTGTTGTTAAATGTCCTTGACTTGTTCCGACGTCAGGTGTTACTATGCTTCTCGGTAAGCAATGTTGGTCTGTCTGTTCTTAACTTCTGGTTCCTTACTGTTATTGGCTCACAGGATTGCCCACATTTAGTGTCATGACCTCTGTCTTCTTCAGATTTGATGTTCAGGCCAACTGCTGGCACATACTTATTCAGTCTATCAGTTTTTGTCTTGAATGTGTTGGATGTGAATTGCACGAGTGGGGCAAATGTCTTCTGCTATATTACCAGGTACTTCCAGTGTAGAAAAATAGTTATCCATCTAATTCCTCTTGGACTTGCCCTTCTGTTGATCTGCGCACATCCAACCATTTCTATGGCTGTCAAAAAATAATTGATTGTGATAATAGGGCATCCCTGTCGTACTCCTGTTTTCACTTCGTAAGTTACATTACTAGATCCAACACTGCTCGTAAAGTTAGAATAGAGGCTTTTTATGATGGGAAAACAATGGGTGGGATTCCATAGGCCCTCAGAATTTTTCATAAGGCTGTTCTGTGTATGCTGGTCAAAAGCCTTTTATAATCATACAAAGTTAATGGACAGTGTCATCGCCATTCTGAGCACTGCTCTATATTGTTCATGAGGGGCATATATATGGATACTGCACCATCTTTTGTTCTCTTCTGAAGCCACGCTTCTGTTAATTTTTACTCATGTTTCATGGTCTATCTGCTTTTGAAATTCTCTGGATGATTAATCCTGCTAGTATTTTGCTGGGCAACTGAGTGGAGGGTAATCCCTCTCCAGTTGTGGCAGTCTGTAAAGGTAGCAATTCTTGGGCATAATATCCTGACAATCTATTAACCTTTAAACTATCAACTCTGTTGGTGTTTTGTCTCTGTTTCCCAGAACCTTGTGCAAAATAGTGGTTCTAATAGTTCTGCTGCTCGTATCAGGGTTGTCTAGAATAAGCTCAGCCATTTAGATTGTCGTGAGCCAGGGCGACTTTTCCATTTTTTAACCCTTTGATAGCCGGTGATGATTTCTTCTTTATCGTGGTAATGTCTGTATTTAGAGTCTAAGTCACTTTCAGTCCTCCGGGATGAAATTTCAGGATGGAGTCTTCTGGTGGTTCTTATTCAGTGTTTCTCTGAAGTGCTCTGTTCCCATCTTGTTTCTGCCACTGTGCTGTGTGGTGATGATGGTTTCCTTGCAGTTGTCTCTTACTAAGTTATGTTGTTTGTGACTTTTCCACTGATAGCTTTAGTTATTTTATAAACGTGTGACTTAGTTACATTTCTCAGTGCGTGCATCTTTATGCCTGTCTTGCCAAGGTCACATCATGACCATGTTCCATTTGTTAGCACACGGGTTTGATGTTTAACTTCCTTTATCCAGCTGACTGTAACTGTTTCACTATATATTGCCTTTAACCTGGGAGACTTAGTTACTTCTGTTTTTCTTTCTCACCTTTCAATTCTTCGTTAATAGATATGCGTTGTTTAGCGTATCATGGTGTTCATCCAGTCTTGGTTTCTTTCTTTCAGGAATCCTAAGCAGACTTTCTGCCTATCCTTGTATCTTTGTTGAGACGGTGTTGAATTATCAGGTCCCATACCATGGTCTTGCTGTTAGGTCGGATGTTCGGCCGAATATGGCAAATATCATAGATTTGGTCATTATAGACGACCCCAGGCAAACAACGTTGAATTTTGGTCGGACATACGGGTTAGGTCACTCTTGTTTCGTTGTTTATTGTTTTTGGTGTTTCAACTGAACTTGGTCCAGCAGCATTCTCGAGTTCTGTCTGGCTTACAGTCATGTACATCTCGATCTCTTGCTCACTTTCGGTCAACCAGCGAACGTATTTTTTCTGGTAGAGGGCATTTGTCTTTAAGTTTCGTGCCATTGTTATATTCTTTTGTTTATGACTGCAAACTGGTCCAGTTAAGCATCTGAGTTTTTCACACTGACAGTCACTCTTCGCATACTTACCGGTGATGATACTTCCACATTTATGCGATTCTTTCATTATTTCACGTTCTTTCAGTGCAGTCGTAATCCATCTCTGACATTGTACTCATTATGTGATCTAACTTGGTTTTAGGTCTCATCCGTTTAGGTGAATATTCGGCGACTGTTAATGGACTTGACTGCACTTCATATCCGTATGACCTGGATATCGAAAAAACGGATTTCTTTTCTGCCCGGCCGGTATTTATGGTACCAGCGTTCGTTAATGTGGAACTTATAAGAAAGGTTATTAATTTACGTCTCAGCCCATTGATCATTTTATCTGTTCTCCAACTGCCCTAGACATTTCCATCAACAATGTGACCTTTCGTTTATCATTATTGTGTGCTCAACTTTCTAGGCATTTAGCCAGTCCTCCCATTACTTATTACTATTATAAGATACGTACCTGGGTAACAGTTTTCACTGCATTTCCTTTTGTACCAGTTTGATAGAACTCGTCCTTGATCTCTTCAATCGCTGGTCGTATGTTTGGTTGTTTAGCCATTGTATTTTATATGTTGTGGTGTTGGTGAATATTCCTCTCCAGTCTTGTTCTTATTGTCTGTTGTGATGGGTTTCTTTCCAGTAAAGGACTTTTTCATTCCTTTCTTCAGGATTATGGCACTTTTCGTTGTGTGACCATCATCTCTACCAGGAATAAAGTACTGTTTTCCCCTGTAGTGTTTTTATTCTCCCATCCCAGTCCATCTACTTCGCTTATTCCAGTGATATGTACAGTAATTTGTAGTTTCATGAACTACTAAGGCTGATTTTAGAGCCCTTAGCTCATTATTTTGTATTTTTTGCATGTCACAAGGCATGTTGAAATATTTTATTTCAATTTTACAGGCACTTTTGTCTGTATTTTTTTATTTTTCTGGTAAAATGTTTGTGACTTATTTTGGAATTTTCTATAAAAATAGGACAGTTTTTGTGTTGCAAATGACTTGACTGTTTTATTCATTGCTGTTTATGAATTTTTCCTAAAATCCGGAAAAAAAATGTTGGATGGTTTAATTGTTTGGTGCCCATTACTTCACTTAGAGAAGACAGTAGTTCTGTGGTGGAATCAGATATTGTAGAAAGGTTGTTGGTGCCAAATGTAGAAGGATGCCCAGTGATAAATTATGGCAGTATTCTGGCTACTAAATATGTACAGAGTTGTGTAGAAGAATGGGAACCACTATACTGTAGTCACCAGGAATGTTGAAGGCAGTTTGGTATGGTGTCATAGTCTGTTTTTGTTGCTTGATGTAAGATTCGAATCATATCAGGAAAGAGATGTAGATGAAGTTCCACACAGGACGTCACATTAACTCACGACGAAGGATGTCATAATTAGTGGAACTGCTAGTGACGTTTTTTCATCATTTTTTCGGACGCACAACGTACGAGTACGCTGACATTGACATTACATGGGTCTACAGACAATGCTGGATATTAACGATAAGCATAATAAAGTCATCAGGCAAATTATTCATGTATATAGTAAGCTGATTTGTATAATTCTGCATTCAACAGCTTTCAGCTTGACATAATCAATGTATTGAGTTAAAAACTCCCTCTCTGATACTTAATGAATCGATATATAATTGAGAGTACCGCAGGCGCACGGAAGTTGACCCCTGTGGACATTTCTAGATCTTAACCTTGATTATGGTATCACCGTGTAGTATAGCGAAGTTCAATTGGAAAATAACTAATGTTCACTGGGCATAGAATAACCGAATACAATGTGAATCAAAGGTACGAGATAACTGTGTACTTCTAATCGTATAAGGACTACTTCCCTGACATCAGTTAGCGAGCGAGCATGGGACGGAAAGTGTCACATTCTAAGCTGCTACAGAAAACGAACTCAAGAGAATTTACCTTACTTTCGAAAAACTACATCACATTCAACAAATGTCTCCAGACATATTAGGAATTCCACATGGGGAGTATTAACAGAAGACTTCAATTCAGATCCACAGAAAAAAACTTTCACCTCCCATGCTGAAAACTCAGGTCGACGTCAAAATCCACGTCCGGACCGTCAGAAATTGTTAATCAGCTCTCCCTGACGGAAGGGCTTCGAAGCCACAACTGAGGTTCACGCATGCGCAGTTAAACGAATACCCTCTGAGTGGACAACTCAGGACGGGTGATGAGGGAATTTTCTAAAGGAAATTAGCTGGACCATCAAACCTTTTATGTCAGGAATAAACATCGGTCGATAGTTTTAACTCATTCTTAGATGTAGCTGACATAAGCTAGCCTTATATGGAAATACCAACCCCTGAACAAAACAAGTCAGCGTTTCTAAATTAGCTCGACTGGTGATAGAAACAAGTGGAGGTAACAACCATATATTAAAGGACCTTAGTGAAAAATTGTGTCGTGTCCCCTAGACAGAAAATTTATCAAACTAGACAGTCTAAACATCCCAACCAAAATCTGTTGCGCAACAGATTATATTTGATGACAAGTCAGCAGTTCTGTTAATGGTTCAGATAGATTTGACTGAAATCAGCGTTTTATCAGTGTGGTGGTTGGGATTATTATAAATATAGTTATATGGGAATTTGGTGTAATGAATGAGATAAGCTGTGAAGGTATCTCTATCTAATAAGTTTGGTGTGTTACAGAGAACCTTGCTTGCTTACCTCTTTTAGACTTCCAATCAGACTTATTCTTGGAATTGTATGATGACTTCGTTTAATGTCCATAGGGTCTATGATAGATGATGTAGTGTAAGGTTCACCCAATAAACCAATCTGAAGATAAGTCCCCAACGTTAGATCCACAACACTTTACAACCACTTGACAAATCACAAACACCCATACAGCTAAAGGTACTTCTCTTTAGTAAGTCAAGTGTTAAACTTTTTATACAAGTATTAGCTTTTTTCATTATATATAGATATCCTGTCAATACTTACAAATGTGAATCAGGAAGTCACAATCAAATGTAAGCACCAATGTTTATGATACAACGATTATACAAAGATCTTTGTCCAGACATATAATATTATTGTAATATGAGTGTAGTGTTGTGATGTATTATTATGAGGTAATACTGGCTTTTAGTGCTAGGTTGTTGTTTGTCATCACGACTTCATGTGTTTGTTACTGGTGGAAATAATATTGAAGGATTTACAGATTCTTACCACCAGTAAACAAAACACATGTAAGTCGTGATGGACAAACAACAATTAGCACTAAAAGCCAGTATTACCCTCATAATAATTACCATCACAACACTACACTTATATTACAATAATATTATATGTCTGGACAAAGATCTTTTGTATAAATTCTTGTACATAAACATTGTGCTTACATTTGATTGTGATTCCTGATTCACTTTGTAGTAGGATCAGGATATCTATATATATTGAAAAAGCTAATACATTGTATAAAAGTTAACACTTGACTTACTTAAGAGAAATCTTTAGCGTGTTATGTGTTTGTGATTGTCATAGTGTTGTAAAGTGTTGTGGATCTTAACGTTGGGGTTTATCTGTCTGTTGGTTTTTGTGAACTTACACTACATCACTATCATAACCCTAGACATTAAACGAAGTCATCATACAATTCAAGAATAAGTCTGATTGAGGTCTAAATGAGGTAGCAAGCAAGGTTCTCTGTAACACACCAAACTTATTAGATACAGAGACCTTCACAGCTGATCTCATTCAGTACACTAAGTCCCATATAACTATATTTATATAATCCCAACTCACCACACTGATAAACTGCTGATTTCATCAAATCTATCTGAACCATTAACAGAACTGCTGACTTCATCAAATATATCTGTTGCGCACAGATTTGGTTGGATTGTTTATCTGTCTAGTTTGGTAAATTTTCTGTCTAGGGGACACGACTCAATTTTTCACTAAGGTCCTTTAGATATGGTTGTTACCTCCTCTTGTTTTCTTCACCTGTCGAGCTAAGTTTAGAAACGCTGTCTTGTTTGTCGGTCCATATATGGCTAGCTTAAGTCAGCTACTTCTAAGAATGAGTTAAAACTATCGACGATGTTTATTCCTGACCATATATGGTTTGATGGTCAGCTAATTCTTAGAATATTCTCATCACCCGTTCTGAGTTGTCCACTCAGAGAGGTATGCGTTAACTGCGCATGCGTGAACTTTCAGTTGTGGCTTCGAAAGACCTTCCGTCAGGGAGAGCTGATAACAATTTCGTGACGGTCGGACGTGGTTTGACGTCGACCTGAGTTTTTCAGCATGGGAGTGAAGTTTTTCTGTGGATCTGATTGAAGTCTTCTGTTATTACTCCCATGTGGTATTCCTAATATGTCTGGAGACATTT
The DNA here is from genome assembly GCA_024509875.1 of Oreohelix idahoensis. Classification (NCBI taxonomy): domain Eukaryota; kingdom Metazoa; phylum Mollusca; class Gastropoda; order Stylommatophora; family Oreohelicidae; genus Oreohelix; species Oreohelix idahoensis. Next base: position 22,778 of record JAMPIV010000060.1, on the reverse strand, counting down.
GTGAATGTGATGTGTTTTCGAAAGTAAGGTAATTCCTCTTGATTCGTTCTGTAGCAGCTTAGAATGTTGACACTGTCGTCCCATGCTCGCTCGCTAACTGATGTCAGGGAAGAGTCTTTACGATTAGAAGTACACCAGGTATCTTCGTACCTTTGATTCACATGTATTCGGGTTATTCTATGCCCAGGGAACAGTTGTTATGTTCCTTTGAACTTCGCTATACTAACGGTGATACCTTAATCAAGGTTAGATCTAGAAATGTCCACAGGGGTCAACTTCCGTGCGGCCTGCGGTACTCTCATTTATATATCTGATTCATTAGTATCAGAGAGGAGTTTTAACTCATACATTGATGATGTCAAGCTGAAGCTGTTGAAGCTAGAATTATACGAAATCAGCTTACTTTATACATGAATAATTTGCTGATGAACTTTATTATGCTTATCGTTATATCCTGCATTGTCTGTGACCCATGAATGTCAATGTCAGCGTACTCGTCGTTGTGGCGTCCGAAATAAATGATGGAAAAACGTCACTAGCAGTTCCACTATTTATTGACTTCCTTCGTCGTGAGTTAATGTGACGTCCTGTGTGGAACTTCATCTACATCTCTTCCTGTTATGTTCAATACTTACATCAAGCAACAAAACAGACTAGACACCATACCATACTGCCTTCAACATTCCTGGTGACTACAGTAGTGGTTCCCATCTTCTACACAACTCTGTACATAATTTAGTAGCCAGAATATCTGCATAATTTCATCACTGGCATCCTTCTACATTTTGGCACCAACAACCTTCTACAATATCTGATCCACTCACAGAACTACTGACTTCTCTAAGGAAGTAATGGCACCAGACAATTAACCAGCAACATTTTTTTCGGATTTTAGGGAAAATTCTTAAACAGCATGAATAAAACAGTCAAGTCATTTGCACACAAAAAATGTCTATTTTTATAGAAAATTCCAAAATATACAAACATTTTACAGAAAATAAAAAAATACAACAAAAGTGCTGTAAAATGAAATAAAAATATTTCAACAAGCTTTGTGACATGCAAAAAATACAAAATAATGAGCTAAGGGCTCTAAAATCAGCTTAGTAGTTCATGAAACTACAAATTACTGTACATATCCTGGGAATAAGCGAGAGTAGATGGACTGGGATGGGGAGAATAAAAACAGCTACAGGGGAAACAGTACTTTATTCTGGTAGAGAGGATGGTCAGCACAACGAAAATGTGGCCATTATCCTGAAGAAAGGAATGGAAAAGTCTTTACTGGAAAAGAAACCCATCAACAACAGACTAATAAGAACAAGACTGAGAGGGAGATTCACCAACACCACAATTATACAATGCTATGCACCAACAAACGACAGTGATGAAGAGATCAAGGACGAGTTCTATCAACAGGTACAAAAGGAAATGGAAACTGTACCCAGGTATGATCATATTATAGTAATGGGAGACCTAAATGCGAAAGTTGGAGCACACAATAATTATAACGAAAGAGTAATGGGGAAATGTGGCAGCGGAACAGCAAATGAGAATGGGGACAAATTAATAAGCTTCTGCAGTATTAACAACATGGTCATTGGAGAAACCTTTTTCCACACGAAGAAGTGCACAAGTTAACATGGGAATCCCTAAACGGACGAGACAAAAACCAGATCACATAATGATCAATGGCAGATGGAGACATGCACTACAAGACGTGAAAGTAAGAAGAATCGCAGATATGGGAAGTGATCATCACCTAGTAGTAGCAAGACTGAAGGTAAAACTCAGTGCTTCTGGACCAGTTGCAGTCAAACAGAAAAGATATAACTTCACGAAACTAAACGATCCCCTCACCAGAAAAGCGTTCGTGGTTGACGTAAAGAGAAGATATCAGAATACCAAAAGCCAGAAAAGAACAGAGACCGATGATGTTGACCAGAGATTCAACACCATCAAAACAATATACAAGGAAAGCAGCAAGTTCTTCTTTTTCGTTCGTCCTTAAAATGACGTTGGTTGCGTTGTGTCCGTCTACAGCAAAGCTGTGATATTTGCCATATTCGGCCGACACATCCGACTTCAGCACGGCATTTTTGGGACCATGTTAAGGTTACGGTTAGGGATAGGGTTAGAGTTAGGATTCCAGGAAAGAAAGGGCCAAGACTGGATAACACCAGAAACGCTAAACACCATAACGAAGAAGAGAAAGGAAATGAAAAGAAAGAAAACAGAAGCTAAGTCTCCCAGGTTAAAGGCAATATATAGTGAACAGTACAGTCAGCTGGACAAGGAAGTTAAACGTCAAACCCGTTCTAACAAAAGGACATTTCTGGATGACCTTGCAAGACAGGCATAAGATGCTGCACTGAGAAATGAACAAAGCCCAGTTTATAAAATAACTAAAGCTATCAGTGGAAAACGAGGTGCAAACAACATAACGTTAGTAAGAGACAAGCAAGGAAACCTCATCAACACAGCACAGGGGCAGGAAACAAGATGGGCAGAGCACTTCAGAGAAACACTGAATAAGGAACCACCAGAGACTCAGCTGAATGTTCATGAGGCTGAAAGTGACTTAGAAATAAATACAGGCATTCCACGTAAAGAAGAAATCATCACAGCTATCAAAGGGTTAAAAAATGGAAAACCGTCTGGTCACGACAATCTAAATGCTGAGTTATTCAAGACAGACCCTGAACTAGCAGCAGAACTATTAGAACCACTATTTGCACAAGTCTGGGAAACTGAGACAACACCAACAGAGTGGAGTAAAGGAATAATTGTTAAATTGCCCAAGAAGGGCGACCTTGCAGACTGCAACAACTGGAGAGGAATTACCCTCCTCTCAGTTCCCAGCAAAATACTAGGCAGGATAATCATCCAGAGAATTTCAAAAGCAGTAGACCATAAACTGAGGAAAGAACAAGCGGGCTTCAGAAAGAACAGAAGATGTGCAGATCATATATTTGCCCTCAGGAACATTATAGAGCAGTGCTCAGAATGGCAGAGACAGCTGTACATTAACTTTGTTGATTTTAAAAAGGCTTTTGACAGCATACACAGGAACAGCCTATGAAAAATTCTGAGGGCCTATGGAATTCCCAGCCGCATTGTTTCCATCATAAAAAGCCTCTATTCTAACTTTACGTGCAGTGTTGGATCGAGTAATTTAACTTTCGAAGTGAAAACAGGAGTACGACAGGGATGCCCTTTATCAACAACATTTATTTTTGACAGCCATAGATTGGGTGATGTGCCAGACAACAGAGGGCAGTCCAAGAGGAGTTAGATGGACAACATTTTCTACACTGGAAGACCTGGAATATGCAGATGAGATTGCACTACTCGCGCATTCACTTCAACACATTCAAGACAAAACTGATAGACTGAATAAGTATGGCCAGAAGATTGGCCTGAACATCAATCTGAAGAAGACAGAGGTCATGACACTAAATATGGGCAATCCTGAGCCAATAACAGTAGGGAATCAGAAGTTAAAACCGACAGACACATTTGCTTACCTAGGAAGCATAGTAACACCTGACGGCGGAACAAGCAAGGACATTAACAACAGAATGAATAAAGCAAGAACAGCCTTTGCTGTTCTCAACAACATTTGGAAGTCTTCCCAGTACAGCACAAACACCAAATTAAGACTGTATGAGAGCTGTGTACTTTCTGTGCTTCTCTATGGTGCGGAATGTTGGAGAATAACAGAGAAGGAAATGTCGAAACTGTCCTCCTTCCACACAATCTGTCTAAGGAAAATTCTCCGAATCTTTTGGCCAAACACCATCAGCAACCAAGAACTACTTATTCGGAGTACCCAGGAGGACATGCACACCATCATATCTGGCAGACGCTGGAGTTGGGTGGGCCACGTCCTCAGAAGGGACCCTGATACCATCACAAGAACAGCTATGCTATGGACCCCCGAGGGAAAGCGAAAGAGAGACCGACCAAAAACAACTTGGCGGAGAACTGTGGAAGCTGAGATGCAAAGAATGAACCACAGTTGGGGCACTGTATGAAGGATAGCCGCCTACCGAGCAAGGTGGAATCAATTTGTTGCTGCCCTACAGGACGCCACCAGGCGTGATGGCAGCTGACTGCTTTGACGGTTGGCGGTTATGGATCAAAGAAAAAGTAGTTCATGAAACACATTTATATTCAAGTGACCAACGTTTTGGTTAAGCCAAATAATCCTAGCCCCAACACATCTTCCTTTTTTTTTAAATTAATATGAAACAAATATAAAGGTATGTTATCAGGCACTCGCAGGAAATAAAGAAGTAGAACACCAGACAACAGAAAAACAACAGACATGAGTGGCTTACCCAGGATTTGAACACTGGACCTTCTGTGCGACAAACCCTACACACCGTCTTGTTTTTGTTTATTTGTTCAAAAATATACTTTTATTAACGTGTTGTCTTGGACATTCGTTGCTACGTTATAAATGTGTTCAGTGGAACATAGTTTTTCTCTGTCCCTATTCCTCGCTCACAGTACGGACAAAAAAGAGCGAAAGAAGAAATTAGATAATGAGGAAGAATTGAGAGAGGGAGAGGAGAGGGAGGTGTTGTTAACAAGGTTAGATAGAGAAAGAGAGGGAGAGAGAGAGAATAAAGTAAAGCGTAGTTAACAAGGTGGGAGAGAGAGGAGAGTCAGGTGTAATGAGGAAGATGAAATAGAAAGATGGGTTATAGTGAAAGAGTGTGTTTATCTGTAGACGCCATCTTGTTTGTGTTTATTTGTTGGAACTAGTACCATCTGCGATGAGAGTAATTAAGATGTTTATATTCTTCACAATTTCCACTATGGACATGACCTAACCGCAACCACCCGTCCCTCACCCCACACACACGAGCTCCACTAGTTCCATGACACGTCGCTGTAGTGTATGTGATCATGTGACTATCTTGGTAGATCAACTGACCTAGACTGACCTGTTTACTACATCCGTGTGGGTGTGACACTATAATGATAAGATGATAATCTAGTCCGTGGTCTTGTGTAGACCGTCTCTCCTTTCCATCAGACAAGATAATGAGGTACTTATTTACTATACGGTTACATAGATCCTCCCAGTGTGTCACCATCTTGTCAAGTCTGTCTACCAGGTCCACGTCATGGGTCACATATGTCATCACACAACTGTCTTTCTCGATGTCAATCCTCACACCTGACATACCACTGAGTGTGACGACACCTCTGCAGACATCAGGTCTACGACCTTTATCAAAGAAGAGATGACACGTGGTGCGTGCTGCCTCCAGGTCGTCGTAGACAACATGAGCCGCTGTGTATATCTTAATGTGAGCAAACTTTGTTTTTGGTGTAGGAGAGTTCAGACATTCTTTACAGTCACAGGTTTTAGTGTTGTTGAACGTGTTTGGGAATTTCAACACATGCCTCACCCACCCCGTCCCCACCATCATCATGTCACTTCTACCCCTGTCCCTGTAGCCCAGGTAAGGCGTGTCACTACCAGGAATAGTCTCAGGTCTCCTCTCACTGACATACTTGACTGACACGCGGACAGTTAGGTCTGACTGAGCTCGGATATACTCTACTAGATCGTTGTCATGGTAACCAGATGGTAAATGGTCCACATTAAATTGGTCTACAGGTATAAATTTCAGGTGACCTGGATTCTTCTTACAACCAGCATAATGTCGGTGAAGATCTGCCTCTCCTCCATAACTGACCTCAACTTCACACGGACCTGGTAGACAGATACAGATATCATCATCAACATAGTATTATCTCTATAACTATCATCATCTGCTAGACAGATGCATCATCATCATGTCTCAGATCTTGCACCTTTATTTTAAACTTACACATACATCATCATCATGTGTCAGATCTTCCAACTTTACTTCAAACTTACAAATACATCATCATCATGTGTCTTATCTTCTCCTTCTACTTCAAACTTACAAATACATCATCATCATGTGTCTTATCTTCCCCTTTTACTTCAAACTTACAAATACATCATCATCATGTGTCAGATCTTCCACCTTTACATCAAACTTACAAATACATCATCATCATGTGTCAGATCTTCCACCTTGACATCAAACTTACAGATACTGAAGGTCATCAAGAGCCCAGACCTGTTACATTTATTTTAAAGATGCCAACAAACATTCAACCTTTTGTGCTACTACTCTCAAATGTTTCTTAAACTTCATAACATTGATCAGAGCATTGCAAAATGTTAACCGCCGTGCCACTGTAACGCTTAAAGCGTTGTTTAATTTTTTTCACCTATAAATTCTAACATTCGACCTTTTAATGCAGTTCATATTTTAAAACGCGTAGAATGACTTCCGCTACTATTTAAACAATTAATTTGAGATTAGTTAAGCAACACGTGTGCATGTTTTGATGATATTATTACAGTTTGTAGGACGATTTTCATATTTCCGGTTTTTCTGTTATATTGCTACAGAAATATGTCACGCTTTATATTTACATTATTTAAGTCTCCTAAGCCAATAAACTGTTTTCAGCATAACTACTTCGAAACATTTCTGAAATTGTCAATGATTGTTTGGTAGCCGCAGTTCGTTATCAAGTACCGAGAGTAGGTGCAGTAAAGCTAGAACACATTAGATTTTAGTTGATATGTGGGCGTGGTTCAACTTCATTGAAGATCGAAAAACAAATAAAAGGAACTAGATCAACAGTAACATCCTAATCACCAGCGCTGGTTAGAAGATGAAGGTAAAGATACTATTAAGTAAGTATTAAACAAGTGTTAAAAACGTTTTTTAAATGATGTATATTCCTTCTTTATTTTGTTTAAAAATTACGTAAATGCAATATTGTATTTTTTGGTCTTATATAGGGACCACAGTAAAAATTTTGTCTGAAAACATTACTATTTGTGGCCATAATCAGTGTATTATTACTACTTGTTAAATGGGATAATCAATGCTACAAATAGATACTATATATATTATAATATTATGTCTATTGCCCTACAAATTTAATATATAATATGTATACATGTTCACAGAAATGTTGTAACTTAAAATTTACAGTAAAAGATAGTACACTTAACCGCATAGAATTTACTTCAAAAAAATAATTACGACACACAAGGGTGGAAAATAATTACAGAAGCAAACATTTCATCATTATCGTCGTGTGTCAGCTCAGAACATTCACATTTACTTTGAACACACAAACATTTATCAGCATCATGTGTAAGAATGTTCACATTTAACTTCAAAAACAAATTTAAAACAATTATTTTAAACACACTTTTTAATGCACTAAAAAAGCCAAAAACAATTCGTCAAGGAGTTTATAGCTTGCAGTAAAAATGTAACATCAAAACTGACAAAAAGCCTGGGGCGCTGATTCTATATAAAATTAAATTCTGCTTTATACTTTCATTAGACACCTATGTACAAAATATATATGATAAGCGTTATAGCTGTGTACAGAATTTTTCACATTACTTTTAACATACAGGCAAGAAAACCACATCATCATCATGTGTCAGAACCTTCACACTTACTTAAAATACACAAGCATTTAATCGACATCATATGTAAAAACGTTCACATTTAACTTAAAAAATCTAGTTTACAGATTCATCACCATGTGTCCAAACTCTCACATTAACTTGAAAAAATATAAGACAGGCAATAATCATTATGGGTCAGAACTTGCACAGTACTATATAACACAGAAGCATTTAGTCATCATCATGGTGTCATAATTTTTGTTCCAGTTACTTTAAAAAGACATCCATTCATCACCATCATGTGTCATAACTTTCCCATTTACTTTAAAAATACAATCATTGATTATTATAATCGTGTGTAAGAACTTTCACATAAACTTGAAGCACATATTTACGACCTAATCATCATCAGATGTCATGAACTCTCAATCGTTTTAAATTTAAACATACCATAAATTAAAGTATCCATCATCATGATGTGCTAGCACTCACACACTGACATTAAACGTACAGTTAAGGGGCTCCACTACAAATGACAACTAGTGAAATGAAAACAGGATTTTACTTACAAAATATCCGATTTTTTACTTTTGAGCTTATTATTATTAAATAATCATCGAGAATCGATTGAGGAAGGTTTTGTAATCTAGCATTACATAAAAAATGCATTTGATGTATCAAAAAAGCATGTTGTCGGCACTACCCGTTACCATGCTATGATTTTCAAAATTTGTGCCGAAAATGCACGATTTCTCTCTAACTTAAAACTATCTAACATGAGGAGTCTCAAATTTGGCATGCATGTAGTACACATCTTGATATCTTTTAAAGTAACACATCAGCACACATTTTGATATTTTGGGAATTTTCTTTTATAATTTAAAAAAAAAAAATATTTTAAAAAATATTTTTTCATACAAAATAGTTTTTTTTTAATTAAATCATTAAAAATAGAATTTTAAACTTATCAAATTAATCATGAGTAAAATTGTTTTAATTGTCAGTGACAACACGGGGGTGCAATTTGATAAAGGTTGGTCAATGGGAAACAGGATTTTTGCTCTTGAAAAATTGGTGAAAAAAAATTCCCAATATAGCGGTTGTTTTTTTGGTTACCATGGTAGAAGGACAGAAGAAAAATTAGCCAAGACAAAGGCATAGAGGAGGAGCTGCTAGGAAGCTGAAGAAGGTGCAGCATATAGTGCTGAACAATTTTAAAACACTTTCAGCCCCCCCAGTTAAAAAAATGGAGTATATTGGACAAGACAAGTCACTCGGTGACTAAAATGCATTTTTTCTCAAAACTAACATTTTATTAACAAAAAAAAATGTTTTTATTTTTTACAAACTATCTAATAGATCAGTCTAAAATTTGGCAATGCATGTAGGAACTGCCATATATACCTTTAAATTGACAAGGGCTTTTTTTGATATTTTTGTAATTTGCATTGATATAATTTTTTTAATATTTCTTTTTCATTGTTTTTCATACAAATATAGTGTATTCTTAAAAAAAATCATTAAAAATAGAATTTTAAACTTATCAAAAAAAGCCCCTGAAAAATTGTTTTAATTGCCAGTCACAACATGTGTGTGCAATTTGGTAAAGTTTGGTCAATGGGAAACATAAGTTTTAGCTCTCGAAAATTTGTGAAAATCCAAAATGGCGGGATTTTTTTTTTCGGATACCATGGTAATTGGCCAATCATGCTTTTTAACAAAATAAAACCGTAGAATTTGGTTCATGGACATACACTGTGTCTATTGAGCACATAAAAAGTTTGAAAATGTTATTAGAACAAAAGTTAGTTTTCATTGTAGTGCAGCCCCGGGTACATCCTCATCATGAGCCAGACATTTCACACCAGCTTTAAACATACAGGCCAGGACTCATCATTATCAAGTTTCAGAAGTGTGGTGTATACTCTCATGTTTGGGGGTTTGTGTTGTGGTGTATATTCTCATAGTTTGGTGGTTTGTGTTGTGGTGTATACTCTCATGTTTGGGGGTTTGTGTTGTGGTGTATATTCTCATAGTTTGGAGGTTTGTGTTGGGGTGTATTCTGTCATATTTTGGTGGTTTGTGTTGTGGTGTATACTCTCATGTTTGGGGTTTGTGTTGTGGTGTATATTCTCATGTTTGGGGTTTGTGTTGTGGTGTATACTCTCATGTTTGGGGTTTGTGTTGTGGTGTATATTCTCATGTTTGGGGTTTGTGTTGTGGTGTATACTCTCATGTTTGGGGTTTGTGTTGTGGTGTATACTCTCATGTTTGGGGTTTGTGTTTGATGGTGTATATACCTCTCATGTTTGGGTTTGGGAGTGTTGTGGTGTGGTATACTCTCATGTTGGGGGGGTTTGGGTGTGTCATGTTGTGTGTATACTCATGTGTTGGGGTTTGTGTTAAGAGGTGGTGTATATTCTCATGTTTGGGAAGGTTTGATGTTAGTGGTGTGGTATACTCTCATGTGTTGGGAGGTTGGAGTGACTAAGAAGTCTGTTTTGTATACCTCATATGAGTTGGGTGGTTGGAGTGACTAATGAGGTATGGTTGTCCACGCTATAATTCTAAAGGTAATCGATTCGATTGCCAGTAGAGGAGAAAATAAATATACGGTTTTAAAATAAACCAGTATAGTCCCAATACTTTTCCTCTGATCTCCTGGGTAGTGAGATCGGATGCTTATTTTTTCTCGGATAATGGCGAAAAAATAGGAGGAGGATTGTGAGCAAGTTGCATAAAGTAAATCGTAAAGAGTAGGCCATAAGGCCGCTGCCCTAAGTAACATTTAAATTTAGGAAACTTGCCCACGACAAAAATATTTATAAAATGTGCGATTTCTATATATATTCTCGCCGGTGCTACGTAGTTTGAGCACTGTGCGGAGATCCTCCTTGTATGATCTAATAATGGAGATCGGAGCACTGATGGAGTTGTCTGAATGCAATAAAGATAGTCCTTAAAACCAGACCAAACCTCACATGTCACTCCCTGTCCTTATTCCCGCCTAAATCCCCCTGATTATAAAAGCAATCCCCATTGTTAAGTCTGTCATCTATATTCATGTTTATTTCTATGTTCTCTTTGTTTCCATAAACAATGCATGTTTAAGTAACTCGATGTATACTCATGTCACTCTCAGTACTCACCTATCTAATATCTCTAACCTTCTCTATCCTAGTCTATAATCATGTTAGTACTCACCTATCTAATATCTCTAAACTTCTTTATCCTAGTCCATAATCATGTTACTCTCAGTACTCACCTATCTAATATCTCTAACCTTCTCTATCCTAGTCTACACTTATGTCATTCTCAGTTCTCACCTATCTAATATCTCTAACCTTCTCTATCCTAGTCTATAATCATGTCACTCTCAGTACTCATCTATCTAATATCTCTAACCTTCTCTATCCTAGTCTATAATCATGTCACTCTCAGTACTCACCTATCTAATATCTCTAACCTTCTCTATCCTAGTCTATAATCATGTCACTCTCAGTACTCACCTATCTAATATCTCTAACCTTCTCTATCCTAGTCTATAATCATGTCACTCTCAGTACTCACCTATCTAATATCTCTAACCTTCTCTATCCTAGTCTATAATCATGTCACTCTCAGTACTCACCTAATATCTCTAACCTTCTCTATCCTAGTCTATAATCATGTCACTCTCTTACCTTCTCTATCCTAGTCTATAATCATGTCACTCTCTGTACTCACCTATCTAATATCTCTAACCTTCTCTATCCTAGTCTATAATCATGTCACTCTCAGTACTCACCTATCTAATATCTCTAACCTTCTCTATCCTAGTCTATAATCATGTCACTCTCTGTACTCACCTATCTAATATCTCTAACCTTCTCTATCCTAGTCTATAATCATGTCACTCTCTGTACTCACCTATCTAATATCTCTAACCTTCTCTATCCTAGTCTATACTCAGGTCACTCTCAGTACTCATCTATCTAATATCTCTAAACTTCTCTATCCTAGTCTATAATCATGTCACTCTCTGTACTCATCTATCTAATATCTCTAACCTTCTCTATCCTAGTCTATAATCATGTCACTCTCAGTACTCACCTATCTAATATCTCTTACCTTCTCTATCCTAGTCTATAATCATGTCACTCTCTGTACTCACCTATCTAATATCTCTAACCTTCTCTATCCTAGTCTATAATCATGTCACTCTCTGTACTCATCTATCTAATATCTCTAACCTTCTCTATCCTATCTAATATCTCTAACCTTCTCTATCCTAGTCTATAATCATGTCACTCTCTGTACTCATCTATCTAATATCTCTAAACTTCTCTATCCTAGTCTATAATCATGTCACTCTCTGTACTCACCTATCTAATATCTCTAACCTTCTCTATCCTAGTCTATAATCATGTCACTCTCTGTACTCACCTATCTAATATCTCTAAACTTCTCTATCCTAGTCTATAATCATGTCACTCTCTGTACTCACCTATCTAATATCTCTAAACTTCTCTATCCTAGTCTATAATCATGTCACTCTCTGTACTCACCTATCTAATATCTCTAACCTTCTCTATCCTAGTCTATAATCATGTCACTCTCAGTACTCACCTATCTAATATCTCTAAACTTCTCTATCCTAGTCTATAATCATGTCACTCTCTGTACTCATCTATCTAATATCTCTAAACTTCTCTATCCTAGTCTATAATCATGTCACTCTCAGTACTCACCTATCTAATATCTCTAACCTTCTCTATCCTAGTCTATAATCATGTCACTCTCTGTACTCACCTATCTAATATCTCTAACCTTCTCTATCCTAGTCTATAATCATGTCACTCTCAGTACTCACCTATCTAATATCTCTAACCTTCTCTATCCTAGTCTATAATCATGTCACTCTCAGTACTCACCTATCTAATATCTCTAACCTTCTCTATCCTAGTCTATAATCATGTCACTCTCTGTACTCATCTATCTAATATCTCTAAACTTCTCTATCCTAGTCTATAATCATGTCACTCTCAGTACTCACCTATCTAATATCTCTAACCTTCTCTATCCTAGTCTATAATCATGTCACTCTCTGTACTCACCTATCTAATATCTCTAAGCTTCTCTATCCTAGTCTATAATCATGTCACTCTCTGTACTCACCTATCTAATATCTCTAACCTTCTCTATCCTAGTCTATAATCATGTCACTCTCTGTACTCACCTATCTAATATCTCTAAACTTCTCTATCCTAGTCTATAATCATGTCACTCTCTGTACTCACCTATCTAATATCTCTAACCTTCTCTATCCTAGTCTATACTCATGTCACTCTCAGTACTCACCTATCAAATATCTCTAACCTTCTCTATCCTAGTCTATACTCATGTCACTCTCAGTACTCACCTATCAAATATCTCTAACCTTCTCTATCCTAGTCTATACTCATGTCACTCTCAGTACTCACCTATCAAATATCTCTAACCTTCTCTATCCTAGTCTATACTCATGTCATTCTCAGTACCCACCTATCAAATATCTCTAACCTTCTCTATCCTAGTCTATACTCATGTCACTCTCAGTACCCACCTATCAAATATCTCTAACCTTCTCTATCCTAGTCTATACTCATGTCACTCTCAGTACTTACCTATCAAATATCTCTAACCTTCTCTATCCTAGTCTATACTCATGTCACTCTCAGTACTCACCTATCAAATATCTCTAACCTTCTCTATCCTAGTCTATACTCATGTCACTCTCAGTACTCACCTATCAAATATCTCTAACCTTCTCTATCCTAGTCTATACTCATGTCACTCTCAGTACTTACCTATCAAATATCTCTAACCTTCTCTATCCTAGTCTATACTCATGTCACCTCTATCCTAGTCTATACTCATGTCACTCTCAGTACTTACCTATCAAATATCTCTACCCCTCTCTACCCTAGTCTATACCCATGTCACTCTCTGTACTCATCTATCTAATATCTCTAAACCTTCTCTATCCTAAAGTCTATAATCATGTCACTCTCTGTACTCATCCTATCTAATATCTCTAAACTTCTCTATCCTAGTCCTATAATCATTCACTCTCTGTACCTATCTAATATCTCTAAAACTTCTCTATCCTAGTCTATAATCTATGTCCTCTCTGTACTCATCTATCTAATATATCTCTAAAACTTCTCTATCCTAGTCTATAATCATGTCACTCTCTGTACTCATCTATCTAATATCTCTACTAAACTTCTCTATCCCTAGTCTATAAAATCATGTCACTCTTGTACTCATCTATCTAATATCTAGTCTATATCTCATAATCTCTCCTGTACTCATCTATCTCAATATCTAATAAACTTCTCTATCCTAGTCTATATTCATGTCACTCTCTGTACTCACTATCTAATATCTATTAAGGTACGTAAACTTCTCTAACCTAGTCTATAATCATTGGTCACTGGGCTCTGTACACTTGGAACATCTATCTAATATCTCTAGTACTTATATTATTAGTCTATCATGTCAAATCTGGTACTCATCTATCTAATATCTCTAGTCTCATGATCCTATCATGAATCATGTCACTCTCAGTTTCTACTCTATCTTAATATCTCTAAACTGCTTCTCTAATCCTACGTCTATAGTCATGTATTACATCTGTGACCCACCTATCATTTCAGTGGGACATTCTCTAAACCTTCTCTATTCTATAGTCTATAATCATGTCACTCTGTACTCATCTTCTAATATCTTAACTTCTCTATCCTAGTATTGGTCTATAATCATGTCAGACTATCTCTGTTCCTCATCTATCTTCATACTATCTCTAACCTTCTCTTTCCTAGTCTAGTAATCATGTCACTCTCAGTACTAATACTATCTAATATCTCTAAAACTTCTCTATCCTAGTCTATAATCATGTCACTCTCTGTACTCACCTATCTAATATCTCTAAACTTCTCTATCCTAGTCTATAATTCATGTCACTCTCTTCCTAACTCACTATCTAAAGATATCTCTAACCTTTCTATCCCAGCGAGTCTATAATCATGTCACGATCTCTGTTCTCGGTCTATCCTAAAATATCTAACCATATCTGATATCTTTCTAGTCTATAATCATGTACATCTCTACAGTTCTGAGACATCTATGTAATATCTCTAATCTCTTCTCTGGGACTTGTAATTTTATTCCATAATCATGCTATCACATAGTACTCCCTCCTCGGTGAACCTAATTTATCTCTAACCTGTCTCTATCCTAGTCTATAAATCATGTCACTCTCAGTAATACTCTGGCTATCTAGGTTTCTAAACTTCTCTATTTGATAGTCTATAATCATGTCACTCTCAGTACACTCATATCTATATCTCTAATTCTCTATCTCTATCACTTCTCTAATCTAGTCTATATCTCTGTACTCTCTCCTACTCTTTCCTAACATATGTCACTAAGTACTCATCTCTAACCTTCTCTATTCCTAGTCTATAATCATGTCACTCTCAGTACACATATCTATATCTAATATCTCTAACCTTCTCTATCCTAGTCTATAATCATGTCATTCTCAGTATGTCTCACCTATCTAATGTCTCTAACCTTCTCTGTCCTAGTCTATAATCAAACCCTTCTCTTACCTCCTCTGATTATGTAAGCGTTTGAAAGTATCTAATACAGATCTGAAATATCTTTTTATGTAAGTATCTTATACATATTTGAGATATCTCTGTATGTAAGCACCCAATACATATCTGAAACATGTCTTTATGTAATCATCTAATATATATCTGAAACATATCTTTATGTAAGCATTTAATACATATGTGAAATATATATTTATGTAAGCATCTAATATATTTCTGAAATATCTCGTTAAGTAAGCATCTAATACATATCTGAAATATCTCTTTATGTAAGCGTCTAATACGAGTACATATCAGATATATCTCTTTATGTAAGCATATAATACACATCTGACACATATCTTTATGTAAGCATCTAATACATATCTAATATATCTCGTTATGTAAGCATCTAATACATATCTGCGTCACATTAACTTTGGGCCGATCTCTTTTCCTCTCCGGCAGTACTTAGTTACATTTTTTGTGAACTAAATTTCTGAGGTCACCCTTTTCTTTCTTTACTATCAAGTAGATATTGTGTACTTTCAAATCGTCTTCCACTCCTCTCAGTGATAATTCATCATGAACCCAGGTCAGCGACCGAGCGTTGGGTTTATCTAAGGCGTGCCGGGCGATAAATCACCCGTCTGTAACAGATTACAGACACGCACTTATCAGTCACATACACCTGAGCGGAAAATGTTGCAATAGTCCGTGCGGATGTAAGAATTTATTTGTGAACATTGCCGAGGCAGGACGGATGTTTTCACTCCATATTTGGGAGACATGACCTATGCAGTAACGCGCAGAATTGTCTATGAGGAAATAATTTAAATTACTCCACAAAACACACATGTTTGAAACGATTGGCAGACACTCAGAATGAAGGCACAGCATCTATTCCAATTGGAACCCTGCTTAATATTGTAACAAACAAATGCGGGGGGGGGACAGGCAATATAACCTGACATTTCACCAAGTGCCTTTAATTTTTCTCAGCCAGCGGTCTGTGAGCCAAAAGATTGGCATAAGTTGCCCATTTGAATTCTATATTTTTTTCATTATTAACATGTGAACTAATACGTATATATTGACATGTGAAATTTTAATAATGTCTGAAAGTTGCTAGTGGATGTCCAAGTCATTTTGAGGTTGAGCAACCTCAGCATTCTTATATGAGAATGTATGATTTTCATGAACCACCACTGCCAGTGGTGGAGTGACTTACTTTATTGTGCGAGTTTCTTATAAGAGAAACAAAAGCAAGAGGTAATACCAAGTACCATATGGAGCAGGGAGGGAATGATGAAAGAAATGAGATTTACATACGTGTTATATTATTAACCTTGTCCAACAGTGTAAATGTAAAAACATATTCACTGTAAATGTAAATGGAAAGTTTCAGCCTTTTCAAACCAGTGTAAAATATGAAAACATGTTCACTCCAAAGGCAATGAAAGTTTACAACCTTTACAACTCATGTAAATGTAAACATATTCATTCTATAGTGTTAACATTTTCGTGTAAAGTTAAATATAAAACTATTCATTTTAAATGTAAAGATAGTTTTTCGCCCACTGGGATTAAGATTAATTCTCATACGAGAGGGTAAAACTATTTCTAAAGATGGGATGGTGGAAATAGGTAAGATGAGGACACCATAAGTATGTGTCGGGAAAAACTCCATACTCAGAGGGTATTTGTTTTTCTTCTTTTGCCATACTTTGTTGGAGGTACCAAATGAGGGTACTATTTTGGAACAAAGTTGAGGGTATAAGTGGCCTGAAGTCGACACTAGACACCATCATCAGACGGGGTCTTAGAGACGCGCGGGACGGCTCTTTACAGTTTACTCCTTGATTCTACTTGGAACATCCTACCAGCTTTCAAACTTGGCCAATGACAAGTGTGATCCAGTCATATATCTGCAAAGAACCAAACATCAACTGGAGCAGAAAACAGACAAACTCATGGCAGCTAAGTAGAAAATATAAACTGATAAGTGAACTATCCAGTTTTTTCACGCCATAACCTCACCCACTGATGACCCAATTGTTCTTTAAACAGAGCTTTATAATAATAATAAAAGGAATTTCGCTGAATTAACTAAGCTGGCGGGTTTGTACGAGCTAAAAAATTGTATTTAATAATACCTTGACAAAAAATGGTAGGCAGAGTTAACGTGCTCAGCCAATGCAGCACTTGTCTCGTACGCTTTTTCTGAATATCTTACGGAAACTACCTTGAGGTAGAAGCATCTAGGTTAATTGTTTTTTTCGCGTCGGAGTTAAGTGTTTGAGATCCTCACACGGGGGTCTAGTTTTTATAGACACCACATTGAGCGCATCTCAATTAATAATGTTTAATGTATTTGTGCTGCCTTTTTTTTTTTCTGTTAGCACTAGCATTGAATAGGATAGGGCGGAACCCAGTGCGGTCAATTTGTTTGCCTAACAGCACACTAATTACGCTGGGCAGACCCATATAAAGTCTTTTCATAAAGAATGACGTCTTCGACGAGAATAGTGATAAAGTCTTACCCCAAGTCATGGGAAGTCTCTATCAAAATATACGTTATAATATCTCCCTGAGCCTGAGTTTGTTTGCCAAACCTGGCTCGTCTAATGTATCATGATTGATTACTCTTTTTGTCCTTTTCAAGATCTGGTTAGAGCTTTTCGGCACGTCTTGTTGTTATGGGTGTCGTTAGTGTGTCCAGATTCTTGTTGAGCTTTGTCTGGATCGTAACGCATCGGATCTTTCTTGGAAGATACCCCTTTATATTATATGAAAAATCGTCGTGATGAAAAACTCCCAGGAATATAAGAAATGTCCACCGCAGTAGTTCCACCGTCCTTGAGTTAGTGAGTCGGTCAAGTTTTTCACATTGATGCTCTATGTATTAACCATGTATTTATATTCTGCATGAAATGACCTCTTGATGAAATTATGCTATATCTAACCATGATGTTTGACTTCGTCGTTCGTGTACAAATAAATGTCTTCGTCAAAGATGTTTTTTCAACTAACGCGTTCAGCCTGCGTTCATTATAATATTGGGTCAAACTTTATGACCCAACCCGTGGTCCATATTGCTGTTATGTTTATGTTCACATTTGTCACAACATATTCTCCCCCCCCCCCCATCCCCCAACACGCATGTAAACATCTGAATGGATAAGGACCAGACAAGTTCCAGTTGAACACGACGTGAGAATAAAAAACTCAAGTTAGATAAGGATACATACACTAAGAAAAATAAACCAGTTGTTAAACACGACGTGAGAATAAGGGAAACTCAATGTTAGATAGGATATTTACACTAAGAAAATCTAGTTGTTAGCACGACTACGTGAGAATAAGAAACTCAAGTTAGATAGAACATACACTAAGTAAAAACCAGTTGTTAACACGAAGTTGAGAATAAGAAAAACTCAAGTTGGATTAGGACAATAGTACTAAGAAAAACCAGTTTGTTTTAATACGACATGGGATAAATAAGGAAACCTAGAAACTCAAAATAAATCTCAGTTAGATAGGACATATCACTATGAAAACCAGTTGTACACACGTTTGAGTATTACGTCAATTTGAGAATAAGAAACCAGAGTTGTTACACACGTTGTTGGATAGGGACATACACTAGGACATACACTAAGAAAACCAGTTGTCTAACACGAAGTGAGGAATAAAAAACTCAAGTTGGATAGGGACAAATACACTAGGAAAAACCGGTTGTTAACACAGATGTGGAGAATTAGAAACTCATGTTTTGGATAGGGCATATCACTTAGAAAACCAGTTGTTAACACGAAGTTGAGAATAAGGAAACTCAAGTTTTAGATAGGACTTACACTAAGAGGAAAACCTCAGTTGTTTTCACGACGTGTTACTAATGAACTCTCAAGTGGGATAGGACCACTACACCTAAGAAAAACCAGTTGGTTAAACTCGAATGTGGAGAATTAAAGAAACTCCAAGTTGGGATAGGACACATACACTAAGATAACCAGTCTGTTAACACGACGTTGGGAATAAGAAAACTCAAAGTTAGATAGGACATACTCTACGTAAAACAAGTTGTTAACACGGACGTGAGAATAAGCAGAAACTCAATGTGAGATAGGACATGCACAACGAAAGCCCAGAGTTGTTAACACGGACGTTGAGGAATAAGAAAACCACCAAGTTAGATAGGAATTTACACTAAGAATACCAGTTGTTAACACGTCCGTGAGAATAAGAATCTCGGAATAGATAGAACTTTACACTAAGGAAAACCAGTTGTTAACATCACAAGGAAACCTTGCTCTGGAATACCTCAAAGTAAGAAAAAAGGTTAAGAAGACAAACATCAAATTAGATGGCCGAGTATAAATAAAGGGGAATAAACATGAGGCGGATAAAGTAGACGTGGAGGACATTTCTTGAACAGGAGGGCACTGAAAGAAAGATCTTGAAGTGGTGTTTGTTTATGAATTATGGTTGTGTTAAACCTATAGGTTAAAAGTTATTGAGGTGAATTATAACTACAATAAATGACATTATTTGATTTGTCTAATCAATAAATAAAGTGTCACCATTAGGCCCAGAACAAAACCTCTATCACTGCTGTTATAGTCTTAACATCTCAACCCATTGTACAGAAGCATCATACAATTACAAAAATATGAGTGTTCACCATAAACTTAGCACCAAACCTCTAACTAATTCACTACTATAACAGACTTTAATATCACAACCATCTGTACTTGGTAACATCAACAAAACATGAGTGTCACCATTAAAACTAGCACACACCTCTAAGTATCACTACTATAACAGGGACTTTAATATTACAAACCATCTGTACTTGTAACATCAAACAAAACATTGAGTGTCGACCATAAAACTAGCACACACTCTAACTTTCACTTACTATAAACAGACTTTTGTAATCTTATCACAAAAAACCATCTGTACTTGTAACATCAACTAAAACATGGAGTGTCACCGATATAACAGCCCTAGTGCAACACACTGACTATAAGAAGACTCTAAACAATCATTCTACTATAACAGACTTTAATATCACACACCTCTAACCTATCATACTTATGTACTTGAATAACACTCATCTGTAACATCAAAACCATGAGTGTCACACCATAAAGCTAGCACACACCTCTAACTAATCACTACTATAACAGACTTGTAATATAACACAACCATATGTACTTGTAACATCAACAAAACATGATAGTGTCACCATAAACTAGCACACACTCATAACTATCATACTATAAATTAACCAGACTTTAATATCACAACCATCTGTACTTGTAACATCAACAAAACATAAGTGTGTCACCAATAAACTTAGCACACACCTCTAACTATCTACTACTATAACAGACTTCTTTAATATCACAAACCATTCTGTACTTGTAAACATCAACAAAACATGAGTCTGTCACCGATAAAACTAGCACACACACCTCTACTAAACAGAATTTTATATCACAACCTAATGTACTGTAACAACAGAAACATGGGTGTCAATATCACAGCACCATCCTGGTAACTTCACTACACATAACAAATTTTATATCACAGACCTTACATGTAGTGTAACAACACAACAATAACATTGAGTTCACCATAAACTAGGCACACACCTCTAACTATCACTTTATAAAAATCATGCTTTAATATCGACAATCTGTACTTGTAAACTTCATCAAACATGAGTGTCATCCATAAATAATAGCACAACACCTTCTACTATCCACTTACTATAACAGGAACTTTAATATCACAAAACCATCTGTCACTTGTAACATCAACTTTACAAATGTATGTTTCACCATAAAACGTAGCACAACACCTCTAACTTCACTACACTTTAACAGGACTTCTAATTATCACAACCAATCTGTACTTGTAACTTCAACAAAACATGAGTGTCACCACTAAACTAGGCACAAACTCAACTATCACTACTTTATAACAGCACCTTTACTATCACAAACCATTCTGTACTTGTAACATCACTTAAACTATGGAGTGTCACTATAAACTTGAACACACCTCTTACTATCACTACTATAAACTGACTATTAATATCACAACCATCTGTACGTTGTAAATCATCAACTATACATGAAGTGTCACCATAAAAACTAGCACAAACCTCTAACTATCACTATTATAACAGAGCACCTTTATAATATATCACAACCATCTGTACCCTTTGTAACACATCAACAACAAAACATGAGTTGTCACCATAAAACTAGCACACACCTCTAACTATCACTACTATAACATGACTTTAATATCCCACATAACATCTGTACTTGTAACATCATCTCAAAACCATGAATGTCACCAATTGAGGTAGCACAACCTCTCTAACGATCACTACTATAACTGATTTATTATCATAATCCATAATGGAATTGTTTGAAACATCATCTAAACCATGAGTGTCACACATAAACTATCACACACCTCTAAAACTATCACTACTATAACCAGACTTAATGTATCACAATCCACTTCTGTATACTTGTAACATCAATCAAAACATGATTGTCACCATAACATCTTGCACAAACCTCTAACTATCACTACTATTAACAGACTTTAATATCACAACCATCTGTACTTGTAGTATACATCAACAAATACATGGAGTGTCACCATAAACTAGCACAAACCTCTAACTTATCGACTACTATAACAGACTTTAATATCACAACCATCTGTACTTGTATCATCAATTCAAAACATGATGTGTCACCATAACCTAGCACACACCTTTGCTAACTATCAGCTTTCTATATAAACAGACTTTATATTCACAACCCTCTGTATTACTTGTTACATCAACAAAAACCCATGATGTGTCACAATAAACTAGCCACACACCTCTAACTATCACTACTTATAACAGACTTTAATATCACAACCATCTGTCTTGGTAACATTCAACAAAACACATGAGTGTCTACCATGAAACTCAGCACACACCTTAATATCACTACTATAACAGACTTTAATATCACAAACCATCTGTTACTTGTAACATCAACAAAAACAATTGAGTGTCACCATTAACTAGCACACCACCTTTAAACTATCACTACTTTTAAACAGACTTTAATATCACAACCATCGGTACTTGTAACATCAACAGAAACATGAGTGTCACCAATAAACTAGCACCACATCTAAACTATCTCTTTTATAAACTGACTTTAATATCCACAACCATCTGTACTTGTAACATCAACCAAAATGACATGTGTAGTCACCATAAACTAGCAACACACCTCTAAACTATCACTTACTATAACAGACTTTTAATATCACAAACAATCTGTTCTTGTAACATAAAACAAAAACATTTGAATGTCACCATAAACTAGCACAAACCTCTAACTATCACACTATAACAGACTTTATTATTTCACAACCATCTGTACTTGTAACATCAACAAAACATGAGTGTCCACCATATAAACTAGCACACACCTCTAACTATCCATATATAACAGACTTTTCTATCACAACCAAGTACTGTGTAACATCAACAAAAATGAATGTCCCATACAATAGAAATACAATATAGAGAAAATACCCAAATAAAACCACACACACCCACTAAAATACCC
>JAMPIV010000059.1:40000-71652 GCA_024509875.1 Oreohelix idahoensis | reverse complement strand
CACAGAACAAGATCGTCGTGTTAGTTGTTAGGTATGATTGGGGGTTTGGTAGTGGGAGTGTGGTTTGTGGGGGTTTGGAGGGTTTGTAGTGGGGGAGTCTAGCATGGGTCAGGGTGGTTTTTGGGGAGAGTGGGAGTGGGGTAGGAGTATTCTGTGGAGGTAATGTTTTGTGAATGTGGGGGGGGGTGGCTTGTAAAATAGATGTGGATGGGGGGTTGTGGTTAGGTGACAGTAGATGGGTGAGGTTGTTTGGGGGGTTTTTTGGTGATGTGTTGGGGCTACAGTATAAATAGGCCGAGTGTGAGTTTGATGGTACGTGGTTTGGGGTAATTTGGGAATTGGCTGGTTTTGGTGATTGAAAGTTGGGGTATGTGATGGTTAATGGTAGGTTGAATAATTAGGGTGATAGTGTTTGTATATATTTTAGTTATTTAGGCATGTGTTGTTTGTAAGGATTTATGTTTGTTGTCACATGTATTAGATGAGTTTATGTGTGTGTATTTGATAAGTGGACAAGTGGGAAGTTACTAGGGATAATGTGTACACTCTGTGATGATAGTGCAATGGTAATAGTGTTGCGTAGGACGTGGTGGGCACGCCTCGGGTGTTAGAAATAGGAGAGGGTATGGCAATTTGTCAAATGGGTTGAAGAGGATTAGAGAATTGAGTCGCGCGGCGAAAGCCGAGGATTTGACCCCCCCCACGGTATGGGTATGGGGGGAAGCCGGTTTTGTTAGGGGGTTATGTTTGGAATGAGGAATGAGGTTTGTGGATTATTTTGCTGGGGGTATTGGGAATTAGGGGGGGTGGGAGAGGGGAGTGATATTTAAAAAGGGGTTTATTGAGGTTATACCGCTGGAAAGTGGATTGTGTAAGGGTAAGGGGTAGGGGATGATGTGGTTTATATAATATGAATGTGGGAGGAAAGTGTAGAGTGAGGATAGTTGGGAGGATGTGTGGGGTGTGAGGGGAGGGGAATTAAAGTGGGGGGGGGGGGGGGGGTGGATTATTTAAAGGGTTGTGTGATGGGTATAGGGGGTAAGTGTCGTGAAGGATGGGGTTGAGTAGTGGGATAATGGAGAGGGGGGTAATTTTTTAGGGGATTGGGGGTGGTATGGGTATGAAGGAGATGAGGGTGGAGGTTAAATATATGTTGTGGTAGTGGTGTAGGGGAGCGAACAGTGGGTGTGGGAAGGGTATGTATGGTTGAAGGGTATGGTTTTATTAGGTTTGGAGATTAAGGGGAGGGGTTAGGTGAGGGGCGATTTTAGTGGTAGGGTAATATAAATGTTGTGAAGATAAATTAGTGGTTTGGGAGAGAGGTGGTTAGATGGAATATTTGGCGGGTTGGAGAAGAGGGGAGGGGTTTGATATGTGAGGGGGAATAATTTTGGGGATTGATGTTGCAGAGGGAGACGGGGGGTGTATAGTTTATTGTTGTGGCGGGTGGAGGAGATAGGGTTTGTTGGTGGGGGAGTTGTTGGAATGGGGGGGGGAGGGGGAAAAGTTTTTTTTTAAAGGAATATATTGAATGATATGGAGTGTATTGTACAGCATATTGATCAGTGATATGTGGGAGTATTATAATGGGTGCGCGTTATTTATATAGTGATATTTTGGAGGATGGATTATTGGAATGGGGGAAGGTCTTTTTTAGAGGAGTTGTGTGTAATGGTTTTTGTGAGGTTATTAGGTTGTTTATGGGTTGTGGAGGATGAATGTTGGTTGGGTAGTTGTTGTTGGTAGTAGAATATGTCTGGTTAGTATGTTAAGGGTTTTAAGGTATGTTAAGTTCTTTATGTTGATTAGGGAGGGTATTGTTAAGAAAATGTGATAGGTTGGAAGTTTATATGGTGAAGGCATTAGATAGGGATCAAGTCGAGAGGTATAGATAAGTAGATTTAGTTTTTATGGAATAATGGATTTAAGGTGTGGGTTTATTGGTTAAATATGGAGGTTTGAATAGTGATATGAGTAAAAAAGTGAGAGGAAAAAAGGTTTGAGAGTATAGGGGTGAGGGTATGGAATTGAATAGTTGTGGATGGAAGATTGAAGAGTGATGATTTTGGAAGGAGGGGTAATAGGTGTGATGATGATTGAGATGTAGAATGTAGGTGGATTGAGGAGTTATGGGAGGAATGAGGAAATATAAAGTTACCAGGTTGTTTTGAGGGTTGAAGGTTACAGGGACCTGAGATTTAGATTTGGTATAACAGAATGAAAGGTTATGAGAGAATGGAAGAGGGTAGAAATTTTGGAGTTTTTGAGGAAATGACTAGGTGGGGGGGAGGTAATAGGGGAATTTGTGTAATATATTGGGTAAGTGGGTGTGACGGGATTTTAGATGGGAGT
Organism: Oreohelix idahoensis; assembly: GCA_024509875.1. NCBI lineage: Eukaryota > Metazoa > Mollusca > Gastropoda > Stylommatophora > Oreohelicidae > Oreohelix > Oreohelix idahoensis. The sequence goes on along the minus strand of JAMPIV010000059.1, from coordinate 69,300 downwards.
AGGGGGAATTGAGTTAGATTAAGGAGAAATATGAGTTTTTGGTAGTTAGGAGATGGATTGTAAAATTAGGAGTTGAGGGTATAAGTTTGGATTTAATATGGTTGGTAAAATTATTGTTTGACGTAGGAGTTTATGGTGGTAGAATGGGATTGAATTAGATGGTAGTGTTAGGGGGGTGGTGTGTTTTTATATTTGTTTAGTTATTTTGCACTGGCAGATGCGATTTGTAGTTATATATGGTTATAGGGATGTATTTTTGGAGAGGATGGGGGTTAGGAGGGTGTGATTTGTGGGTTGATGTCTTATTGAGATTGAGATTTATTATTATTTAGGTTGATTTTTGTTTTATGGATTTTGTGGGTTTAGTTTTCATTGTTGAATTGGAGGGTTATGGATAATTTGGTAGATATGGGGAGTTGGGGACAATGGTAAGAACGAGAGTGGTGGAATTTTAGAAGTGTAATGGTGGGGTTTGGTAAGGTTTCGGTGTTATAGGGAGTAGTTTTGTGGGCTATATGGGTTGGTGTTGATGTTTAGGTGGGAAAGGGTGAGATTAGTTGGGATAAATCAAGGGGGTTTGTAAAATGTGTATGAGCAATGGGGGGAGTTTAAGTGATGTGTTGAAAGGATTTGAATATTTGTAGGAGAGATGTTTGGGGGGGGTATGGGTGGGGGGGGGTAATTCAAAGTTTGATATGGGGGATGGTTAAGAAGGAGTAGGGGCGGGATACCTTTGAAATGGTGGGGGGGAACTTTGAGGATTGTGGAAGCTGTATGGGGGTGAAAGTTCTGCGAGTGTATGAGAAGGTTTGATGATTGTGGAACTTATCTAGTGGTGGGTATGGGGTTTTGTTTTTTGTATTGTTGAAGTACGGTGATGGGTAGTTTAGGGATGAGGAATGGGGGTATAAGGGAGGAGGTTGTAGTAATGACGAAATTATGGATTTTCCATAGGTGTTGAAGTAAATAATTGGTTGAAAGAGTGGGGTTAGTGATTGTAGTGTTGTGGGGGGTGTTAGGTATTGGGGTGGGGAGGAGGGTAGTGTGGGAGGGGCATAGGTAGTTTGTGTGGGTTGTTTAGGGGGGAGGGGGAATTTGGTTATAATTGTTATGTAGGGGGGAGAGTGGTCTGGTGAGGACAACCATTATGGATTGTTTTCATGGAAAGGGATTGATTTGACTGAATAAGATTTGCATGGATTTCAGGTTGGATGAGTAAACTTGGGGGCACAGGTAATCTTTAGGAGTGTGTAGATGAGGAAGTGGGTTTAATTAGGAATGATGTACGATTTATTGTTCAGGGGATTGGGGGTAAGTAGTGGGTCAGAGATCGTGTTTGGAGATTTGAGAGTACAGTGGAATGAAAAGGCCTGGGACGTTGATTAGGGTTAGGTATTATTTAGGAAGGGTTAGGTCAATATTGGGGGGTTTTGAGTGGTCAAGTTGAATTGATAGAATGTAAGATTTTTGAACGTAGTTTGGGTAGGGTAGGATTGGGTATTTGGTGAGTGGTTTGGGGGTGGTTTGTGTGAATTGTGAAGGTGTTGCGTTGGGGTTGAGGAGTTACAGTTTAATAGGCACAGGTGTGAACTGGTAGGGGTATTGTTTTGTAGGGGGGTGACATGCATTTGGGTAAAGTTATGGGGTTGTAACTTTGTTATGTGAGATATGGTCTATAGGATTTTTGGTTGGGGTATGTATGCATAGGAGTGCAAAATAGTGGATGAGGTGAAATATAAGGGGAGTAGTGATTGGGTGGGGACTGGTGTTATAGGGCTAATTTTTGAGTGGGTATGTGGAGGTTGGTTTTGTTGGGTTTGAGAATGGGGAATTTTAGTTATTGTAGGGTATAGGTTATTAATTTGGATTAGGTATGGGATTTTTTTAAGTATAATTAGGAAAAGGGGGTTATAATAACCCCCTCCCCCTGTGATTATTGTGCTAAAATGGAATGTTTTGGTTTATTAGTTTTTTTTAGGGGGGGAGTCTTTACTAGTTTTTAAGGGGATTTGGATTTATTTGATGGGGTGGGGGAGGGTACCAGGTTAGGGTGGATTTTATAGTTGGGTTTAGGAGGGGTGTTATTTGTAAGTATATGTTGAGATTATAGGTATTGTGGGGGTGGTTAGATGTTTTAGTTGGATTGTTGGTAGAAAGGAATGTGGTTTATGATTAGGGGTATTAATGTTTTAAACACTTTTTGGTTGTGGGTTATGTTTATTGTGGTTTTATTGTTTATTGTATTTGTATGGTTTTTGGAGGGGTGAATGGGCTTTTTGTGGGTTGGGCACTAAAATGTATTAGGATGTGTTTTGGGTTGAATTTTACTGTTTTTTTCACTTACTGGTTAGGAGGGATTTTACTATACAGGAAGTTAGGGGTGGGCAAGTTGGATGTTTAAGTGGGCTATGGAGTTTTGTGGTTCAAGAAAGATTATTATTGCGTATTAGGGTGGGTTGTGGAATAGGGATCCGTTTAATGGGTCTTCAATGAATGATGTGAGTGGGAGGTTTGTATTGGGTATTGAGTTGGTCGTGGCAAGGAGTATATGGGGTAGGTATAGGAGGTGGGTTGAGGTTGGATTAGTGGTACTGAGGGAGTTGGTGTGGTGGAATAGGGGGAAGGGTTGTAGTGATGTTTTATATGTAAGTATTTGGAGTTTTTATAGGTGATAATCATATTGATGATATCAGGGTTAACGTATTGAATGAAAATATAAGGATATATTGTATTATTATGAGGAGGAAGTGGGTAGATGTAAAGAATAAGAGCTTTAATAGAGTTCTATGAGGGTTTTAAGAGGGGCTCACCACATGATTAGAATTTGTGGGTTGATTGGTTTGTCCTGGAGTAAGGTAGGGGGCCATAAACGGGCTCAGTGAAAAACTTTGGATGCTTGAGGGTCATTGGTTGAGTTGTTAGAAATGGGTTTGTAATAGGGAAAACAATTTTTTCTGGGGTGCGGAACAATTTGAGGCCGTGGGCTGGGCGGGACGATTGTCTCTGAGGCAAAGTCGGGGCAAGGGAAGATATGGGGGTTTAAGTCATTTGCGGGTCACTTGAACTAGGGACTTGTCATAATGCGAATTAGGATGGTGGATACGGATGGGTATTGGGTTGAAATATTGAGGGTATACCGTTGGATCCAAGGAGCGGGCGTGTTGGAAGCTTCTAAAATTTGTGCGGTTATAGTATGCCGTGGTGTTTTACAGTGGTATCTTGAAACGATTTATTTTAACGAGGTCTGCCCATACCAAAATAACGGGTATCATTATTGGTTCGAATTAAATATCAGTTTGGGAAATGTGAAAATCTTTGGCCCTTATATGGACCATAAGGGGAAAGGAGTGGTTGTTTTGACATGGGACTGAGAGATGAGCACTTCCCCCAGTGGACTAGAAATTATTTGGGATGATGTAGACATGAAAAAGAGACAGGATTGATTGTGTCGGTGTCTGATACGGTGGTGTTGTGTTAGTCTGTTGTGACAAGGTTAAAGTGGGTCTGGAAAGGTGTGGTAGGTGGTGGATTTTGGGACTTGGGTAGACCGCATTGGCATGGGACTATAAGAGGATGGGGCGTGTTGTGTGTGGGTGGGGGTGGATGTACATATCAGATTTTTGGTATTTTTTTCCTGTGGTCTTGGTTTTGACTTTGCATTATGGAATGCAACGGGTTTTATGTGAGGGGGGTGTGGATGGGAGGGGGGGTATTCTTTGGGTTTGGGAAATCTGGTTGTGAAATTACTACGGCATTACCCGGGGGGTAATCATATTTTGTCACACGCGAAAATACGGAAGATAAAGGTGGGGCGGATGAAACAAATGGTAAATGTTATTGCCATTATTCTGGTCTTTAGCATTACATTGGGGTGGTGCGGGCAATGGAGAGTACAAAATAAAAAAATGGTTAGAATTTTGGTTTTAGGCGGTTATAATGGTAGCATATGTAGTATTGTGTGTTGACCATAATTGGTGATAAACATAGGTGGTGGCATGGGTTATTTAGTGTATATTGGGGTGCTCGTTCGGATGAGGAATGACGGGGATTTGTAGTAGCGGGAATATTTAAAATGTAGTTAAGGTGTGAGGGTATTACTTTTGGGTAGGGGGTTAGGATCATGTAAGATTCGATTCTGGGGTTTAATTGGGATAGGTAGGGGTATCGGTAGTACAACGTGGTACGAGCAAATTGGGTGTTTTTATGGGAGAAAGAGGTCGGACAGGGGGAGTGGGAGGGGAGGGTTTTTTTTTGGGAGGGGGAAGGCGTATTTTGCGGTTGAGATTTATTCGATTGCGCTAAGGCTTAATTGAAGGTCCGTTTGATATTGTATTTACATTTTGGAACACATTGGTGACCACAGTTGGAGTTTGTAATTCTCATGGTTTAGTTATGCGGCATTTAGGATGAGAGATTGATTGTGAGGTGGCGTAGTCGGCGGTATCGTTAGGTGGGAATTGAGGGTCTGGTACATTGTCGGTGTGATGCACTCTTTCTATCAGACAGGTACCACTTTATGGGGTACATATGGGTGTAAAGCGGATCTGTGGGATGTGATTATTTAAGCATGAAAAAGTATATAAAAAAGTGATGTTTGGTGGTTTGAAGGGGGTCATGGAGGAATAGACAATGGTTGAGTAATTAATGCGGTAACAGCTTGATATGGGTGATTCAAAGGTGGGTATAGGATCTATGGGTGGGACATTTATGCGCAAACTGAGCGATAGCCGTTTGGGTATGTATGGGCTTTGTATTATTTGGTAGTTGGGGTGAAAGATGCATAGTGGGTAGTATTGGATGTGGGTTGGGGGAACCACCAACAGGGGTAAACCTCACCGTACCGTAATTCTTTTATTGGGGAAGTCCCCCCCGGGTCCAACCCACTCAGGTGGGTTAGTCAAGAAAATTGTAGGTTGAGGCAACAAACAAAGAATGAACAACCAGGTCCAAACACAAATAGTATGGTATGGTGCTAAGGATTTTTGTAGACTGATGGATGGTCAGGGAGGGTGAGGATCCACGGGTGTAAATATGGGAAGTTCGAGTTTTTTTTACTAGACATGTGGAGTAGGAGGTAAAGGTGTGGGGGTTATTTGGGGGGATTGAGAGATGGGAGATTGTGGATGCGAGTTTATGACTTGTGTTTGTGTGTGAAGGGGGGGGGATGGGGAGGACGGAATGGCGAGGACCAAAATGGCAGTAATTGCGTATTAAGGTAGGTGCGGGGTAGTAGAGTTGTGTGTTGGGGGTGCGTTTTTAGGGATCGGGGGTATAGGGAGTTACGATGGATTGGTTAGGGGGGGGAGGAGGGTTAGGTAATGGTTTGTTAGCTATAGAGGTACGGCCGGGGCAAGTAGGAGAGGAAAACAGGGGTTATTGTGGGTAAAGGTGTTTTGTTCTGATGGTTTAATGGTCGATGAGGGTAGGGGCACCGTGGTAAGTGTGGAGGAGGGGCGGGTTATGGTAATGATGTTCTGGATTTACGGACGGTGGGTCAGTGTGTGGCAGAAGAGTAATATTTGGTGTTGGATAAGTGATGGTAACTTGGTTTGGAATTGGTGCTTTATGACGAGTTGGGGGGTATTATGGGATTGGGTTGAAATGCTTATAAATGTTAATGGTTACGTAGACCAGGTGGGAGTTTAAGGGCATAAGGGGTTTGTAATGAGTTGAAGCTCTTTCAGGGTCCACTACAGATCGTGTAACGGGTAGATGGGAATCACTGCGCGTTTTTGGTTGAGCGTATTAACGCTTCCCTTTTCACCCTGTCCAGACACGGCTTGGCAGGTACGTTCGGGTACTTAGGACATTACTATGTTGGCGGAAAAATCAAAAAGCGGACACAACATCACGGTGGAGGATACTGTAGGACTTACATAATGGTGGACTCCCCGGGTATCAATAACTGGGTTCTAGATGAGATGAAATAGTCTCGGTGGTGTCAATGGAATTGGTTTCATTTGAAAGATGGCGGGAGGGCAGGAAAGGTAAGTGGGGTTATTGAGTTAGGATAGAATGTTAGGACTGATATAGTATGAGGGATGATGTTGGAGTTAGGGCATTAGATGTGAGAGGGGGGGGATGTCGGCCATGGAGGGAGGAAGAATTTGGTGACGAATTCCGGGAGGCGGTGGAACAGGCGGCAGGGAATGGGGGTGAGAGTATCGGAGAAAAAAAAGAGAGAGGACAAAAAGAAGGATAAACATGCAAAAAAGACCCTAGCAGGTGGGAGGGTTGGTTTTCTCTTGGAATCGCCTGAACTGAATGATCCCAGGGACGATATACCTGCAGACTAGGTTTTCCTTCGGTCCTATCAGTTGATATGTTTGGATAATCTTCAACTTGCTAGTGGGGTACTGTGTCAAATGGCACATCTACAACACCGTTAGGGAGCGGAGGAAGGAAAAGATTATTGGGGGTTCAACCCACACATTGCGCGTGGAAGATAAAGGACCCGAGAGTTCACTAGGTAAGGGTGAAGGGGCGAAAGCGGAAGTTTGAATGAGTGTACAAAACATGGAATCATGGTTGGGTTGGGGGTATAGGAGAATGTTTAGTTGATATTTCAGGGGTGTTTATAGCCGTAGGGACGCGAGATAGGGATTCGGCCCGTGGAAGGGGGAGGCAGAGCAATGGGTAGGGCTTATGGAATATTGGCGGGTAATTTGAGGGAAAGATATAAGGTTAACGCGTCATAAAGTGGATATAGGGTATGCAGGGGTGGGGAGTCTTTGGGGTAGTTACTGAGCGGTTTAATGCCGGCGTCAAAAAATCGAAATGGAAGTGGGCCTTTGGGATATGGGCCCGGAACTGAAAGTAGTTGCGCACGTACGTAGTGAGTCGCAGTAATAAATCTATGGACACCTTTGTTTCTAAGTTGCAATGCTAATAAGTCTACTGTGAGTGGTCCGTGTGTAGGCAATAGATATGAATAACAGTAGAGCGTAAGCTTATATGATAAGTGTTGCACGTGGTAATTTAGCTGGGGAGGTTGGATGGTTACTGTTTAAAGAAAGGATTTGGAAGTTAATGCCTAAAGCGTGTGGTCTTGGTGCCATCTCCGTGTGGAGGTAGAATAGCCAAATGTAGGCCCCCTGACCTCTAAAAAGATGTTGATGATGATGATGTTGACTATATTTATCGGGTACCTAACGTTACCTCCCTGATCTAAACAGGTGTATTTATACTTCTAGTTGCCGGTGGTGTTTACTGTGGATACTATATCACTTTTGAACTTCCAATGGGTGGAACATCAACATAGTACTCGTTTAACCACACTATAGAGAAAAATGAAAGTTAATGTGTACACTGGTTTTTTTTTTTAAACTCCCCCCCCAACACAACAATGAATGATCTTTTATCTTGTTGATAGTGTTGATATTTAAATAATCTGCCTCTAATCCGCCATCTCTTTTGGTTGCACAGAGTGCTTTGTAACATGAGGGGAATGAAAATCTACATTTTTTTTTTTACTGTTTAGTAATAATGTCTGATTGGTGAGTAATAGTTGTCAGCAATTCTTTAAGAAATATTATTATTGTAACATATAGCACTTATTAACCTAGAAGGAGATAAACCCCCCTCCCCAGTACAGTACCGTGCAAAAAAAATGGCAGTACATATTGGTAGCTTAATATGCTTGAAAATCTATTATAATATACCGCTATGTTTGCCAAACCATGATGATACCATTAGTGAAAGAAAATCAAAGTAAAAAAAAAAATTAGCGAGAGTACCAGTTTGAGATACCCCAGACGAAATGTAATGCTGTGTATGAAAATGTATAAAGTCAAGTGTATGTTATCTGTCGCAGTTTGAGAAGAATGAAATAAATCATGTTCAGATTTCTAAAAGCTTGAAATTCTGAGAGTAAATCAGAGTTGTGAGTAAATTAAAGCAGGTACTGGAATGAGTTGAAAGGAAGGTAGTGGGAGGCAAGGAATTTATGGACACAAAAGGAATGGCATTGACAAATGTTTGGGGCGGGCACTCAGAGTGTACTGAAAAATACGGTCAGCGATGAGATTGGGAAGCCTTAGGGTATTTAATGTTACTGTAACGGGAGCTAAATGATGAATTACACAAAAAAAGGCTGGTAATCTGTACATTGATACAGATTTCTAAAACAGATGGTTCGAATGGTGCCAGACACAAAATGGTGTCATGGTGGAAAATGTGATTTTTTGATGAATGTTTGTTGGGTTTATTAGCTCCTAAATAAATATTGGACGAAAGAGTTGTAAGGCGTGTACAGTGAGAAATACAGAAACTGTACTTTTGGGGAGGGGGTACAATACACCAGACCCCCACATGTGTGTTTTTAAGGAATTCTCGATAAGAAAGGTAATGAATAATAGAGGGAATTATGTAAAATTTTAAATTCATTATGGGGGCAGGTCTATGTACCGTGGGTTGAGAGCTGTTAAATGGAAATGACCAATGAGGCATAGTTACTACACATACCCAGAGGCTGAAGAGAATAACTAATGTGATTAGTGCTGAGTGGTCAGCAATGATAAAACCAATATGAAAAGTTGGGCAGTTCAAGATACAGTTTAAATGTAAGTGGACTCAGAGAGTTGATCTGAAGAAGGTAGTGATCTATACTGGGACTGTTGATCAAATCCTTGATCTAAAAATTTGGTGGGATGTAGTGTGCGCATCCTTGTTGCCTTTTGCGGAGGAAGGCAACCATACATTTGTCAGCGTAACCATGTTACATACGAAAGGGGAGATACCAACGTAACTTTGGACATAGTTTTTATTTTATTTGAAAATCTATAAAGTTAGTGTGCCGTTGCGAAATACTGACCTGCCAGTTTTTTGCAAGTTCTGTTATGAAAAAAATGTAATTAATTTATATGTACACCTGTTATGCAACGTAATCTGATTGATATAATATGTTCTTTTTTTCAGCTTAGGGCAACAGCGATAGCTGATCTAAAAAACATTTGCGTTAATCAGTATCTCAGTTTGTTATAGTGCTGTTCGAAGGTTGAAATGTCAGGCAACTGTGGGAAAGTCTTTTTATTAAGGTTTGAACAAAAACAAACAGAGTATATTACAGTCCAGTTTGTGTGTTATTTTCTTTCAGGTGACAATTGACAGTCGTGTCAAATATTTTGATTTGTGATACCAATATACTTGATTTGAGTTTTTGATTTCAAAAGTTTACGTTATTTATGCCTTGAGACTGTTTTACACCGGTTTACCTACACATGCGTAATGTAATAGATATTTCATTTTACAGCTGCTATATCCAATATTTTTTTTTTTTCATTTTTCACATGATATAACCCACGTTGTGTAATCACATATTGAAGTCTATAGAGAAGATACGACGTCTGTTAAAAAAAAAAAGCGTTCTGTAGCCAACACTTGATTAGTGATCATAACTTCTAATAACTTGGCTAATTTAGTGACATACCAAAGTGTGAAGTGAATGTGATGATGTTGTTGGTATAGGGAGATGTCCCTGGAAGGGCAGGAACCCATCCGCAGCTGTATTTTTTTGTTATCAGAAAAGTCATTTAAGGAAAAGGAGTATAATAAGTTTAGGAATGATGTAAAAAGAGTAAAAGTGACATAAATATTTTTTTTTACACCTCTCCATATTTTATATCGTCATCATTCTCTGCCACTTTTGATTTTTTTTAAAAAATAAACAACTAGATTTGAGTATTAAACTATCTTTGAAAATTGTAACACTAGCGGCGAGTAATTTATACAGTAGTTTTATTGTTGTTTTTTATTAAAACCACAATTTCCCACTCCCCCCCCCCCCCCCACAATACACATACCCCCCTGTTTTATTTTCACCCCCCTAACCCTCTCTTCCTTTAAAAAAAAAAACACACCCCCCCCCCCCCATCAAACTCTAATATCCCAAACCAACAACCCCCCCCCCACCCAAAACTAACAAAACCAATAACCCCCCATACATCTAAACCACACCCAACAAAAAATACCCCCTATAAACAACCCACACCCTCCCACCACTCACACACATTAACCAAATAACAAATTTTACAAAATTACCCATACAATCATAAGACCACCCCCCACCTAACCAACCTCACACCCTGATCTATGATTGTACTATTGATTGTCAAATACCCTCCAAACCCTCTACCCCCCCACTTACTTTTATTCACTTGTTCCCCACATCCTATATAAATCAAACATTAATCAACCCCCCAGTACCTCCAAACCACTACAATTGGCCCAAACCCCCCCATGTCCCTAAGTACCACAACCCCCCACCCCAACCACCCCCCCCACCTCAAAAAAACAACTATCACCCCCCAATCCCACTTAACCCACCCCCTCCACCCCCATATGATCGCCAAACATTCACTCCCCTCCCCCATTCACTTATACCTACCTTACCATACCCCGCCTACCCACCTCTCCACGCCCCCCACCCCCCCACCTCCAATATACCCTCTACCATTCCCCCAAACCTGACCCCCCCACCCACGTCCGGCCCCACCCCCCCCAAGGAACCCACCGCACCCCCACCCACAAACCCCCCCCCCCCACGATATTCCCCCCCCCCCCCCTCCGAACTACCCCCCCCCCCCCCCCCTTTCCCCTTACCTGTTCCCCCCTCCCCTCCCACCTGCCCCTTGATCGCTCCCTGATACATTACCACCCTGCAACCTTCACCTGCTCCCTCACCTGACCCCCTGCCGTGGCCACCCTGTTGATCTGAGATCCCCACCCTGATTCCCCCCCCAATGATTACGCTCATATGTTTTTATAAGCCTGGTTAACACACTGTTACATGTAACCCCTGATCCACCATGAACATGACTTCTGCAACATGACAATGTCCACGGGCCCTGATCACTGCAACACTGTACCAACCCATCCAGGAACCCCAATGATCACACTGGTACCTCCCACCTACATCCCCCCCCGATCACTTGCACACCCTGCCTCTCTGTTCTACGCCACAACTGTCGTACACACTGTTACCCTCGCATCCCTGTGGTGAATGTTAGCATACAACACGGTGAAAAACCACCGAATGAAACCCTCAACTACAACTCCACCTGGCATCAAACCGACTAAATAAATACCCCACCATCCTGCATGTGACATTCAAAGGTTGTCATCTCCCAAGCCAGCCACGCTTTTGGGGCTTTTTGGACCAGCCCGCCCCAACCGTATATCCAGTGCGAGTTCACTTATCAAGTCTGACATAGCTTTAGTTTCGCAATCGAGACCACCCCCTCACCAACCCACTGACCCCAACCCCACACCACATTGCCCAATCTGGTACGAAAAAAACATTGTAGTCTACCGCCATGAACACCCAAAATAATATTGCGGAACCATCCACCGGCAATATAGCTATCTGACTGTACCCCTCCTTTCTGTAAGCAAAAACCCTTTTTTTTCCCATGTACAAGCCGAATCCAGTGAGTCAATCACTCAACAACATTTTTTGGTTAAATCGACTCTCTACACACCACTACACAAACTAAATACCAACGCAAATCATAACCCGCCCCGTCTTCAACAACTACCGCTTCGCCACACAGTGCATGCAATCGCATATGTATTACAAGGGTAAAAAAAGCAAGCAAGGCAACATAAACCATAACGCACAACGGAAAGGAAAGGTGAACCTCAGAACAAGCCATCCATAAGCACTGTCTGATTCAGCGAAAATAAAGACCCATAAGAGACGACTGAACAAATAGTCTATTGAACGACGAACATTAACCAGCTCATGACCACAAAGCTCCAACACTAGTTGAACACGAGTTACCTACTGTCCCTGATTAATTACCCGCACACGAACGCCTCGCACCACGCTCACCCACCGCACCTTCGCGGTTTTGCCACCTTATGACCCCTGCAACCTCCATGGTGAGCTCCCACCCGTCACAATGCTGGGCACCTGGTCAATTAGTGCCAGGGAGTCGTACGTATCTCCTCAATATGCGCTCACCCCTACGCCAAAGCATAGCTGCATGACTCGAATCCGTATCTGGGCGAACACGGTAGCACCGACCACGCGTAATCCCCCCTGCCCCCACACCATGTTATCACGAGCCCCCACCACCTCCTCAATTCCTATCCTCAGCCCCACTCTACCAGCTGAGCAAGCTCAGGCCACGCCTCCTCGACGATCTCCACCTGACCACCGAACACAACTTTGTTTTGGGTTTTTTCTCGTTCCACCTGTCACTGCATTTGACACCCCCGTACTGCCCGTTAAACGCCCTCCAACTCACCCCCCCTCCTCTCCTTACTCCCAACACCGCTTTGATTATTCATTGCCCCCCCTGCTCTAATATTTTTATTCCACACGCACCCCGCCACCTCCCCCAACCACGGCACTCAGCCCCCCTGACCTTTTCCCCATTCTCTCAACCACCTCCAACTCCTCTACATTCCCCCCTGACGCTCCCAGCAACTATATATCCCACATGAAACCATCCCCTGTAAATCAAAGGACACAAGATGCGTGAGTTAATATTATAATCACATGAAGTTAAACCCAACGGTGGTAATCCCAAAGGAAACCAACTGACGTCCACGGTCTGAACGATATCAGCTGGAACAGCTGAAGCTAGAAACTGCGCCGACGACGTTGCGAGGTGACAAGACATGAAACACAACCGATGATCAAACAGGTTGGAGGTATACGCACCATACTCGCTTCGATCACCACCGCCCTGGTCCTAGAGAAACCAATCGTCCATCTGAATGCATGACTAACCATCTCCCTCACCCGAGTTTCGCAACGGGTTCTCTAGACACCCTCCCTGTCTGAATACGCTCCCCTAGCCCCACAACTGTGTGCTCACCCCTGGAGGACAGAGAGAGAGTCAAAACAAGGCGAAAGGTACTAACTCAAAACGCGGTTCAATACCAAAATGGAGATAACTTGTGCCAAAACTGCAGGAGCAACAAACAACGTCATCCCATAGACTCAAGGTATATACGCCAAATACAGGTGCAGAACTCATGACAGGACAACAAACCCACACGGTCATGTCTTATATCACAATATTACCCCTCCTCCAGACCCCAGAGATACGTATCACAATGTCTAGATTTTTCTACACCCATCCCAACGCAGACTACAGTTGCCTTGCAAGCAACAGGCCAATAGTATCGACAAAGACCTCCCCCAAGATCGCTTTACACTAGACACATAAATACTCAACGAACAACCTGCTGCAAGAATCATGTGCAAACACGTACATATACAGTGTGTCGTGAATATACAACACCCAAACTGCAGGCACTAAGAAACATAATTCTCCAAAAAGTGTGCGAGTAAGACGTAGAACGTGGTGTGACTGTTCCTCTGAGTCATGAGATAGATGCGCCACGTCTAAGAAGTCTCTGTGATCACCCTCATTACCCTCCGACATTGGCTCATTGCCTCCATACCCTCTCGTCTTGCACCTTGAGGCGTTCGCCCACTTTCACACTCTAACTCACACACCACCCACCCCCCCAAACATCACAATTAACCATCCCTACCCAACCCCCACCCTGACCCCACCCCTGATACTAACGGCGCCACCTCTGACGCCATGATACACTTACACCACATCTCCCCTACCTTACCCCCGCCACAAGCCCCCTGCTACCGCCACCCACGAGCTTCACTGACACCTCCCCCACACCCCTTACGTCAACCTTCCCCAGCCCCCCACCCCATACTCCCCAAACCCCTCCCGCCTCCCAAATCCCCACCACCCCCCCCTCGCCCTTTCCTAACCCCCCACCCCATAAAAACTCCGCCCCGCCTTTGCCCCACCACCCCCGCTCAATGCTCCCTGTCTCAGTATTACTCCTACCAACCGTTCTCCCCCCCCTCCCATCACCCCTCATGACCACCCTCCAAGAGCTAATCACCACACACACCACCGCAAATCCCACACTCCAACAAACCCCTCCCTGCAGTCCCCATCAATATCCCTGCTATCGGGACCCGTTGCGCAGGGTGACCCCTTCCCTGCCCACAACCTCTGCCATATGACCTCGCCAACCCCCCAGGTGTAGAGTTACCACCCACACCCTCACCTCTGAATTCCCCTGTCCACACCGACCCATACCACACGGGATTTTAACCTATGATGACTACAGCCCCCTCACTATACCACCCACAGTGACTTCCCGTAGATAACTAAAGTGAAACTGTAATTAATATCCCAACAGGGAAGAGAACATGTTATAAATACATAATAACTTTTGAAACATTGGCACTTTGCCCCCCCACACCCCTTAATGGTGTTCCTATTCTGTGAAACTTATATTGTCCTTATTTTCAAAAGACCCCTGTCCCCCCAGCTATGAACCGACCCCCCCAAATACATTGTTAAATATTTGTTCATAATGAAAACTTACCCCCTTACCCCCCCCAACCCCTTTAATAGAAACTTCACCCCAGTGTTTGACTTGTTGTGTCGACATCATTAAGAAGCATTTCCGAGCCCACCCTAACCACATTAGGTAACCATACACCAAAACACGTACTAGGAGCCACTCACAGATTGGACCGTGTGAGACCTAGGGAGGTAGCGTTAGGTTCTCTGTACACATAATTCCCATCATCATTATCTATAGATAGTCAGAGACCTACATGTGCTTGACCTCACACGGTTATAGCAGACACATTTTCATTCTTTTTAGGATACCATCATAACATCCACAGCAACCTCAACTTTGCTACCTAAATTGGTAGGCTTGTCCGGGCATCTGAATTTCTCTTAGTACTGGCATTCAATGGGTCTGGGGTTTTAGCTTTAACAACAGTCTATTTTCCCAGGAAATCCCCCATATAGTATTACCAAGATTTGGGAAGTAAAGAAAGTGTCATAGCCCAGATTTAATTAAATAAAATTATAATTAGTTAGAGATTTTGTTAGAACATTTTATACTTATTAAGAATGGCAGTTCTGGCCAAGTTTCGCTCTGCGGCTGTACAGACTGCTAAAGAGGATGGGCATGGAGGGTCAGGCTTTGATCCAATATGTAACTTCAGAATGTGACAAGTATATTGAAAGGGAAGATAGGAAGATAGCTGAAGAGAAGAGGTTACAAATTGAGGCTGACAAAGAAATTAAAAGGTTGCAGATTGAGGCTGACAAGGGGGCTAGGGCATTGGAGGCTGAGACTAAGAAGTTACAGATAGAGGCAGAAGCAGAAGAATAGAGACAGGCTGCAGAAAGAGAAGAAAGAAGATTGACTGCAGAGAGGGAAGCAGAAGATAGAAGATTGCAGAGGGAGCATGAGTTACGACTAAGGTAGTTGGAAATTCAAGGCCATGCTCCTGAAAATGGTGCTAGCCCCTTTGCCTCAGATGCCACTACTAGTCAGGGAGCCTCAACCTCAGCTATGGGTTTTCATGTAGATCATTTTGTTGAGAAAGACGATGACATAGAAGGGTATTTAAGCAGGTTTGAACTTTTAGCCACTACTTATGGGTTAGAAAGAGAGAGATGGGTGGGGTGGGGGGGGGGGGGGGGGGGGGGGGGGGCGGGGGGCGGCGGGGGGGTAAAGTTTTCTCAGGGACTTCGGGGAACAGCTTATGAAGTGTTTTCCAAAATGAGCAGGGATGACCAAGACAACTATGACATGTTGAAGCAAGCTCTTCTGTTAAGATATGAAAAGAACGGAGAGTTTTATAGAAAGAAATTTAGGAATGCCAGGCTACTGTCGGGTGAGACCTATCACCAGTTCTCCGCCCGGTTGGAAACGTATATGGAGAAATGGGCTACTCTGGGGAAAACCCAAGATCTCAAAGAGATGATACTCATTGAAGTAATGAGAGTCCATGGCTCCAGACATGAGAAAGTTTCTCATGGATCAGGGTGCGTAGAGGCTGGGTGAGATAATAAATGTCGCTGAGAGGTATCAGGCAGCCCAGGCAGAGGTAGCTGGCACGAAGAAGAAATAAATAGATCAGAGTAAGGCCCCTCAAACTCATAACAAATTTGAAAATAGAAATAGGCAGAATTTCGATAGGCCTCGAAATGAATTTAAGAATAGACCCTCACAATACAATGATAGAAGGTATGATGAAAGGAAACCTTTTAACCAAGAAAAGAGGTATTGTAAAAATTGTCGGATGGACAACCATAACACTGAAAATTGTGGAAGGAGACCTGTAGTAATGGCCACGCTCCAGGTCAGGTCGACTCCTAAAAAAGAGGAGGAACCACCAAAAACAATGTCTCGTAAACAGTGGAGAAAGGCACAGGCTGAAGATAGGTCACTGAAGCCGTGTTTTGAAAAACTCCAAAAACTCCATACCCCTCCAAGGAAAGGAGATTTCTATTTGGATGATGGACTGCTTTGCAGGGCGGATAAAGCAGGAATATCCGGGTGTGGGCAGGTAGTAGTGCCATTGAAATATAGGGCACAAATTATGAGACAAACACATGTTCTAGATGGTGAACACCAGAAAATGGGCACCACATGCCAAAAAACATCTGTTGGATATTTCTGGCCAGGAGAAGTTGATGACATAAGAAAATTTGTCGAAAACTGCGAACAGTGCAGCACGAAAAATTCCACAGGGTGGAAACATAATCACCAAATGCAAGAGAAGCATTATGGCAAACCGGGACCAGAAGAAACACCCACACGTGGGAAAAGGAACCAGGACCTAGACACGCCACGGGGCAAACTTAGGCCTGGAAAGAAAAATAATTATAATAAAGTGGACGAAGGGGAATGGGAACACCCGTTTCACAGACAGTCTTCGCTCAAATGTTTTACAATGGCTACTATGCAGCGAGTACAAAGAACTGTTATACCCCAGAATAAGCTGACGATCCCTCAGTCGGACTTATGTAAACTGGAGGACGAAAAAAGAGAGAGAAGTTCTCTCAATTTGAATTTGAACCTAAGGGGAGACAACCCCAGGAAACAAATTGGTAGTGGTAGATTCTTGTGTTGTGACACAAGAAAGAAACGTCCGCAAAACAGAGCTTCCAATGTAAAGGACCTGACAGGTGCCATGAATACTATGTCAGAAAAATTAAAAGTCCATATGTAGCTTTGCTAAGGACCTGGACAGATGAGAAGGCAGAGGAGACTGTTACCTCATCATACCAATATGTGAACGAACTGACCACTCGTTTAAAAACCAGTTGGAAACTGGCAAATGAAAATTTGAGACAAGCCAGGAAAAAGCATGCTGCTTATTATAATAAAAAAAACGAAGGATCGAGAACTTGCTGTAGGGGAGAAGGTACTTCTTCTATTGCCAGGCAGCAACAATAAACTTCAGATCGGATGGCAAGGGCCATATACAGTTCTGGAAAAGGTATCCAGAACCAATTACAAGATAGACATAAATGGAAAAGAGAAAGTCTATCATGTGAACCTTTTGAAGAAATATCTGGACAGACAAATCCAGGAGGGATCACATTTAATGGCCTTGTCTATAGCAACTGAGATGAAAAATGAACTTCTCTCCTCGGTTGAATATCCACTGAAAACCAGTGAAACGTTTGCACAGGTGAAAATAAGTAATCACCTGACAAAAGGACAGAAGGAGAAGGTTCAACAGGTCCTTGAGAAACATACAGATGTGTTAACTGATAAACCGGGACACACAAATTTGTTGTCATATGATATGAAACTACTAGACCAAGCACCCATCTGTATGAGGCCTTATTCTATTCCGTTCGCTAAGGAAAAAGCTTTGAAAGAGGAGATTGATTATCTGTTAAAAGAAGGGACTATTTCTCACAGTGAGTCTCCTTACAGTTCCTGTGTGGTTCTGTTGCGGAAACCATCAGGAGAACATAGACTGTGCATAGATTACAGGAAACTGAATGCTGTCACAGAAGGTCAGGTGGATCCATTACCTGATACTACTCAACTTTTTGCCAGGCTGAACAAGGCAAAATATTTTTCTAAGGTGGATCTTAGCAAAGGCTATTACCAGATTCCAGTAAAGCCTGAGGTTCGACCTTATTTGGCATTTAGCACCTCGGAAGGTCATTATGAGTTCAACATGTTACCATTTGGTTTGAAAAATGCCCCGAGTGTGTTTTCTAGGATGATGCGAAAATTACTAGATCCCTGAAAAATCCATGTATTTCGAATTTTATGGATGATATCCTCATTGCTACGGAAACATTTGAGGAACACGTTACCTCTTTGAATATGCTGTTTGATAGACTCAGAAAGGCTAACTTAACCGCTAGGCCAACCAAATGCTGTATTAGTTGTAAAGAGTTGGAATTCTTGGGACATACATTACATCAGGGTAGCATGACCCCTGATCCCAAGAATCTGGAAAAAACTAAAAAGAGCACCTAGACCACAAACAAAAAAGGATGTGCGATCTTTCGTGTCTCTGTGTGGTTTTTACCTAAAGTATATCAAACATTTTAACTCTATATGTGCTCCTTTGACCGATTTAACTCGCAAAGGTCAACCTGATATTATAATTTGGACAGCACAGTGTGAATTGGCTTACCAGGAGTTAAAAGAGAAGCTTACAAGCAGGCCAGTGTTGCAATTGCCTGACTTGACTAAAGAATTTATTGTGAGAAGTGACGCAAGCAATGTAGGCCTGGGCGCTACATTATTGCAAAGGTCTTCCTCACAAGATGGGGAATTGAATCCAGTCGCTTATGCTAGCCGCAAATTGAACAAGGCGGAAAAAAACTATTCAACCAGTGAAAAAAAAAGTCTCGCTTTAATATGGGCTATAAATAAATTCCAAATTTATTTATATGGCCAGACATTTGTGGTCCAAACGGACCATTCTCCCCTCGTGTTCTTATCACAGGCCAAGCATGAAAATTCTAGATTATTGAGATGGTCTCTCTTGTTGCAACCATACTCATTTTTAATAGAATACATTCCCGGCCCTTTGAACGTTGGCGCAGACTTTCTGAGCAGGCATCCTTATGATGAAGATCAGAAAAACGAGTAAGACTTCATGAAGCTAAGTTATCTCGCATATTATAACCTGCAAATGAATGCATGTTTTAGGATGGGAGGTGTGTAGCAAAATATGCGAGAATAAATGCTCAATTCAGTACGATTTAGGCATAAAACGATAATAAATACATTAGCCCACATGTGTCTGACGGTTGTCATCTTCGAAGCCAGCCGCGCTGCTTTTTGCACAGGGCTAAGCCTATAGAACGATTTCACGGAAAAAGTCTGACACGCTTTAGTTTCGTTTTCGAGAAACACTACTAATAGTTAATTTTTGCCCAATCTGCTGTATACACTTTGTAGTCTAGCCTTACAATTAACTATTGGCGGAAGTACACCGCAATATAGCTATCTGAAGTAACACTTTCTGTCAACTTTGTAGAAAAATCAGTAGTAATTCTTACATTTTTTGGTAATATTACACGATACAATGCTAAATAGTAACGCAAATCTTAAACCCGCCCCGTCTAACCCCCGCTTCGCACACAGTCTGCAACGCATATATTCACACTGCGAAAAAGCCAGCAAGGCCAAACCACGCAGACAGTTTTGTTTCCTCCTGGTGGAAGCATTTCTGATGTAACTAAAACTGTAGTTATTGAAGAAATACTAATATCTAGGAACAAACAACCAGACACACTGGCGTTCCTGCTCATGTTTTTTTCGGTAACGTTAGGGGGACGCGAGCTGGGAACAGAGGCAGGGAGGTACATTCAAATTCGCTTAGGGTGAACAGAGTATGAATGGGAAAGGGGAACGGTAGGAGAAATGTAATCCTAAACGTGATATCTTTTGTATTTGGCATGACTAGAGCAGACGGGCCAATCGACCACCAGTTATTCAAAATTGTTTTGGGTTTTTCATTCAAACTGCATTTGAATTCAAGTAGTGGAACGTTACGATTGGCTAGGCTGGTAGATATTAGCAAAAGGCTTTGATTATTCATTGCCAGTTGAACTAATATTTTTATACAGATACGCTGAAAAAACAGCTGTGTTAATTATAAATTTAAATAAAGAATCAAGTCACAGTCTGTACGATTCGGAGGAAGCTGAGGCCATTTCTTCACAAAATCAGCGTCATTTGTTTATATATTTCTTGATTGTGGTAAGGATATTTTATGAAATTTACTATGTTTGGTCCAACTACAAAGTTAGGTACTGCTATTGGGGAAAAAGTGAAGGACATGTCGGAAGCAGACATTGTTGAGTCCACACATTAAGCGGTATCTGATGATGTATGTTGTTATAATTATGTTGGCATATTATTGTATTAAAAATAGTTTAGCAAGCCTCTGTGTTCAATGAACACTGTTTAACATGCCTGAAGCAAATATAAGTGTAAAGAAAAGAAGAGAAGATCATATCAATGGAAATGTGGTTACTACACATTATTGTATGGAGGAAAAGTATGTGAACGTACAGTGGCGTATCTACTATAAGGACTTGAGGTGTGGTCACAACCAGGTGGGAGTCCTGTACAATTTGGGGCGAGTGCATTTGTAAGGCAGGCGAGGCTGACCCCATACCCACGTAGGAAATTAAGTGTTAGAATAAATGATCAGAGATAAAAGGCCAGGGTGTCCTTTTGTTGCAGAGGGTCTATGTTCCTGTTGCCGGCTGGTGACAAAAAACCTGCTGAGTATTTATAAACGCCAACCAGTCTCCAATTAGACTAATATGCTGTTGAATATCCAGTAGGAGCTTTGGCGAGTGTTGACGTGAAATTTCTGCAACTACCCATCGTATTATCTTACAACAAGGACTCTCAGGTGAAGAGTAAAACCTCCCGGACATCTCTGACAGTTTCTTGCGTTTCAAAATATTACACAGGAATTTTATGGGGGTATGATGACTACAGCCCTCATATACAGTGACTCTCCCAAAAGGTAACTAAAGTGAACTAATTTAATATTTCATACAGGAAGAACAGTTATAATACATAATAACTTTTAGTTATTGGGCAGATTGTCCCAACAGTTTTTAATTGTTCCTTTTCTGTAAACTATCTTGTCCTTGTTTTCAAAGACCTGTCCACAAGCTATGAATGGACAGGCAAAATACATTGTAAATATTTGTTCAAAGAAAAACTTAACTGCTAGTTATTAACTTTTTTAAATAGAAACTTAAAGTGTTTGATTGTTGTGTAAGATCATTCATTTCTCCCCTAGACACTAGGTACACCATACACCATACACTAGAGCCAGAAGATTGACCGTGTGAGACCTAGGGAGGTAGCGTTAGGTTCTCAGTACATAATTCATCATCATTATCTATAGAGTCAGAGACCTACATGTGCTTGACCTCACACGGTTATAGCAGACACATTTTCATTCCTTTTAGGATACCATCATAACCTCCCCAGCAAAATCAACATTGCTACAACAACATACACACACACACCCATAGAAGAGCATATACGTGCATATTTTCACACATTTGTAAGTATTATTACGTGATGATGTTTGTCCATTAGTACGATGCTAGTTTATTTGTTTCATTTTATTTCAGAGAGTCCAGCAGTCTGTGTTGGGTTATTATACGGTGTTACGTAGAGAATACCGAAATATCTAGGTTATACAGTGTTGCTTAGGAATTGCCTTCAAAGTAAACTTGTGGACAACATTGTTTCTGTATGATTCATGTGCTACCTGACAGGATTTCATTAATAAAAGTGGGATCCCTGTCATCAAGAGAGTTTTTCTGTGACTGCGGAACGTGTGTGAAAGTAGGCCAGAGAGAGTGACGACAACATTACACACGAATTCTTATTCTTCTTCACACATCGTCTTCGCACTGTCACAAATGGCGTCGTCGACAGGATACTGACAGTCAGTGCAGTATAGAATCATACGCGGAATGTTCAATGCTGCAATAGAGCACTACAACCAGTGAGCACCAAGGATACCTCAGCTAAACCTTGCAAGAGTTTTTTTTTTTTTTTTCTAACCAGCGGCACTCGAGATTTCAGCTCTTTTTGCCCAATGACATGTCATTGCGAGGCTGGGGAGAAAGTGGACTTTCCTTCCAACCCGGTCAGGAGCTTCGCTCCTTCCCATCCACAGAGGGTTTATCTGCAGGAGCCGTTCAGGTTATTCAGTCAAATTCCCGGTCGATGACACTCCTACAAATGCCGGCGCCCGGGCTTGAACCTTGAAAACCTGGTCGCTAGCGCAACGTCTTAACCATTACACCAGCGCGGCTCCCATGCAAGAGTATTATAACACCCAGCACAGACGGAGCAGCACATCTGCCTAGTACATCTTCTCAGTGAAGATTCGCACCACCATAGGCCCAGCAAAGAATCGCACTATCGCATGAGGATTCGAAGCACCATAGGCCCATTGAAGAGTCGCACCAACGTAGGCCTGGTGAAAAGTCGCACTAACGCAGGCCCAGAGAAGAGTCATACCACCGCACACCCATTGAATATCTTATCAAGCCAGGGACTAGCCGTTTGCAGTTATATCAGTTTTCCTGCAATAGTATCCTCGCTAATGATACTCCATCGCAACAAATAGGAACACTATTGCTACGCCAGTGTTATTATGCCAAACCAGTGGCCGACCTACCACGATTGACATTCAGCCAGCGACTCAATCGTGTCACCAGGCAGCACCTGAAACTGCTACAGGCCACAACAGCGAAGAGAAGACAAGAGCAAGCAAAAAAATAGGAGACACTTTCTATTATTTATTGTAATATTATAATAAGTGTTTTCTTTTCATCTGTTTTTGCATTGTATTGTGCTAGGTTAGGGTCTAGAGCAGTGATGTCAACTCAATGCGCAGATGCAACATGCCAGTCAGAGCCTGGGAGCACCTCGACAGCTGAAGGTGGCTCCCGTGAAGAAATCCTCACACCGGGAAAGAGCCAGAGCAATGCGCATGTGAAGGTGATTTACATAACAGTGCCGGAGGTAAGACGATTTGGTGAAAAGGCAGGCCCCACTTGGCAAGAGTTTGTGAAGGAGGTAAAAGCTGCATGGAAGGTAGGGCCCTTAACTGTAGAAGATAGATTAGACATTGTCTGGACTACTGTTACAACAGTGGTATCTAGAGAATTACGGATACGTGGCGGAGCCAAGGCCAGCCCTGAGAAGTTACTCGAAATAGTGGAAGAAGCCTACAGTGAGCGACAACTAGTCAATGGGATGACTAGGGGTTTCTATGCCATGAGACAGGGGCCTAGCTTATCAGTAACGGAATTCTCTCACCTGTTGCATGAGTTATTTATGAGATTGAATGCAACGCGGGTGAAGAAAGGCGTGGCTCCTGCGGACCCATCCATGCTCAGGGATCATTTTGTTGCCCAGCTGAGAGATGATCTGAGTAAGTCTTTTGTGAAGAAATATGTCCTAGAAAATCTGGTTGTCTCATTTAGGGAAGGTAGAGACTATGCTGTTTTCTGGGAAGGCAAAAAGCCTGATAAGCTAGCGCAGATAGCCAGTGCAGAAGCGCATAATGAAGAGGCACTCAAATCAGAAGTAGCTAGTCTAAAGTCCCAGCTAACACAGCTATCACAAACCACTTCGCCAGCACAAAAGGAGACGCGAAGAAGAAGGAAACAGTGCCAACCGCATGAAAACCTAAAGCAGAACCAAGGTTTGGATCAACTGGAACCAAAACTAGACCTTCCTGTTGGTGAGTAAGGCATTTGATGGTGAACGCAGTGATTTAGAGGTAAGTAAAAACACAGATGCACCAACAAGGCGACAAGTATTTTGTAAGTGGTATAATGTTGACAAACGATGGGGATTTATTACACCGGATGATAGAGGTGTTTATGTATTTGTACATCAGACTAAGATTTTCAGAAAGGGATTCCGTAGTCTGGCGATAAATGAGAGAGTAGAATTTGACAGCAAAACCATCTGTTCAGGGCATTGAAGCGGTCTTTGTATGCGGTATTGGCGGCTAGGAATGTAAGGGTGTCAGGAGGCAACCCATGGCACAGAGCAAGCCTAGAAAAATAAGATGCTACAATTGTGGAGTCTTTTAAGACCACATGGCAGCCAAGGGCCTTCAGGGCCCGCTTCCAAAGCGATGTTTTTAGTGTAAGTCCCCAGAGCAGTTGATATCGGTTTGTCTCTCAATGAGCGCCCTCTCTAAACGTACCGACACATCTAGGTTGCCTTCAGGGTGCAGGCCAAGAGATGGCCGTGACAACTGTTTCCTTAAAGGCGCCAAGAAAAACGGTCAACGCTCAGAAGAGGAAACTCATCTTAGACAGATAGGGGGGAATACACGTCGACGTTCCAGAGAGGACACCAATCTAAATCAGATTGAGGGGAATGCACGGCAACATCGACGGAAAACAAATGTAAAACAAGTTGGAAGCAATCCCTCGCCAATGCCGACAACTGCAGGCACTAACTCGCTGAAATCTCAACCACGTAGCGACGCTGTAAGAGCGGACAATTCTCCCAGACCACGACAAGCAAAAAGACATAAACTTGGAACTGACAATAGAGCAGAGTAGGTTTGTGGGGACCACAACATATTTAAGGGGCGGAACGTGTGACGGTGTGGCCAAAAAGGTGTAATTTTAGGCTGAGTAATTAGTTGTCGATCTAGTCTACGGTGTATATTTGTGCTCATGTTGGCATTCTCACCCAGTAATGGGCGATTTAAATGAAACACACCTTCGCCATCCGTAAAGAAGACAGACGTGTGAGACATGGGAGACAGCGCTCGGTTGTTAGACATCTCGGCGCTGTCTGACACCAGATGAAAACACCGTTTTGAGCACGAAACCGTAAGAAGTGTGAGTAGGGCAACGGATATCGTGGGATGTAACAGCCCATTAGTGGGCGGACCTTGAGTTTTGTCGATTAGGAAGATAATCTTGACTAAGATGTGATCTCATGTTATCCCAACTGAGCATAGGACTCTTGATTTGCTCCCTAGAGGGATGGGAGGAGCTTTGCCTGACATTTTTGACGTGGCTTTCATAAGGTGCCGGGGAGTATAGGTAAGATTTAAACTAAAAGAGTAGAAGTCTTCAGTCAGTGAGGAGAAGTAGCCAGATTGTCTTCTTGTGCAAAACGCGCCCTCGTACGATAATCAAGTGAGGTTTGGGCTTTTGCAAAGTTGCGTCTGTGCTAAGAGAACTAATGACATTGAGGTATGCTTACATATGAGTACATTTATTATAATACTTTAGATGTTGTAATATTAGACGTTTCAGTTTTAAGAGTTATTGCTTAGTAGCGTTTGTCTATCTATAGTTTGATAGAAGCTGACTGGCGATTTATGTGTTTTTAAGTGTAATTTCACGTATATCTCATCGCTATTTTCAACTGTGAGACTGTGTTTAACGTGTTAAGTATCTAAGTGCATTTATAAGAGGAATTCTAGTGTCGCATTGCGCTGTATACAAGTGTGTACTTATTACCATTATTATTATTATTATTTGTGTAGTGTTAAGTAATAGTTATATTGCATTCTTGTAAGCCGTAAGTGTGGTTAATTTTACATCAGTGATTTTTGTGGGAGAAAGATTAGCGTACCCTCTTGCTCCGTGAGTAGCCTATGCCTATTAAGTTTAGTATAGAGCTGTAAGAATAGAGTATATATATATATATATATATATATATATATATATATATATATATATATATATATATATATATATATATATATATATATATATATATATATATATATTTATATCTGCTTGTTCTTTAGAGCAGCTAGGTCTCTAAGATACTGATCGAATGTGGTTATTTAGACCAATGAGTTGTGTATAATATTTCATCATAGATAGAAGTGCTCCAATTAAGTTTTCTCTCGCGTGATGAGGTAGTTAGTATTTAGTAGGAGTATGAAGGCATTATTGTTGACTGAGATATGTTTATAATATGATTACACGCACACAGACCTGCATGAGCACACACAAACAAAACACACACACATGGTCATTTAAGCGCATATACTTGCATATTTTCACACATGTGTAACACTACACAACACACACACACACACACACACACACACATAGAAGAGCATATACTTGCATATTTTCACACATTTGTAAGTATTATTACGTGATGATGTTTGTCCATTAGTACGATGCTAGTTTATTTGTTTCATTTTATTTCAGAGAGTCCAGCAGTCGGTGTTGGGTTATTATACGGTGTTACGTAGAGAATACCGAAATATCTAGGTTATACAGTGTTGCTTAGGAATTGCCTTCAAAGTAAACTTGTGGACAACATTGTTTCTGTATGATTCATGTGCTACCTGACAGGATTTCATTAATAAAAGTGGGACCCCTGTCATCAAGAGTTTTTCTGTGACTGCGGAACGTGTGTGAAAGTAGGCCAGAGAGAGTGACGACAACATTACACACGAATTCTTATTCTTCTTCACACATCGTCTTCGCACTGTCACACTACATAACATTTAAACATTCAACAACTGATAGAGAAATGCTACATTCAATTTAAACATACAACTAATTGAGAAATGCTACAAAAAATTTAAACATACGAGAGGCGTTCAGAAAGTAATGAACCACATCGTTTTCTCAGGAGCCGTTTATTCAAAAAGCATGAAATTTATACACAATGTACATGGATATGTCATGTAATCATCGGTATTATTCAACATAATCCCCATCAACTTGTACGGCTTTATGCCAGCGCGAAACAAGTGCCTGTATTCCTAGCCCGTACCAGATTTTGTCTTGATCATGTAGCCATTTCTTCGCTGCATGAATCACTCTTTCATCATCTTCAAACGGAGTGAATCTTTAAGTGGACCAAATAGATGAAAATCAGATGGTGCCAAATCGGGACTCTAGTGTCGATGGGGTAGTATAGTCCAACCCAATTTGGTGATTGCTTCCCGTGTTGCCAGACTTGTGTGAGGGCGCGCATTGTCGTGAAGGAGAAGCAGGTCTGTTGGATTCTTGTGCGGCCGAACTCTGCGAAAACGTTGATTGAGTTTTTCAATGTCTTAATGTAAGCTTCCGAATTGATTGTCTCTCCTCTTGGCATAACGTCCACAAGAATCACACCTTCAATGTCCCAAAAGACAGTAATCATGACCTTTCCAGCTGAAGGAATTGTCTTGGATTTCTTTCTTCGTGGTAATTGCGGATGATGCCACTCCATTGACTGTCTTTTTGTCTCAGGTTCAAAATGATGTGCCCAGGTTTCGTCACCTGTAACGATCTTAGCCAAAAAGTTCTCTCCATCAGCATTGAAACGCTCCAACAATTCAGAAGAAATTGCTTTCCTTTGCAATCGGTGGTCATTTGTGAGACTTCGAGGAACCCATCTGGCGCAAACCTTAGAAAATCCAGGAGTTTGTATAACTGGATTTGCACTACCAATGCTGACTGACAGCTGTAAGGCCAATTGTTGAGTAGTGATTCGCCTATCAGTAAGAATAATGACCTCAGCGCATTTCAATATTTCTGCGTTGGTGGCTGTGGCAGGACGTCCACAGCGCGGCCGATCAAGCAGCTCCGCATCTCCACTTCCTGATTCGTTGATTCTCTGAACCCAGCGACTGACTGTACTCCTGTCGACTGCAAAACTTCCATACACATCACATAGACGCTTGTGAATGTTCACAACAGTTTCCATCTCTGCAACGAGAAATTCTATCACAATTCGCTGCTTATAAAGAATGTTGCTAACACGCTCCATTTCAACGTTTAGGGCTGCCGTATTATTTCGTTGGTTGCAGTGCAATTTGTTGCACACAATTGGTACATGCCATATTTAAAGTGTGCAAAATTTCATGCTTCGATCTTCATTATTAACTGAGAAAAACGATGTGGTGCATTACTTTCTGAACGCCTCTCGTACAACAACGAATTGAGAAATGCTACATACAATTTAAATACACAACAACTAATTGAAAAATGCTACATACATTTTAAACATACACACAATAAACGTTAACGCCACTACATCACTACATGCTGATTAAAAAGTCTTTCTCAGTTATTAAATTTTTTATTTCTTTGCTGGGACTGTTCCACTTGGGTCTGCAGGGATTGCGTGTTTAGGCCTTGACGTGTCGTCTGGTTGGGGGATATGTCTTTTCATGTTACTTCAACCACTTTTCTCAGTTACCTCATTTCTGAAGTTTGGATCTGACATTTGTGAGTTGTAGTCATTGCTCATCACTTGCACCCATACGTTACGACTGGGGCATAGGTGGAGCGGTATACAGCCATCTTCGTTTTCTTGCTAACTTTTCTTTTGTCGGGGAATCCTCGATTTATCGCTTGGAAATGTCTTCCAGCTGCTGCTCTTCGGGTAGCCAAATCTTCTTTAATGCCTCCTTTCCAGTCTATGACAATTACGAGGTATTTAAAGTGGTTGACCTGCTTTAGGATCTGTTCTCCCAGCCAAATCTGATGCCTTCTTTCCTATTATGATATCACCATGGTTTTTGTTTTGTAGCTGCTGAAGACCATCCGTTTGTTTTCAAGTTCTTTCTTGCAGGTTTGCAGTTTGGATTGAAGATTTATGCAACATCATCGATTGCCACCTCTGAAATACAAACCAGTACCCCGACTTTCTTGTTCTCTTCTTACATGTTTTGTTGACATCATCCATGAGGAGTATGAACATAATGGTGACAGGATATCACCTTTGTCTTACACCAGTAAATGAACTCTTCTGACTAATGGTTTGCTGTCATCAAATTTTCCTGCAGAACGTTTAGTAGCTCTGTTTAGCACGTATCAGAGGTGCTGGAATTGTCTTCCTTGCCAAGCAGTCCCAAAGTTTGCTGTATGGGACCTTGTCAAATGCTTTTTCCAGATCCATGAAATGTGCAACTTTTATACTCAAGGGCCTCTTCACTCAGCTGTCTGAGTGTGAAATCAGGTGTCCACATTTGCAACCTCATATCCAAGGGCCCCTTCACTCAGCTGGCTGAGTGTGAATATCAGAGTCTTGAGTACTTCAATTTGCTCGGAAGCCACATCAACCTCATCCATTTTGTGCCCCAGCTGGCGTGGGAGTCTCTGCTTCAACCTTCTATAGCTTATTTTACAGTGGACACTGAGAAGGGAAATGCTTGTATGATTTCAACATTGTCGGTTGTCTTTTATTTCTTTACGTCTGTTCACATTATTTGTATTAAACAAAAGTCAAAATAAAGTTGACTGTTGTTAATTAAATATGATGCTATGCTACATTAGTATTGCAGTTCAACATTTATTTTGGTCTTTCAACACGTGACATCATAGAGGGCAACAAGTTTTGATGACTCTTGAAGCGTCTGGTGTCATCAAATAGTAAAACGTGTCACAGGCGACTTTTCTCCTGTTATTTTTACTGACTACTTGAGATCCCGCTGACTGGATTCTTAGAGTGTCTGCATCTCGGAAACA
>JAMPIV010000059.1:0-35000 GCA_024509875.1 Oreohelix idahoensis | reverse complement strand
TGGTCATCATTTCTGAGACGATAATAAAAATTCCATAATGTAAATGGAGGTTTTAATAAATTTCTCCGTTTATTTCCTTGACATATCGATGCATCTGTTTCTCCTTAACGACCTTCTAAGTTCAGTTTTCCTCTAGTGTCTACTAACTTAATTACAATTGGTTCGTCCAATTGTCGTCTACAACCTCCTTGTAATATGTCTGCCATTATTTTCTTTTTTAAATAACGTTTTAATATTATTATATTGCCTTTTACTTTCATCTTTCTTCTATATTGCCTTCTACTTTCCGTATCGTCACTTTTTTAAGTGCGTTGGCTATTACAATGTTGACGAAAATGTGTGGACAAATCAGATTTGATGTCAATTGGATAGGAATGAGAGGCAGTTTAGTTCAACACTTATTTTGTATATATATATATATATATATATATAGGAGTTTCTCATCGTTTTGGTGAGTAGTGCACGGCTCAACCTAGACACAACGTACATTGGTTATATCAGGGCGTATGTCTAAAAATAAAAAAAAACCTAGTGGTTCGAGTTATTTAGCGTTTGTTGTTGACTTTCAAGTTTAGTATTACATATATATGTTATGAAACAGTCAAACCGTAAATATCGCTTTTTCCCGTTTTTTTCCTCGTTTGATATACCTGTTTCATGCATTCATTACAGTTCACTTCTGAAGGAGCATATGCTTTCACCAAAAGTATGCCCAGATTTCATGTCCTGTTCCATCAGCTCCTGGTCTTTCCATATGTTCTCCATCTCTTTCTGTCTGTATCCAGTTCTCTTCTCACTGTTTTCTTAGGTCTTCCTCTTAATTGGTGATTTCATAACAAGCACTACCTGGTAATGCTATCAATAGGTTTGGCCACTGTGTGTCCTATCAGTCTACACACCAGCTAGGGTAACATGTTGTCGTACCGATAGGTTTAACCAATGTCTGTCCTATCAGTCTACACACCAGCTAGTGTAATATGTTGTCGTACCGATAGGTTTGGCCAATGTGTGTCCTATCAATCTACACACCAGCTAGTGTAATATGTTGTCATACCGATAGGTTTGGCAAATGTGTGTCCTATCAGTCTACACACCAGCTAGAGTAATATGTTGTCGTACCGATAGGTTTGGCCAATGTGTGTCCTATCAGTCTACACACCAGCTAGTGTAATATGTTGTCGTACCGATAGGTTTAGCCAATGTGTGTCCTATCAGTCTACACACCAGCTAGTGTAATATGTTGTCGTACCGATAGGTTTGGCCGATGTGTGTCCTATCAGTCTACACACCAGCTAGTGTAATATGTTGTCGTACCGAGAGGTTTGGCCAATGTGTGTCCTATCAGTCTACACACCAGCTAGTGTAATATGTTGTCGTACCGATAGGTTTGATTAATGTGTGTCTGTGGTAAAGTGGGATAATATAAATATTTATAGGGGACTTAGTGTAATGACTGAGATCAGCTGTGAAGGTATCGGTATCTAATAAGTGTGGTGTATTACAGATGACCTTACTTTGCTACCACATTTAGACCTCAGTCAGACTTATTCTGGAATATTGTGATGACTACGTTGAATGTCTACGGTTATGATAGTGATGAAGTGTATGTTCACAACAACCAACAGACAGATAAACAATTTAATTTAATCCACAATACTTTACAACACTGTGGCACTCACATACATAAAACACTCTATAAGACTATATCAATAAGTCAAATGTTAACTTTTAAAATATGTATTAATTCCTTTCAATAATAGATATCCTGATTCAACTACAAAGTGAACCAGGAATCACAATCAAATGTAATCACAAGTTATATGTACACAATTTATAGATAGGATCTTTGTATTGACATATATTATTATTATCACAATATGTGTGTAAGTTGTGATGTAGTACTATGAGATAATACTGGCTTTTCAAGCTAGGTTGTTGTTCGTCATCATGACTTCAAGTGTTTGTTTCTGGTGGAAATAGTATTGGAAATGTTCACAGTTTCTTTTATTTGAAACAACTAAGTGTCCCTCTTGACTTAATGTACAGTCAATTTTAGAGGGGGGGGGGGGGGGTATACACAAGATTGAGCTGCTCTGGCCACGAAATCTTAACTTCTGTGTGGGCGGCAGGAAACAGTCTCCACTGCTCGCTTGCTTCACCGTGTTCTGGAGAAACAACACTGGTCTATATCTTGACCAAGGAGTATGCTACCAGCCTCTGGATTCAGCACAACTCAGTCCAGGTGCTGCTTTAATGCTTTAGTACCACGGTCCCTGAAACAAGAAGGTTGTACCTCCTACTTCAGAACTAATTTATAATCTATTTCCACACTGGAGCACAATACATAACAAACACCGAGTTCAGCGCGGTAGGCCAACTGCTAGCTTCTCATGTAACAGTATACACCAGTATTCCTCTCCCTAATGGTTACAACACCTCTGCAATTCCAGCATTATTTCCTTCTATTCAATAAGATAGGTGTCATAGTACTTTTTGGCAATCCCATGCAGTTATATTCCTCTCCGACAAGTTTTGTTCATGGTGGAGCAATATCTAGGTTTTGCCTCTTGTTTTTGTTACTGAACCACACACATACAGACATGAATTATCAATTCACATTCAATTTTCATTAAAAAGAGATCAAATATGTCTAGCTTACCACAATTTCAAGGAAATATTAAACAAATACGTTGACTGGCGATGAGTTAGAAAAAATATGAGCTGGTTCTCAACGCACTTGCTTCTACAAAGATTTATTTCAAAAAGTGGCACTGAACAGACGCTCCTAATTGACTATATCAAATGGTCTAGCCAATGAGACCATGTTTACAAAAGCTTTTGAAAAAAATGTACCCTTCCTATCGTTTCTATTAACAACCAAAAATAGTATTTGCAATCGACTAATCATGTTTCGCCTTACATATTATTCTAGCCAATCAAATCAGATTTAACGTGGTGGCCTCATTTCTTCTAAAGCAGTGTCCAACACGCCATTATTGAGCAAATATGATCCTGTGTTGTCAGACAATACCCCTATAGTATTTTGGCTATAATTTGTTAATTATTAGACTAATTGCTTAACACCTAACATATTCTTTGTCAGCAAGTCCTAAGGCACGCAAATATATAAGTTTAATGAAGCTAAGTGGCTGCGATCAAAATATGTATTTTCTTCTAGGATAGTCGAGTATTTGTTTTTTTATTTACTGTCTTAGAACCGCCACCTGTCCTGCCTTTTCGACTGTACTGTCAGTATAATGTCAGGGGTTTAGACATAAAACAGTAGAATGTCAGGTGTCCTAATAAGCATTAACCATGTTTTTTAAAACCTTACCTAGTATTGGTAGTGTTTTTTGCCACTGTTTATTTGAAAAAATCAGGTCTTCATGCCTTAGCGTAGGATGGCATACACTTGTTAATCGCGAGACGACTTACGATGCGACACACAGCAAGTGGCTCAACTGCATGTGTTCCTCCGTGCATCTCTCTCTCTCTCTCTCTCTCTCTCTCTCTCTCTCTCTCTCCTAAGCCCGTCTGTCTTTTCGTTTACGTAATGCATAAAATGACATGAATGGAATATTAAATCTAGGTCATTACGCAGTGTGTCTATCTCAAGGTTTTCTAAGAAACACAGTACCAGTTTTATTTTTATCACCGCGTGTATTTTATGCAGTAGATTTTACTAGTAAACGTGAAAGCGTTACAATTATGCAGACGGAGCATAAAAAGGGATTTTCTTGTTTAACTAGCATGACGTTCTATAACACAGGCGTACGCTTTTGTGACCGCACTGTTCTTTTACCATTCTTCTTCCCTTTTATTGAATTAATTCGTTAGGCTTTACATTTACTTTTTAATTTAGATATGTGGATTAGAATTTCTCACGACAGTGTCCTATCAGTCTGCACACCAGCTAGTGTAATATGTTGTCGTACCGATAGGTTTGGCCAATGTGTGTCCTATCAGTCTACACACCAGCTAGTGTAATATGTTGTCGTACCGATAGGTTTGGCCAATGTGTGTCCTATCAGTCTGCACACCAGCTAGTGTAATATGTTGTCGTACTGATAGGTTTGGCCAATGTGTGTCCTATCAGTCTACACACCAGCTAGTGTAATATGTTGTCGTACTGATAGGTTTGGCCAATGTGTGTCCTATCAGTCTACACACCAGTTAGTGTAATATGTTGTCGTACCGATAGGTTTGGCCAATGTGTATCCTATCAATCTACACACAAGCTAGTGTAATATGTTGTCGTACCGATAGGTTAGGCCAATGTGTGTCCTATCAATCTGCACACCAGCTAGTGTAATATGTTGTCGTGCCGATAGGTTCGGCCAATGTGTGTCCTATCAATCTGCACACCAGCTAGTGTAATATGTTGTCGTATCGATAGGTTTGGCCAATGTGTGCCCTATCAGTCTGCACACCTGCTAGTGTAATATGTGACGAGCTTTCTAGGGACATGGGACCAAACCATCAGTTTACAACAGTATGTGTTCTCAAAAGAATGTTCGTTATATTAACGATTTGTAATTTTAAATAATAGTTACTAACGTATTAGCGAAGTGAACAAATCTGCAAAACTTTACGCTAAAATCAATATTTTCTGTCCTTTGTCTATTGACTTCTTTTATGAATACTATGAATATTATAATTTTCTGTTTGCCTTGTACTACCAAATTGTGTCCCATTATCGTCAAATTTCAATACATTTTTACATCTCCTTAACTGCCTTCTAGCATTTATGTCTTTATATGTATAGTTTTTTTTTTTTTTTAAATTAGATTCTGTTACCTGCAGTTTCGACTCTTATTTCGTTTTTCTGTTTTTCACGTTTGTCATTTTCGTAATTCACGGTAACAAGGTACTCTGTAATTTGTGAGCTCAACAATTGCTCATGTGACGCTAAATGTCCAATGAAACATTATTTTGTGTGAGTGGACGAGAGGGTCATAACAAGTGTACAAGTATTTGTCTTGACATTTACTCATTATCTCATTGTTATTAGGAGCGCTGTTTTTTTCTACTTCATCGATAGTACAAATATTTTCTTAAGCTGCCGGTAAATTACGTCATTGAAAACCATTTGCCAATTATCATTTCGTAAATGTTTGCGTGAAATATGTAAATTGCTTTTTTATGATATCAAATTTCTGCCACTTTCAATTTCTTTTGTAGTTAAAAAAAAAAACCCCCAAACGTTTGCATCATTAATATACCATCTAATGCCCCTATAAAATAGACAGGTGTCCTTCACTAAAATCTTTCTTTTTCCAGCACGTGATCACTGAAAACAGAACTACCGACAACGTTGGCGCTGCTGTCGAGTCTCTTTCAGGTCCTTTTCGAGTCCTTTTCAGGACAAAGTGTCTATCGTTGTTGCATGGTCTAGCGGTCCTTATCAGGACTAGCCGCCTTTAGCTCCTTAAGGAGATTAGGTCTTCAACAAAAACATGTTTGTTAGAGCTACTTATACTATCTGATAGAAACTAGTAGTCCATTTCATTGCTAAGATTTTATCAACAATACTCTTTAGTTAACGGAGTTCATTTAGTTGTAAATGGCAAATTGTGCTGCGATACAACAAACGAACTTGCGTCTCGGTTGAAAGAAACGTGACTCGTCACAGGAAAGCAAAACTAACACAAAACTTAAATCGGGATCATGATTCTGTACTGAGAAAAGTTAGATTTTCTTCCTCACCAACTCTCCCACCTGTAGTGGAGTAGAACACGACAGCTTGTCACATCTCTCTTTCCGCACTGCTGCAAATCTCTGCAACGGTGGCTCTGCTCTTACGTGCGCCTCTCGTAGCCTGGAAACGTGTCCTTCAACGAGTTTTAGATGAGTCTCCTCCTCTAAATGTCGCCCACTTTTCCTGGCGCCCTTATGGTGACAGTTGCCACGGCCATCTCTTGGCTTGCACTGTGACGGCAATCTAGATGTGTTGGTACGCCTAGAGAGGGCGCTCTTTGATGGACAAACCGATATCAAATGGTCCGGGGACTTACAATGGAAACATCGCTTAGGAAGCGGGCCCTGGGGACATTTGGCTGCCATGTGGTTTGAGAGGTCTCCACAGTTGAAGCATCTTATTTTCCTAGGCTTCCTCGGTGCCCTAGGTCACCTCCTGCTACCCTTACATCCCTGGCCGCCTTTGACTTTCTTCCCTGCAATAAGCGCCTCACACTCCGGTCGACCACCAACCATCTTTATCTTTGAGCCATTCTGCTCCCCTTCTGTAACCTGACTCCCAGCCGCAGAGGGGTCTAGTTTAACGCCTGTGGGCATCGATTCTGTACGTGGCCTAGTTCTCTGCATCTAAAACAACGAACTGTCCTGGTACGTATCCCCTGCTCCTGAGACATCGCATCAATTTTAGCCTCTAATTGAGCCACCTGTGCTCTCAGCCGCTCTACTTCTGCGTTTAATGCATGCGTATCTGACACAGTCTCTGTTCTTGCCACTTCAACACTGGCAACACAAGCCCCCAAAGCTGCTTCGACACTGGCAACACCAGCCCCAGAAGTGGGTTCAGTCTCCAAAAACCGTAGTGCATAGTCCCTCACCGACGTGAACGATGCTGTAGGCTCCTTGATGATCATTTCCTTTGCAAGCTTTCTTAGTAGGTCATCTCTCAGACAAGCAGCAAACTGGTCACGAAGAAAGGATGGCGCCAAAGGAGTGACGTTGCTCTGCTTTTGTGCCCTTACAACACTTTCAAACACCTCGTGAATGCGATGGGAGAATTCCCAAAGAGACTCCCTTGCACCTTGCCGGGTAGAGTTAAACGCGGCCATTACTTCTGGGATGCTCCGACGCTCCCCATACACCCTAAGAATGGAATGTAGCATCGATTCTGGGTCATCATCATCAGCCTGAATCCTCAGCTCCCTGCGGACACTTGGGGTCACACTGTCAAGAATAACATCTGCCTGGTCCTCTTTACTCATCATCCCTACTCTCCAGGCAGCTCTCACCTCTCTGACATATTCCTCGGCCGTAGGACCCGTGCGCTCCCCAAAGCACCGCACTCTCTTGTGAGTAGGTACCACGATGTACTGTACTCGTTCTGGTTGACGATCCAGCCCTACTACAGGGTCATCCACCTCAGCCACATCTTCGTTATCAGTTCTACTAGCAGCACGTGTGTTGCGTGCCGCCATCTTGTTGCTAGTAGAGTTGACTAGAAATCTTGACAAACTGGATGATCCCGTCCCTCGCCTTGCACTGAACTGGGTGTTCTACTGTTTCGGCTGTTGCTGCTCTGATTGCTGAAGAGTTGCTTCACTGCGTGCTGTCTGTCAATCCTGCCGACGACGCCACTTGTGACAGGGGCTAGATGTGCCTAACACCCAAGACCCGTGCACTAAGAAAATTTATAAAGGATCGTTTGACAGGGGTTGCAATTATTGGTTGCTTGCAACCCTCTCAGCAGCAGACTTAACAATTCAAGCAACCCAAAGCCTTATGCAGATCAACATTTAATTCTACCGAACAGAACCAAACAAACAATCAAACAAACACCCAGTCAGTGTTCATAGACTGTGTGCTCAAGGCATTTACAGCTTGGCTCTGTCTAAGCTCGTCTGTTCTCTTCTGGGCGTCTCTCTAAAAAATACACCAGTTTCGCCGCTTGCTATCCCTTTTATAAGCCCTGGCCTAACCACTCAACTTACTGCGCGCAACGCGTATTGATCTGCGCCACACAGATAACACACGCGATTATTGCTCTAGAATGCATGAAAACACAGATTTACACAACTAGAGCAAAAACACAACTAATTTGTAGGCTTTATTATGGCCTTGTAATAAATCTGCTTGAAGATAACGTGATGAAAAGGCACTAAACCACAGAGAAAATATGACTGACCAGATGGGGCCAGCGCCGAGAACGACAGAATTCGGTAGCTGTTGAGCAGTGTGGGGTCTTTGACAGGTTTAGGAAGTGGCCGAAGGTAAATGTGTAGCCAGTCTTCCGGCACCTCAGCATTCTGTATGCTGGTATTGAAATTGCTCACCATATTTATAATGGCTGTGTCGAGCTGTTTACTGTGATGGTATTGTACACCATCTGTACCCGGAGCAGTTATCCTGCTGGTTTTCAATGTGTACACCACGTCCTCTTCAGAAATGAGATTGAAGTATATCTGGCCCATTAGGGCATTTTCCAGAACACTGTCCTTTATTTTTAAGGGGGGGGGGAGGGGGGGCACTTTTGTCATCTTTATTCGTTTGCTCCATATATCGATTGAATAATGCTCTTCTCTTCTCTTCGTCCGTCTTCAGGCTTAGTCCTGTAGAACGTTTGATATTAGACAAGATTCACAAATTAAATACTTGCTGTAGTGGATTTTGATGGTATTGTATGGTTGATGTTACCTAAGGTGAATAAGAAATATTATGGAGTTATAAATGGAATGCATAATCATATGACATAATAAAATGGAATGTGTATATCTAATTATTTCAAATGACTGGTTAATATTAATTATATTAAGATAGTCCCAGGAGAAATTATTACTTGATATGCTGTTGGAGTGGTGTCATCACTCCCAGTCTATGATTACCAGACATTGTCCATTGAGTTATGGGATTAATACATGGTTTATTTTCCCACAATGATATGTCTTTATTTGATGGTGAATTAGTTGATAATTTAGTTGATAAGTTAGTTGATAAGTTGTTGGTGAATTTGTTGGTGAATGTCCAGCAGGCCAGATATCACTTATCTCGCCTGCGTCGATCTTGTACAAGAGTCTGGTGGCCCCTCCTCTCCGTGCTGGGGGATAATATACGGCTGCTCTGACACAATGTTAGACTGCACTGGTCCACACTTGTGTATATCACTACAGCATTTGGCACCGCTTTGGTGCCAAACAGAAACTCACAATTCTGAAACAAAAGTATTGGGTCATGTGTCAGAACTCTACCTCCTGAGCCACTTCTGCACACAACACTACACAACAACACCACACAGACTGGGTCAGATCTCTCTGACCACACAGCACATCTTACCCAGTTGGTTTCACATAGTACTAGTTCCCCAAGACTACATTGCATCTGAGATATGTTCAATAGCTTCCTGCTATTGAATAACATAGGTGATATGTTCCACTGATCTCAACACTAGATCCTTTTTCCTAGTTTTATTTAGGCGTTCCTATATATGCTATTTGTATGTATGTCTCTAGACCCTGAACTTGGGCTGGGGACCTAGAGCGAACACTTACTTGTCGTAATCATTTTTATGATATGGCAGTATCAATCACTCGAATTATTAAAATATACCAAATAAATACTGTTCATTCTTACCAGAATTCAGAATTGAGAACACAGTTAAATTTGCTAGCAAAACTCAGCTGAGCTGCTGGCTGTATGATGGCGTCCCACTATATATTTGTATTCTGCTGGAATCAACACCACTATTACTTTAAACTGCGTCTCTGAACAGACTTATGTCAAATGGCAAAATTTCACATCTCTGTCCCGCTACTATAAAATGCGTTGACCAATCGCCGACTTCCCCCCTAACTTTCAAATCGACAACCAAAAGTCACTTCAGTCAGATCTCAGTCAAGTATGTATTACGGTCTGTTAGTCCGTCTGTCTCTACTTGTTTTTTCATAAAAAACACGCTTGGTTCTACATGCATTTCCTACACGAATCTGTCTCCTAAGTTATTTTTAGCTACCATTCTCCACCATTTCCCCTCTCCTTAATTACAGCTCGATTTTTAAGTTTGCAGGCTCAAGGCCAAAATTTTCGAAACTTTAGTGACATTGGTTAACAGTGCAGTCGCTCGTCTGATATGAACAATACAGTCTTTTGTCAATATCTTCCTTATTATCTGTCCGTCTGCATAAATGAAAGTATATTATTTCCCTGCTCTAGATGGGCTATCAAACTAGCTAGGTTTTATTTTCATAACTCTATTATTAAGAAAAAACATATTTTTTTCTCAAGTTTAGTTTTTGAAATTTGTTCGAGAACCTTCTCTCATGTGTTTTGCCGCGGCATTCAAATAAAGACCAAGTATCGAAAAACGTCCAAGAAATGACTGTCTCGAATAAGAGCTAAGGTCCTTTTCTTGTCCATTTCCTTACTTATGTCAACTAGGGACGTGAATTTTTTTTCCTTTTACCCCCAATTGCGTCTTTTTTTTTTGCCGTTCGAACTTCTAACATGTGTTCAGTCATATTTTTCCTTTTGGTGTCCTCTTTTCTCTACCGTCTGCAAAGGGTAAACGTTTCGTCTGCACTTCCAACTCGTTAGTTTTAAATGGCGGTGGGAAAGGCTGGCATGGGCGAGCATGTCTCCTAGTATCTGACGCATTATTTTTAACCCTACATTTTATCGTTAAATTTGGAGATATTTTAACGTTGTATCATGGTAAATTTATCACACTTCTCCCCACGTGAGAACATGCACTACGGCAAGTTCCAAAACCAGTGATACACATAGATAAAATCTCTCCTCACGCCTACCACTACTCTAATTTTGATCACAGGGGTGCCGACTGAGGAAATCTGCACCGACATTCAATGACCCTGGGATGTATTCGATAATAAACTGATAAGGTTGCAGTAATAAAGACCACCTCAACAATCTTGCGTTTTCATGCTTAGCCTGAGATAAGAATACCAGGGGCTGATGATCCGTCAGGACCACAAAAGTCCTACCATACAGATAGATTTGAAACTTCTTTATTGCCCAGATTAA
The DNA here is from genome assembly GCA_024509875.1 of Oreohelix idahoensis. Classification (NCBI taxonomy): domain Eukaryota; kingdom Metazoa; phylum Mollusca; class Gastropoda; order Stylommatophora; family Oreohelicidae; genus Oreohelix; species Oreohelix idahoensis. Next base: position 24,275 of record JAMPIV010000059.1, on the reverse strand, counting down.
CGCTAAACATTCCTTTTCGCTTGTAGAATATCCTTGTTCCGCTTTATTCAATTTGCGGCTTGCATAAGCGACTGGGTTCAGTTCCCCATCGGGTGAAGATGACCTCTGCAACAAGGCCGCCCCGAGGCCTACATTACTTGCATCTGTTCTCACCACAAAGTCCTGTGTCAAATCAGGCAATTTGAGAATAGGCTTGCTAGTGAGTTTTTCCATTAATTCTTGGAAAGCTAATTCACATTGCGCAGTCCAAGTAATTTTATCTGGACGTCCCTTGCGAGTCAGATCAGTCAGAGGAGCACAAATAGAGTGAAAATGTTTGATATATTTTTGATAGAATCCGCATAACGACACGAATGATCGCACGTCCTTTTTTCTTTGTGGTCTATGTGCTCTCTGCAGTTTTTCCAAGTTCTTGGGATCAGGGGTCATGTTACCCTGATATACAGTGTGTCCCAAGAATTCCAACTCTTTTCATCCAATACAACATTTTGTTGGCCTAGCAGTTAAGTTCGCCTCCCTAAGCCTATCAAATAACATTTTTAGAGCGTCAATGTGTTCTTCAAATGTCTCTGTGGCGACGAAAATATCATCCATGTAATTCGTGATACATGGGTTATTCAGGGGATCCAACAATTTGCGCATCATCCTTGAAAATACACTCGGAGCATTTTTCAGTCCGAATGGTAGCATGTTGAATTCATAATGTCCTTCCGATGTGCTAAACGCTAAATAAGGTCTCACTTCAGGCTTCACTGGAATCTGGTAATAGCCTTTACTAAGATCCACCTTTGAAAAGTATTTTGCCTTGTTTAATCTGGCAAATAACTGTTTTGTGTCTGGTAATGGATCCACTTGTCCTTCTGTGACAGCATTCATTTTCCTGTAATCTATGCACAGTCTGTGTTCCCCAGACGGTTTCCTCAACAAAACTACACTGGAGCTAAAAGATGATTCACTGTGTGAAATAATCCCCTCCTTCAACAAATAATCTATTTCTTCCTTCAATGCCTTCTCCTTCGCGAGCGGAATAGAATAGGCTCTCATACAGATTGGGTTTGAGTCTACCAGTTTCATGTCATACTGTAGCAAATTTGTATGTCCTGGTTTATCTGTTAATACATCTGTATGTTCCTCCAGAACCTGTTGAACTCTCTCCCTCTGATTTTTAGTCAGGTTCTTACTGACTTTTACCTGTGCGGCTGTTTCACAAGGATGTAATGGGTATTCATGCGAGGTGAGTGGTTCCTTTTGCATTTGAGTTGCGATAGCCAAGGTCAGTAAGGGAGTGCTTTCCTGGAGTGGTCTGTCCAGATACTTCTTTAAAAGTTTTACATGATAAACTTTCTCCTTCCCCTTTTTGTCAATTTTATAGTTTGTTCTAGACACCTTCTCTAGAACCGTATATGGACCTTGCCATCCAATTTGTAATTTATTCTGGCTGTCGGGTAGTAGAAGAAGCACCTTCTCTCCCACAGCTAGTTCTCGGTCCTTTGCCTTCCTATTAAAATATGCTGCATGTTTCTTCCTGGCTTGTCTCAAATTATCATTTGCCAGTTTCCATCCAGCTTTCAGACGAGTGGTCAGTTCGTTCACGTATTGATAAGATGAGGTAACAGTCTCTTCTGCCTTCTCATCTGTCCAGGTCCTTAATAAAGCTTCTAATGGACCTTTAATTGGCCTCCCAAATAGCAGAGTTGCGGGAGCCATCCCGGTTGAACTATGTGGTACCTCCCGATACGCAAACAACGCGGCGGGCAGGAATTAATCCCACAGATCCGGTTTTTCGAGTGCCAGCTTCCTCAGGATAGAAATGAGAGTCCCATTGAACCTCTCTACCTGGCCGTTCCCTTGCGGATGGTATGAACTACAATGAAAGTGTCTGGCTTGAAATAGCTTAAAAACTTCTTCCGTTAGTTTCCCCTTGAACTGAGAGCCATTATCCGTCAAGATTTGATGCGGGAATCCTAATCGGGTAAATATTGTAAGTAGTGCCTCTGCTACATGTTTTGAATCAATTGATGGCAGGGCTACCGCCCCTCCCCACATAGAACAAGTGTCCACCAGAGTAAGGATGTAACTGTTCCTCCTCTTGGTCCGAGTGAGAGGTCCTACAATATCCACTGCAACCCTCTCAAAAGGTGTTCCCACTATGGGCATTTCCCCTAGAGTTGCAGGAGCAGTCCAGTGCTTTGGAGCTACCCTTTGACATTCTGGACCGGATTTGACATATCTTTTTGTATCCTCCGTTATCCCTGGCCAGAAGTAATGACAAGCTATACGCTGTCCTGTGGCGCTGATCCCCATGTGACCACTGAAGGGAATCGCATGCCCGAGTTCCATCACTTTATCCCTATATGAACTGGGAAGAACCAGCTGGTTGTGACCATTTGTTCCAGTTCCGGCCTTCCTGTATAATAGTTTGTTCTTCATAAAGTATTCCCCCTTGCTTGGAGGAGTGTGGCATTTTGGGCAATTTTTTAAAACATGGCTTGAGTGTCCTATCCTCAGCATGCGCCTTCCTCATCTCCTCTGGATGAGCATTTATAGGTTCACCTTCTTCCTCCTTTTTCTGTGACCTGGTCTGCACTGTCGCCATGATCACAGGTCTCTCGGGATTCCCCAAGAAGACGTATCTACACCCCAATATCAGAGGGTAGATTGGTTCATCTATCACTGCTGCTCTGATTTCTCCTTCCACATAGCGAGTTTTCACCGTTATCCTTGCGATGGGAAGTGTCATGAGTGGTATGTCCTTAGTCGCCCCTTGTATTTTCACTGTTTCTGTGGTATACTGACTTGGGTCCACTAGGCTAGACTTCACAACTGAATCATAATCCAAACCGGTATCATAAAGGCACCTTATGGTGACCCCATTACATATAACATCCTCATAAACTGGGGGTGATAAGGTTCCTGCTGTCCATTAGGATTAACCTTTAATCTTTGAGTCCCCGACTTCATTGCAGCAATGTTTGAAGGTTTCCTTCTACAAAATTCGGTGTTATGGTTATCTTTCTTGCACCATTTGCACCATCTTTTTCCTTGGTTAAACGGTTTTCTTTCATTGTATTTTTGGTCATTGAACTGTGAGTTTCTGTCTCGATAGTCATTTCTTGGCCGTTCAAAGTTTGTCCTGCCTTTATTACCCTGTTCTCTATTTTCAAATTTATTAAATGGCTGTGGAGCTTTAAAAGTTTCTATGTGCTTCTTTTTAGAGCCACTTACCTCTGCCTGGGCTGCCTGATACCTCTCAGCGACATTTAAAACCTCCCCCAACTTCTCTGCACCTTGTTCCATGAGAAATTTTCTCAAGTCTGAAGCCATGGACTCTCTCAATTGCTCTATCATGATCATCTCTTTAAGATCTTGGGTCTTCCCAGAGCAGTCCATTTCTCCAAATAGGTTTCCAGTCTGGCAGAGAATTGGTGGTATGTCTCCCCAGACAACAGTTTGGCATTTCTAAATTTCTTACGATAAAATTCACCATTTTTTTCGTACCTCAATAACAAAGCCTGCTTTAGCATGTCATAATTGTCTTGGTCTTCTCTGTTCATTTTTGCGAAAACTTCATAAGAAGTACCTCTCAGTCCCTGTGATAACTTTAAACTCCACCTCTCTCACTCTAACCCATATGTAGTAGCTAATAACTCAAAACGACTGAGGTACCCCTCGATGTCATCGTCTTTTTCAACAAAATGGTCTAAATGAAACCCCATAGCTGATGTTGAGGCTCCCTAACTACGCGTAGCATCTGAGGCAAAAGGGCTGGCACCATTTTCAGGAGCCTGGCCTTGTAACTCCAGCTCCCTTAGTCGTAATTCGTGCTTCCTTTGCAACCTTCTATCTTCTGCCTCCCTTTCGGCCTTTTTATCTTCTGCCTCCCTTTCGGCAGTCAATCTTTTATCTTCTGCTTCTTTTTGCTGTCGTTTTTCTTCTGCCTCAATCTGCAGCCTCTTAAGTTCTCTATCAGCCTCAATTTGTAACCTCTTCTCTTCGGCTAACCTCCTATCTTCCCTTTCAATATACTTGTCACATTCAGCAGTTACATACTGAATTAAAACCTGACCATCCATTCCCATTTCCTTCGCCGTTAGCACAGCAGCTGATTTGAACTTTGCCAGCTCAGCCATCACACAAAATAACAATGATCAAGGTAAAATTCTAACTAATCAATAACTAAAGTAATTCTAATTAACTATTGAGTAAGGTAATTCTAATTAACCAATTAATTAATTAATTACCACTGGCTGTGAAGATTCACCAACTTTTATTTTCACTTTCAATTTTAAGGGACACTTTTAATTTTTACAATTTGTCCCCCTGATTTAATTCTCCCACCAGGAGATCCTAATATTACTGATAAGCTAATTATCCCTGGACAAGACCCCAATATATGTAGTGGATTTTGATGGTATTGTATGGTTGATGTTACCTAGTGTGATGTATTAGGTCAGCTGTAAGGGCTCCTGAGATAAATGTAGATGTGAATTACAGAAGGCCCTTCTTACTACCACTTACGACCTCACACATATCTTTTTTTTTTTTTACTAATGAATGTAGCTACGTTAAAAGTCTAGGGTACTGATATGTAATGTGTTGTGGTAGATTACACACACACACACAGATATTTAATAAGTCTAATAATAATAAACTTTATAACACACTGAACTAACTCAGGCTGTTTTAGTTTTAAAATTTAAATCTTTTGATAAATTTATTTGTTCTGAACCAAATGTTTAGTTGGTCAGAACATAAGAAATATTATGGAGTTATAAATGGAATGCATAATCATATGACATAATAAAATGGAATGTGTATATCTAATTATTTCAAATGACTGGTTAATATTAATTATATTAAGATAGTCCCAGGAGAACTTATTACTAGATATGCTGTTGGGGTGGTGTCATCACTCCCAGTCTATGACTACCAAACATTGTCCATTGAGTTATGGGATTAATACATGGTTTATTTTCCCACAATGGTATGTCTTTATTTGATGGTGAATTAGTTGATAATTTAGTTGATAAGTTAGTTGATAAGTTGTTGGTGAATTTGTTGGTGAATGTCCAGCAGGCCAGATATCACTTATCTCGCCTGCGTCGATCTTGTACAAGAGTCTGGTGGCCCCTCCTCTCCGTGCTGGGGGATAATATACGGCTGCTCTGACACAATGTTAGACTGCACTGGTCCACACTTGTGCATATCACTACAGCATTTGGCACCGCTCTGGTGCCAAACAGAAACTCACAATTCTGAAACAAAAGTATTGGGTCATGTATCAGAACTCTACCTCCTGAGCCACTTCTGCACACAACACTACACAACAACACCACACAGACTGGGTCAGATCTCTCTGTCCACACAGCACATCTTACCCAGTTGGTTTCACATAGTACTAGTTCCCCAAGACTACATTGCATCTGAGATATGTTCAATAGCTTCCTGCTATTGAATAAGATAGGTGATATGTTCCACTGATCTCAACACTAGATCCTTTTTCCTAGTTTTATTTAGGCGTTCCTATATATGCTCTTTGTATGTATGTCTTTAGACCCTGAACTTGGGCTGGGGACCTAGAGCGAACACTTACTTGTCGTAATCATTTTTATGATATGGCAGTATCAATCACTCGAATTATTAAAATATACCAAATAAATACTGTTCATTCTTACCAGAATTCAGAATTGAGAACACAGTTAAATTTGCTAGCAAAACTCAGCTGAGCTGCTGGCTGTATGATGGCGTCCCATTATATATTTGTATTCTGCTGGAATCAACACCACTATTACTTTAAACTGCGTCTCTGAACAGACTTATGTCAAATGGCAAATTTTCACATCTCTGTCCCGCTACTATAAAATGCGTTGACCAATCGCCGACTTCCCCCCTAACTTTCAAATCGACAACCAAAAGTCACTTCAGTCAGATCTCAGTCAAGTATGTATTACGGTCTGTTAGTCCGTCTGTCTCTACTTGTTTTTTCATAAAAAACACGCTTGGTTCTACATGCATTTCCTACACGAATGTGTCTCGTAAGTTATTTTTAGCTACCATTCTCCACCATTTCCCCTCTCCTTAATTACAGCTCGATTTTTACGTTTGCAGGCTCAAGGCCAAAATTTTCGAAACTTTAGTGACATTGGTTAACAGTGCAGTCGCTCGTCTGATATGAACAATACAGTCTTTTGTCAATATCTTCCTTATTATCTGTCCGTCTGCATAAATGAAAGTATATTATTTCCCTGCTCAAGATGGGCTATCAAACTAGCTAGGTTTTATTTTCATAACTCTATTATTAAGAAAAAACATATTTTTTCTCAAGTTTAGTTTTTGAAATTTGTTCGAGAACCTTCTCTCATGTGTTTTGCCGCGGCATTCAAATAAAGACCAAGTATCGAAAAACGTCTAAGAAATGACTGTCTCGAATAAGAGCTAAGGTCCTTTTCTTGTCCATTTGCTTACTTATGTCAACTAGGGACGTGAATTTTTTTTCCTTTCACCCCCAATTGCGTCTTTTTTTTGCCGTTCGAACTTCTAACACGTGTTCAGTCATATTTTTCCTTTTGGTGTCCTCCGTTCTCTCCCGTCTACAAAGGGTAAACGTTTCGTCTGCACTTCCAACTCGTTAGTTTTAAATGGCGGTGGGAAAGGCTGGCATGGGCGAGCATGTCTCCTAGTATCTGACGCATTATTTTTAACCCTACATTTTATCGTTAAATTTGGAGATATTTTAACGTTGTATCATGGTAAATTTATCACACTTGCAGATATCAAGAGTGGGAGAAAAGACATTAATAGCATGAACATGACATAGAATTTTGTCTTTTCTATTATTAAACGATTACAAAATATGAAAACCTTCACGTATAACATCATTTAAAAAAAAAAAAATAAAAATGTTATTATCCCAATATACTAACTGCCTTACTGAAACGTCTGTAGTTAACAAAGAAAATCCTGTCAGCTTTTCGTAAAAATGCGGACACTTCACGCATTGCAACGGGAAAGCTTAACTAAACAACCATTAAAACAGCATGCAGGCTTTTCGGCGTTTTTTTTTTTTTTTTGCAGTTCATTGACCATACGTCTTAATTGTTTGACTTTAAAATTCCAATAAAGTTGAGATGGAATGAAAAGGTATAAAATGACCATAGGAGAATTAGTGCTGTTATTAAGACACGCTATCACGACAAATATGGGAAACTAAGAGCCAGGGATCTAGACCTCCAGGACGACCTAGAGTCTGCTGGGAGGACAACATTAGACAATCTCTGAAGGACCGAGGACTAGACTTGAACCAGACCAGAAGGAAGACAGCCTATAGACAACGTTATCGAAGCACGAAGGATAAAAGGAACTGTCTTGTAATATTATTAACAGGCGTCCTCATTGTGTCATATGCATAACCAGCGTTTTCTTCTCATCTCCTGTTCCAATGGCACTTGTCTGGTTGTTGTCATCAGTCAAACATTGGTGATCTTGTCATACCATTAAAAAAAATACTATGTCAACGATTCAAAAGAGATGAGATCCAATTGATCCAATCTCACTGTGACGTCACCAGCAATGAAAAGGCTGGCAGATTGGCAAAGGAAGGTGGAAAGCTACCTCAGCCTTATACAAACGTAACTTTCGAAGAGGCAAAGAGTTTTATCAGAATCAGATGCAGAAAGAAATGGGACGCAGAACATCCAGGTCACGCACAAAATGATGTATATTAACAGCTCAAAAGAATAGAACAAGTGGTAATCTTCAGACTTCGCACGGGCCACAGTAGATTGGGATATCTTCTATTCAACAAGTTAAAGGTAGGAATTACCGATTAGTGTGACTGCTGAATATCTGCTTCAAAGATGTCCAACTTATGAGCAACAGAGAAAGCTCAAATGTCAGTCACCAGTACTATTCCTGGAAAAACTCTATGGGAATATAAATAGCCTCAAGCTGATCACTGCTTTCTCTGAAAATAATCAAGTAGACGTCTAAGAATGTACGGAGAACAAAAATAATAAGAACCCAGCACCTTTGCTTTGAGAGATGATAGATCTAACAACTCTGCCAATCGGACGCTCACGACTATCAGTATGGAAACGAAAAGACGATTGATAAATAGTATATTCTTACCAACTCTGCTATCAGTGTCAATCATGGTCTCTGTCCAAGGCATAGGAGAGGAAAGTCACATCGTGGGGGATGAAAAGCTTGGAGATAAGCCATTAATATCACAAGCAGAGATAAAATGAGAACTGATGACATAAAAAAAAAATTATAGGAATTAGATAATGCATAGAATGTATAGAGCAGAATTTCTCAAAGTGGATGGTACCGCCCTCTGGGGGGCGTTTGGTAGATCTAAGGGGGTGACAGTAGTAAGAGAGTGGATGAGGACTTGTCAAGCTAAATCCAACAATATTACTTAATATAACTCTTACATGTTAAAGCGGTTTGATTATACAGGACCCTGATGTGAGCGCTTAAAAGGAGAACGTAGACCGAACTAACCCAGTCCCACCGCTCCTCCCTAAAGTCGCTCGTCCTATTTTCTTATACATCCTATATCAGAGACTCCCCAGCTGGGAGACACGTAACAGGGGGTACGAACGGGGGTACGAGAAGGTTTCCAAGGGATATTGGTAGTTTTTTTATAACTGTTATCCGATTCAAATATTGCGTGGCAATGGTAGCGACTCGTTTAACGTAGAAACATGGTCGTCGGTTATACCAGACAACTATTCACAGCAAGAGTGGATTAAAACAAAAGGAACATGTGATAGTAAGGGTCCACCTGTGACAAGTCAAGACAAGACAAGACTGTTCATATCCAGTAATACCCTTTTCGTCTCTTTTCATCAGCTTGATTAACTATCTCATTGTAGCAAAATCTGTGAGATCATCGCTAAATTCAGTACGATTTTAGTCCTATGATAATAAATAAACCCGCCCGCAGGTGTCTGACGATTGTCATCTTCGACGCCAGTAGAGCGCTGCCTTTGGTGCAGTGGAAATGCTTAAAAAAATGACCCGCCGTAAAATCTAACACGCCTTTTAGTTTCGGTTTCGAGACGTACAATTAACATTTTAACATCTTGCCCGATCTGCTGCACGAAACTGCAGCTAGACTTATAATTAACGATCTGCCGGAACTGTGACACCCAAATCCAGTTTGAATTAACGTATTATTTTAACTTTAACGTTAAAATTAGTAGTAACTCAGACATTTTCCAGTAGTAAGAACGAAACGATTGTAATAATTAACGCCAACACTACCACGTTTTGAAAAAAAAAAACCTCTTCGCTCTGCACGTGGATCCTTTACTATATACACACTGTGGGCAAAGCCAGCAGATATAAACACACAGACAGTTTAAATTCTCGCCGCGTAGTGTATTTCTGACGTCACTCAAACTAGTTGGTTTATTTGAATAATGAGAAAAGTGATAGAGAATGAGGGAGGAAGATGGTCGATTTGTGTAAAAGTTATAATTGACGATTGACAGTGACAAAACTGAAAATCTAAACCATAATGAAACTGAACATAAAAATCATATATTAGGATAGCTTAGTGTCTCCTGAGAAATAATATGTTTTAATACATATGGTAGTCCAATTATTAGCCAAGTTATTGAGATAATACTATATGTCTACGCACGCTAGGACGGACAGACTGTTGTTCTTGCTCGTTACACATAACGTTATTGGGGACGCAAGTTTGGAAAAGAGGCATTGGAGTAATTCAAATCCGATTGGGTGGTATAGGGGTATGGGAGTAAAGGGGGGAGGTAGGATAAGGTTGACAAAAACTAAACATCTTTTTGGTATTGGCATAACTAGCGCAGACTGACCAATGGACTACGAGACACATAGTTTGTTTGGAATTTTGTTTTTGTTTTTTTCAAAACTAAATTCAAAATTTGGTAGTTGCCTGATTTCATTGGCCAGCTCTAATAGATATTAACCAAAGGCTTAGGGGTCTCGTGGCCATTTGACAAATTTTTATATCAACAATTACGTTGAGAGCAGGTGTGATAAATTGTAAAATTAAATACTAAATTCACAGTCTGGGCAGGGCAGAACAAACTGAGACCATTCTTTGCCAGTCAACGTTATTTGTGTCATATTTCTTTGAGATTGTGGTAAGAATGCTTTATGTATTAATATGCTTGATTAAAACTGCAAACGTTAGATACTGCTATTGGGGAATGTGAAGAACATGCCGGGAGCAAACATTATTGAGTCCTCACATTGAACTGTATTTGACTGTTGCATATTGTTATGATTTGTATTAATATTATTGTATTAGAAGATGTTAGTAAGCCTCAGTGTTCTATGAACACTCTTCAACATGCCTAGAGTGTTTATAATGAAGAAAAGAAAAGAAACTCATACAAAAGGAGATGTGATTACTCCACGTTATTGTATTGAAGAAAACTATGGAAAAGTACAGTGGCGTATCTGCCATAGGGTCCTGAGGTGTGAGTCATATAAATTAGGGGCTAGTGCACATGTATGCACAAGAGGCTGACCCCATACCATCTTGTGTACATTAGTGATAAAGAAATTGTGATCAGATGTGAAAAGGCCAGGGTGTCTTTTATTGCAGGGTTTTTATTTCCTGTTACCAGCCGGTGACAGGAAACCTGATGAGTGATTGTAAAGGAAAAAGTCTCCTTTCAAAAGTTTACGCTGTCAGCAGATAGTCTGAAGGAGCTTGTGTGTGCTGATCTATATATATTCTCTGCAGCGACATACTGACTTGTTATCTTCATACCAAGAATCCCAGGTGATGTGTTAACATCTGGGACTTCTGACACTTCATTCGAATAAAAATTGTTATACACAGAATTATATGGGGCGTGATGAAACAACAGCTCCTCCTAACAAATGACTAACACTAGTAGATATTAAAGTTTTAGTCTGTGAATACACCTACGGGAATAATATAGTGACATTATACTTATAGGACAAAGAGTCCAGACATTTTAGTTAATCAGTGTATGTAAAATATATTTTCCTCATTTTCAAAGACCTGTCCAAAAGAGATGGCGGGACAGGCAGATTAAATTGTACAAAGAAAAAAGCATTCAATTTTAAAGAAATCTTTAACCATAGTCTTATTCATTTTCTTATAGTGAGTTAAAGTGTATTATGTTGATGTACCACCATTGTCATTTCAACCCTAGACACTAGTCACATCAGACACCGGCCACTAGAATAAAAATACAGACTGTGTGAGATCTAGGGAGGTAGCGTTAGGTACCCTGATAATATATCATCATCATCATCATCATCATCTTTTAGAGTCAGGGGCCTACATTTGCTTGACCTCACACGGTTGGCACAGACACAGCTTTCTTTCCTTTTAAGTAACATCTTAACCTCCCCAGCAAATTACACTTGCTACACTTATCTTATACTTACCTCTACTGTTTCAATCTATTGCCTACAACGGACACTCAAAGGGGACTTTAGCCTTCACTTGAGAAACAAAGGGGTCCATAGATTTTACTGGACTTTAAAAGGGGTCCATAACCTTCACCTGACAATCAAATGGGACCGTTAACTTCACCGGACATCAAAGGGGTCCATAACCTTGTGTTACACCGGCAGGTGTTGGATTTAAAAGCAAGAGTTCGGTATCAGGTAGATTCCCCCATCTGCCGGTAAATTAAAGGAGACGATGTTGTAAATCTCTAGGAGACGAAGTGGGGAGAAAGAATTTTAAAGCTAGACAAATGTCAGGCTTCGAAATAAGAAGACAAAAAAGCGATAGGAACTTTCATTGCATTGGGAAATATACTACTCGTCAAAAGTCAAGGGCCACCCTATTATTTTCAATACACTTTTATATAAGCGCATAGAATGATTAAATGAAGGAAGTTTTTAGTAAAAATGGGTGCAATATCTTTCTCTGACAGTCCTCTATGCACGTTAAGCATAAAAACAACTCACCGACAACCATGGTGATCACGTGCAATTTGGTTTGCTGACCATAAATTCACATTTTTAATCTGTTTTTTCAAACTTCCGTAGAACCAAACAGGTGAAGTAATCGTGCTGATTGACATTCCACGTGCAATGGCGACTTTTCGTGAAAAGAGTTCACTCTTAATTTGTTTTACAATCAGCAGACTTAGGGTAGTTTCATCACTTGCAAAAACCATGCCACCGAGAAGAAGTCTTGACACCTTACAAAGAATGAGGGCTATAGCGTGGGTTGAAAGTGGTTTATCTGTCCGTGAGGTTGCTAGACTGCTTGCAGTGTCACACTCTACTATCCAAAGAATTTTGCAGTGATTTCAGGCCACAGGACGTGTGGAGGATCGCCACCGGCCAGGTCGCCCTAGATGCACCAATAGACATGATCACCGGTACCTCTTGTTGTCAGCCGTTTGCCATCGAACAGTGACTTGTTCCACTCTAAGATGTCAGCTGAGACAAACTGTAAACGTTAATGTCAGTCAAAGCACCATTCGCAGACGTTTACATGAATTTGGACTGGCTGCTCGACGTCCTGCAGTCAGAATCCCTCTTACTCCTGCTCATAGCAGAGCCCATGTTGCTTGGTGTCGCGAGCACATCCGATGGACAAGGAAACAATGGAGTCAAGTTCTCTTCACTGACGAATCTCGCTTCACTGTGTCATTCAATGACGGCAGGATTCGAGTTTGGAGACGACCAGGAGAGCGATTTACTGATGACACAATTGTTCAGCCTGCTCTGGAGGCCATAGGTGGTAATGCCATCCTCCAAGACGATAACGCTCGACCCCATCGAGCTCGTGTGGTGAATGAATTTATTCAGCAACATGGGATCATCAGGATGGCGTGGCCAGCTCATTCACCTAACCTTTCTTCGATTGAGCACTCTGGGATGTCCTTGGTTGAAGATTGTCAACAAATCACCCACTGCCAATGGATGTTGCACAGCTGACTGCATTTCTGCTTGAGGAATGGCAAGCTGTTCCTAAGGATACTCTTCGGACCATTGTGGACTCGATGCGTCTACGCTGTCTTGAATGCCTTGCTGCAAACGGTGGTCATACCTGATTTTGAAATGTCTAATTGTCCAATATCTATTGTGTGACTTTTGAAAAGGTGGGCGACACACTTCACAGCTTCATTGCGTTTGAATGTGTGTTTCCCTTTCTTTACGTGACATATCAATTTTGTATTCAATAAATGCCGTTTTGAATGATACCAATTACGTTTATATCAGATTTGTTTTATGGTTTTGTCGTGGAATATTCTAATCCACATATATAAATTATCAAGTAAATATAAAGCCTAACAAATAAATCTAATAAAGAAAAGAGCAATGGTAAAATAACAGTGCTGTCACAAGGAATGTACTCGAAATCCCCTTTGTTTTATGCTTCGTCTGCAAATTGTAACGCTTTCACGTTGATAGTAAAAGCCTACTATATTATTACCCGCTTTCTTCAATGAAACGTGTGCTGTATTTCTTGGAAAACATTGAGAGGCAGACTGCGTAATGACCTAAATTAATCCTAACATTAATTATACTGCGTTACCAAAACGAACGAACAGATGGACTCAAATAGAAAGAGAGAGGGAGGGCTGAAAATCAGGAACGCATGCAACACTCGTCGCGCGATACACAATTACTACTATCACGCGTGTAAGGCCACATGCACTAATTTTTTTTTCAGACGGACAGTGATAAATTCACTACCCTTCCCAGAGTTAGGTTTAAAAATCGAAAAAAACGCTTATTAGGAAAGATAACAATAGATGGGTTTACGTTTGAAAACATTACAGTACCCAGACAGCACATCTTCGAAACAGGAGGTAGAAGGAATTGCATATTTTGAACGCAGCATATTAGTTCTATTAAATATATATATATTTGGGTTCCTTAGGGTTTGCTGACAAAGAATATGTACAACGTTATGCAAATAGTCTAGGAATTAACAAGTTATAGCCAAAATAAAATGATGGTGCTGTCAGACAACACCCAAAATCAGAATCGCTCAGTGGCAGATTTTTTTACACCACCATTGTACGGGAAATGGGCCACAAGTTACATTTGAACTGATTGGCTGGAATGATATGTAAGGCTAAACGCGATTAGTCGGGCTATAAATACTATCTTTGGTTGTTAGGGGAGACGTAGGAAGTTAAAATTTTTTCAAATACTTGTCGAAACGTGGCTCCATTGGCTAGACTCGCTGATATACTCACTTAGGAGCGTTAGTTCGAGACCACTAGTCAAATAAGCTTGATAAAGCAACAGTGCGTTGAAGCCAGCTCATATTTTTGCTAAATAAAAGCCTGGAACATAAGCAGATGGGAATTTGTGCCAGTAGTTGTGCCAGAATTCATTGCTAATCAACGTATCTGTGTTTGTTTCCATGAATTGTGGTAAGCTTGAAACATTCAGTATCTTTTAATGAAAATTGAATGTGAATTGTTAATTTATGCCTGTATATATGTGTAGTTCAGTAGCAAACATGATGTAAAGCCTATAATGCTCCCGCCTGAACAGAAGGTGTCGGAGGAAAGTAAAACTGCATGGAATGGCCAAACAGTACACTGACACCTAGATTATTGATTAGACAGAAATAATGCTGGAAGTGCAGAGGCGTGGTAACCATTAAGGAGGTAAATACTGGTATAAAGTATTTCAGATGAAGCTGACAGTTGGCCTAACGCTCTGAACTCAATGTTTGTGATGTATTGTGCTCAGTGTAAAAAGAGAGTATAAATTAGTTATGAAGTAGAAGGTACATCCTTCTTGTTTTCAGGGACCGTGGTCTTGATGGTATTGAGCAGCACCTGGTCAGAGCTTTGCTGAATCCAGAGTCGGACAGCATACTCCTTGGTCCATTTAGCTATCAGTGAGGTGTCTCCAGAGCCGAGGGGAGAATCGAGCAGAGGAGTCTGTTCCGCCGCCATCACGCAAGATAAGCTGATGTGGCCAGCTGAGCTCAAAATTATGTACCCCCCAGCTTAAAATGACCTTGTAAAAATAACATTAAGAGGGGAATTAAATTGTGTTAATATCAGGAACTGAGAACATCTCCAATAATAGTTCCCATAAAGACAAACTATTGAAGTCATGATGACAAATACCAACAGAGCTTGAACAAAACAAAACCAGTATTACCTCATATTACTACTACACAACTGACACACATAGGATACTTTTAATAATATATGTCATTACAATATTCATATTGATAAATTCTGTACATATAACTTGTAAGTAAAATTGATTGTGATTCCTGGTTCCCTTTGTATTTGAATCAGGACACATATTCATTCATGACAGCAATGAATACATATTGTTATTTGAAAAGTTATCAGTGACTTCTTTAAGATATCCTTGTAGAGTGTTTTATGTATGTGAGTGTCACAGTGTTGTCAAGTGTAGTGGAATAAATTAAATTGTTTATCTGTCTGTTGTTGTTTTGACTTACACTTCATCATACACATACCCTAGACATATAACGTAGTCATCACACTATTCCAGAATAATTCTGACTGAGATATATATATATGTGGCAGCAAGTAAGGTTATCTATAATACACTACTCTCATTAGATATAGATACCTTCACAGCTGATCTCAGTCAGTACACTAAGTCCCCCTATAAATATTTATAACATCCCACTTCACCACATATATTGGGGGCTCGCTCTTGGGATTTTGAATCTTTCCCTATTAAAAATATTGGGGGTAATTCACTTCAGGGAATATAAGAATTAAAAGGTATCCTTGGGTGGAATTAAATAAGGTTGAGCTCACGG
The DNA here is from genome assembly GCA_024509875.1 of Oreohelix idahoensis. Classification (NCBI taxonomy): domain Eukaryota; kingdom Metazoa; phylum Mollusca; class Gastropoda; order Stylommatophora; family Oreohelicidae; genus Oreohelix; species Oreohelix idahoensis. Next base: position 8,503 of record JAMPIV010000059.1, on the reverse strand, counting down.
TGCCTGTGTTGTCCATTAGATATATATTTAGAAATTGAATTGTTGGTTAGACATTGTAGAAATTTACCTGATAGACAATGGCGGACCTGGCCAAGTTTCGATCTGCTGCTGTACAGACTGCAAAAGAGTTAGGATTAGATGGGCAAGTTATGGTTGCCTATGTCACTACGGAATGTGACAAATTTATTGAACGCGAAGAAAGAAGATTAGAAAAAGAGGCCGAAAGAAAGTTAGAGGCTGAGACTAAGAGGTTGCAATTTGAGGCTGAGGCTGAGACTAAGAGGTTGCAGATTGAGGCTGAGGCTAAGAAATTGGAGGCAGAAAGAGAAGACAAAAGATTGGCTGCAGAAAGGGAAGAGAAGAAATTAGCTGCCGAAAGGGAAGCAGAAGAAAGAAGATTGGCTGCAGAAAGGGAAGAGAAGAAATTAGCTGCAGAAAGGGAAGAGAAGAAATTAGCTGCAGAAAGGGAAGCAGAAAAGGAGGAGAAGAGATTACAAAGGGAACATGAGTTACGACTAAGGGAGTTTGAGTTTCAGGGCCATGCTCCTGAAAATGGTGCCAGTCCCTTTGCCTCTGATGCCACTGCTAGCCAAGGAGCCTCCACCTCAGCTATGAATTTTCATTTAGATCATTTTGTTGAGAAAGACGATGATATAGAGAGCTACCTAAATAGGTATGAACTATTAGCTACCACGTATGGGTTAGAGAGAGAAAGGTGGAGCTTAAAGTTATCTCAGGGACTTCGTGGGGCAGCTTATGAAGTTTTTGCAAAAATGAGTAGAGGTGATCAGGAAAATTATGACATGCTAAAGCAGGCTCTTTTGTTAAGATATGAAAAGAATGCAGAATTCTATAGGAAAAAATTTAGGAATGCTAAACTACTGTCAGGTGAAACATATCACCAGTTCTCTGCACGAATAGAGACATACTTGGAGAAATGGACTTCTCTGGGGAAAACCCAAGATCTTAAGGAAATGGTCCTTATAGAGCAATTAAGAGAGTCCATGGCTCCAGACCTGAGAAAGTTTCTCATGGAACAAGGTGCAGAGAGGCTGGGTGAGTTGCTAAATGTTGCTGAAAGGTATCAAGCAGCTCAAGCAGAGGTAACAGGTAATAAAAAGAAACAGGTGGACAACTTTAGGGCACCACAGAACTTTAATAAATTTGATCCTAAGGATCAAAATAAAGGTAAGCACCAATTTGATAGGCCACGGTATGAAAATAAAAATAAATTCCCACAATTCGATGAAAGGAAATATGATGAAAGAAAATCTTTCAACCAAGGAAAAAGGTGGTGTAAGAATTGTCAGATGGACAATCATGACACTGACCGTTGCAGAAGGAAACCTGTGTATATGGCAACCCTTCAGGTCAGGTCGACCTCAAGACAGGAGGAGGATATTATGTTAGATACCACTCCAGAAGAGATGAGGAAGGCACAGGCTGGGGATAAAACACTCAAGCCTTGTTTCAGAAAATTGTCAACTTGTCATACAACTCCAGGCAAGGGAGATTTTTACATGAAAAACAAGTTGATGTATAGGAAGACTGGAGCTAGATCCAAAGGTCAAGGACAGCTGGTACTTCCTAAAAGATATAGGGCAGACTTAATAAGGAGCCTACATGTGAAACCAGATGGGGACCATGAGAAAATAGGTACCATCATTCAAAAGGTGGCTCACAATTATTATTGGCCCAAAGCAAGATGGGACATTGAAAATTTTGTAGAAAGGTGTAGCATTATACATGAGGGAACACCCACAAGTGGGAACATGGATCAGGACCTGGACACGCCACGGGGCAAAATTAGGCCTGATACTAAAAAGAAAAATAGATTTGATAAAGTGGACCAAATGGAATGGGAAGCCCCTTTTCACGGACAAGCTTCACTTAACTGTTTTACAATGGCCACTATGCGGAGAGTGCAAAAAGATGTCTTACCCCAGGATAAGCCGACAATCCCTCAATCGGACTTAAACAAACTGGAGGAAGAGGATGTAGAGAGGAAATCTCTCATCAAGAATTTTAAGTGGGGAGAAAGCCCCAAAAGAAAAATTGGTAGCGGTCGTTTTGTGAATGATAATTCTGGGAGGAAAAATCATCACTATAGAGCTTCGAGTGGAAGAGACCATACCGGTGCATGGACAAATAGGTCCACACAATTAAAGGTCCATATGTAGCTTTGTTAAGAACGTGGACTGATGAAAAGGCAGAGGAAAACATTACATCTTCATACCAATATGTGAATGAGCTGACCACTCGTTTAAAAACTGGCTGGAAACTTGCCAATGAAAATTTGAAACAAGCCAGGAAGAAACATGCTGCCTATTATAACAGGAAGGCGAAAGACAGAAATTTGGCTGTGGGAGAGAAAGTACTGCTTCTTTTGCCCGGGAGTCAGAATAAGTTACAAATTGGATGGCAGGGTCCATATACAGTTCTAGAGAAGGTGTCTAGAACAAATTATAAGATAGATAAGAAGGGGAAAGAAAAAATCTATCATGTGAATCTCCTGAAGAAATATTTGGAAAGAGAACATCAGGAGGAGACACACTTGTTGACCTTGTCCATCGCCATGGAGATGAAAAAGGAACCACTTTCATCATTTGAGTATCCACTACACCCCTGTGAGACAGCAGCACAGGTGAAAATCAGTACACATTTGACGAAAACTCAGAAAGAGAGAGTGCAACAGGTTCTAAATAATCATGCAGAGGTGTTAACAGACCGACCAGGGCATACAAACCTATTGGAATATGATATGAAACTGATAGACCCCACACCTGTCTGTATGAAACCATATTCGATTCCGTTTGCTAAGGAGAAAGCTTTGAAGGAAGAGATAGACTATCTATTGAAGGAAGGAATTATTTCACACAGTGAATCTTCGTATAGTTCCGGTGTTGTACTCTTAAGGAAGCCCTCTGGAGAACATAGACTCTGTATAGATTACAGGAGACTGAATGCTATTACAGAAGGACAAGTGGATCCATTGCCGGATACAAATCAGCTGTTTGCCAGACTAAATAAGGCTAAATATTTCTCAAGGGTGGATCTGAGTAAAGGATAATATCAGATTCCAGTAAAACCTGAGATCAGACAAAATTGTTGGATGTAAACATTTCGGAGGAACGTAATGAATCCCTGAGTTGCCTCTTTGATGGAGGATATTCCGAATGTTTCATACAGGAAAATAAGAAGATTATGGGATCCACTACGAAAACTCTGCTATCACCAGGTATATGTTATCTCCTCATAACGTACATTTTGAGGGAAATATAATGTTCTCTGGACATGTCATTGCGCAGACTCAGAGAAGAGAAATGGTGAATACGGGTTGCGAAGCAGCATTAAGACAAGCACTCACACTTGCGGCTGTTAAGTAACATAACCGAAATATATTATTGGTTGTAGAAGTCTGAGGCAGATTTCATGAGTAGTGCCTACTCTGAATGGACCCAACTACATAAAACCATGATAGCACCACAGCAGAGTAAAGTCAAGTTGACTTACATTTATCTATGTGTATATAGAATAAAGGACTGACATATAATGTCTGCTTTAAGAGGGGAGATGTCGTGGAATATTCTAATCCACATATATAAATTATCAAGTAAATATAAAGCCTAACAAATAAATCTAATAAAGAAAAGAGCAATGGTAAAATAACAGTGCTGTCACAAGGAATGTACTCGAAATCCCCTTTGTTTTATGCTTCGTCTGCAAATTGTAACGCTTTCACGTTGATAGTAAAAGCCTACTATATTATTACCCGCTTTCTTCAATGAAACGTGTGCTGTATTTCTTGGAAAAACATTGAGAGGCAGACTGCGTAATGACCTAAATTAATCCTAACATTAATTATACTGCGTTACCAAAACGAACGAACAGATGGACTCAAATAGAAAGAGAGAGAGGGAGGGCTGAAAATCAGGAACGCATGCAACACGCGTCGCGCGATACACAATTACTACTATCACGCGTGTAAGGCCACATGCACTAATTTTTTTTTCAGACGGACAGTGATAAATTCACTACCCTTCCCAGAGTTAGGTTTAAAAATCGAAAAAAACGCTTATTAGGAAAGATAACAATAGATGGGTTTACGTTTGAAAACATTACAGTACCCAGACAGCACATCTTCGAAACAGGAGGTAGAAGGAATTGCATATTTTGAACGCAGCATATTAGTTCTATTAAATATATATATTTGGGTTCCTTAGGGTTTGCTGACAAAGAATATGTACAACGTTATGCAAATAGTCTAGGAATTAACAATTTATAGCCAAAATAAAATGATGGTGCTGTCAGACAACACCCAAAATCAGAATCGCTCAGTGGCAGATTTTTTTACACCACCATTGTACGGGAAATGGGCCACAAGTTACATTTGAACTGATTGGCTGGAATGATATGTAAGGCTAAACGCGATTAGTCGGGCTATAAATACTATCTTTGGTTGTTAGGGGAGACGTAGGAAGTTAAAATTTTTTCAAATACTTGTCGAAACGTGGCTCCATTGGCTAGACTCGCTGATATACTCACTTAGGAGCGTTAGTTCGAGACCACTAGTCAAATAAGCTTGATAAAGCAACAGTGCGTTGAAGCCAGCTCATATTTTTGCTAAATAAAAGCCTGGAACATAAGCAGATGGGAATTTGTGCCAGTAGTTGTGCCAGAATTCATTGCTAATCAACGTATCTGTGTTTGTTTCCATGAATTGTGGTAAGCTTGAAACATTCAGTATCTTTTAATGAAAATTGAATGTGAATTGTTAATTTATGCCTGTATATATGTGTAGTTCAGTAGCAAACATGATGTAAAGCCTATAATGCTCCCGCCTGAACAGAAGGTGTCGGAGGAAAGTAAAACTGCATGGAATGGCCAAACAGTACACTGACACCTAGATTATTGATTAGACAGAAATAATGCTGGAAGTGCAGAGGCGTGGTAACCATTAAGGAGGTAAATACTGGTATAAAGTATTTCAGATGAAGCTGACAGTTGGCCTAACGCTCTGAACTCAATGTTTGTGATGTATTGTGCTCAGTGTAAAAAGAGAGTATAAATTAGTTATGAAGTAGAAGGTACATCCTTCTTGTTTTCAGGGACCGTGGTCTTGATGGTATTGAGCAGCACCTGGTCAGAGCTTTGCTGAATCCAGAGTCGGACAGCATACTCCTTGGTCCATTTAGCTATCAGTGAGGTGTCTCCAGAGCCGAGGGGAGAATCTAGCAGAGGAGTCTGTTCCGGCCGCCATCACGCAAGATAAGCTGATGTGGCCAGCTGAGCTCAAAATTATGTACCCCCAGCTTAAAATGACCTTGTAAAAATAACATTAAGAGGGGAATTAAATTGTGTTAATATCAGGAACTGAGAACATCTCCAATAATAGTTCCCATAAAGACAAACTATTGAAGTCATGATGACAAATACCAACAGAGCTTGAACAAAACAAAACCAGTATTACCTCATATTACCACTACACAACTGACACACATAGGATACTTTTAATAATATATGTCATTACAATATTCATATTGATAAATTCTGTACATATAACTTGTAAGTAAAATTGATTGTGATTCCTGGTTCCCTTTGTATTTGAATCAGGACACATATTCATTCATGACAGCAATGAATACATATTGTTATTTGAAAAGTTATCAGTGACTTCTTTAAGATATCCTTGTAGAGTGTTTTATGTATGTGAGTGTCACAGTGTTGTCAAGTGTAGTGGAATAAATTAAATTGTTTATCTGTCTGTTGTTGTTTTGACTTACACTTCATCATACACATACCCTAGACATATAACGTAGTCATCACACTATTCCAGAATAATTCTGACTGAGATATATATATATGTGGCAGCAAGTAAGGTTATCTATAATACACTACTCTCATTAGATATAGATACCTTCACAGCTGATCTCAGTCAGTACACTAAGTCCCCCTATAAATATTTATAACATCCCACTTCACCACAGGTTTCAACCAAGGTTTTTCTAAGTGGCCCTTGACTTTTGACGAGTAGTATATATGGAGATCAAAAGAAATCAAGTCCAATACAAAAAAAAAGATTCTTCACCTGAGATGTCAAGTCAGTCCTATTGTATGGACTCTGAAAGATTTTGAGCGCATAGCACGAGACATGAGGACTTAGCATACGTTTGTTAAAGGCCTATGACCACTGAGGAGCTAAAGGGTATTGATTGATTAATTGATTGAAATGTCGGGCTAGTCCTGTCTCGTCGGTATTGAAAAGCACGGTATTCCCAGGATGATTTCTCATTCCAAGGGAAAACTCACGAGCTAGTTTGCAAAGATTCCTTTAATCGTGAAGTGTATGAGATAGGAATGCGATATTTTCTTTGCATTGAAGTTAACATTAGGTATAAATACCATTAAGTTTGTCAAGCGCAAGACATGTGCAGACTCAAGACCTGAAGGTCGTGTGCATTTGCTCGGTATTTTGTGGAAAGATAAAGTGACAAATGTCGAGGTGTTGCCACGTGCTGGCCTTTAAATCATGTATACTCTGCTTAAACAGCGGAGACTACGCTGGCTTGGCCATGTCCGCTGCATGGAAGATGGTCGCATCCCAAAAGATATCTTCTACGGACAAGTGGCAGATGGCAAAAGAAAAGTTGGGCGACCACAGCTGAGATTCAAAGATATGTGCAAGAGAGACATGAGGGCACTGGACATAAATCCAGCAACCTGGGAGGATGAAGCTGCCGATCGCATCAAGTGGCGATACTATCTACGGCGCCACCTCAGTTTGGGCGGAAAGAAGCTCTCACAACAAGCAGAATAGAGTAGAAAACTGTCAAAAGGAAAACCAGAAAAAAAAGCAGCCGAGGGCTGTCACCTCATGGTCGCATTCCCAAAGTCAATTATGACTGAAGGAGTTATTATTATTATACCCAGCGGACCGTGTGTCTATGTTTAACGAGGCAAAACTCTATTTAAATAAAAATAAGTTCAAACAAGCGCCAGTGGAACAAGAGATGAGAAGATCTCGCTGGCGATGGATTAGACACACCATTCAGGAAACCTGTTAATATATCATTACCAGGCAGTCCATGTTCTCAAATCCTAGGGTAAGAGAAGCCGCGACAACTGAAAACACATCGAGAAATGATCAGGTGACAGAAATGAAAATAACGAGGAAGATACGATAAGACCTTGACCTGATGGGGATAGAAGGACTTGGCACACACTTGCTGAAGGCCTATACTCCTTGGGTAACTAAACAGTAATGAATAAATGAAAGAATCTCGTTAATGTCCGGGATTTCATCCAATCCTTAAAGGCTTCCACAACCAAACAATGACTGTAACTCACAGGTGACAGGTATTAATTCTGGCCAGAAAGACACAGTAGAAACATCAGGAGAGGAAAGTTCAATCACTGCACCTGCAGGAACACACGCAGCGAGATCTGGAAGAAAGAAACTAACACGAGCGATTGATGATTGCAATTCTGTTATCTCGCTTGCTTGTGATTCAGTTTTACAGTTATTTTTGGGGTGATCCGCTGCAAAAAGTCTTTCTCTTATATCATTCTACACATGTGATCTAGGGTGTAGTGACTTCAATTTTTCTAATGCCATCATTTCGCGTTCTGTCTAATAATGGCCCTTTTCACGCATTTCAGTTGAAACTATATTCAAGGCAGAAGAGTGGAGCAAGTTAGGTGAAAACTGGACGAACTACCAGCAAATCATCATCAGCCTTGGTAGGGAGTGCAGAACTTAGACCAATGAGAGAGCAGAGCTGGAAATTAAACAGCTGATAAATGAACATGCTGGGGATGCTGATGCCATTGTGTACAAGGATGGGTCTTGTAGTCTGTGGTAAGAAATCTGGGTGGAGCCCATGCTGCTAAAGTAAAGGGCAGAATCGCTGCTGAACATAGCGGGGCTTACATGATAACAACCTCCAGCATGAGAAAAAAGGTAGAGCCAGCTACTGTAGCCTTAAGGTGGCTGTCTAAAACTTCATTAACAAGGGTAGTTATTGTATCAGACTGACACTTCATTAACAAGGGTAGTTATTGTATCAGACTGTCACTTCATTAACAAGGGTAGTTATTGTATCAGACTGAAACTTCATTAACAAGGGTAGTTATTGTATCAGACTGAAACTTCATTAACAAAGGTAGTTATTGTATCAGACTGACACTTCATTAATAAGGGTAGTAGTTATCTGTGACAGACTGACACTTCATTAACAAGGGTAGTTATTGTATCAGACTGACACTTCATTAACAAGGGTAGTTATTGTATCAGACTGACACTTCATTAACAAGGGTAGTTATTGTATCAGACTGACACTTCATTAACAAGGGTAGTTATTGTATCAGACTGACACTTCATTAACAAGGGTAGTTATTGTATCAGACTGACACTTCATTAACAAGGGTAGTTATTGTATCAGACTGACACTTCATTAACAAGGGTAGTTATTGTATCAGACTGACACTTCATTAACAAGGGTAG